>CM060961.1:34988804-35213804 GCA_030765045.1 Tenodera sinensis | reverse complement strand
AAACAACTTCCTAATTGTAGTTCACCAATAAAGAAACATGAAACAATGCCATAAAATATAAATAAAGCTATAAAAATGAATATTATAACCGTTTTCAGAATAATAATTTGTAAATTGTGAGGATTGCACGGTAAAAAAAAATTAGTACATACAAGTGATTCGAACCACCTTCACAGCAGACAGATTACTTCGGAGTCTTGCGCCCGTTCCAACTGAGCTACCTAGTAACGTGTGAGGCAAGCTTTCCGTTTAAGATGCAATATTCGCTGGTTCCAGTGAACGTTTGCAAAAGCGCAAACGTCAGCTGTCTAATTACGAATATGTTAAAAGCCGATGTGATAACATCTATATTAGTACTAATTTCATCGAGTGTTAAACATCCATGTTAAATACGCGGGTAGAACCTGGTAATGGGGTTGATGTTTTCATGTTGGGGTATAAATTATAATATTATAATTATATAATATTTATCAATAGAACAGTACATCACATATACATGAATATTTCTTTTCAGATAGAAGCAGAGTGCACTGTCAACACTGGCAGCAAGGTAGGAATCTTAATTATGTAGACAACAGTTCATTTCACCTGAAGTACCTGGATGAAAACACATTTCTGTAACAGAGTGTAGAATAGTGGCTTATGGGGAAAATGCTAGTCAGTTGAACTTATGTCGTTCCGGCATATTATGTTACCTCACATGGTTAGAGCGACTAGAAAGAAAATTAGAGTATCTGTGGTTTAAATCCCGGCTGTGGCATTGAATTTTTGAGTCTGATTAATTAAAAGTCTACATCACAGAATAATCTTAGAAGCGCGTGGCTGATTAACACAAAACTTGATCTATGAAATAGATTTTTTGGACAACTGAAAAATTAATTGTTGCTCGTTTGCTACTTTCATGGTTTCCATGATCGGCTGTCATATTGCCAAACAGCCGAATGCTGCCGGTTTGAACACAGAATTTACAGGGTGAATTGCTTTTGTTTTTCTTTTCATTTTTGTTTTTACCCCTTGTTTTATGTTGTGGGTACTCGTTCAAATGCTATTAAAGTGCTGTCGGAATACGTACAAAATATAAGGTATATCAGATAAAATAAAAATAAGTAATGGTCCTTTTTGCTTTAATACATGGAGGGGAACATTTTACTAACCAAAGGACGTCACTAACAAAATTGAAGCTTATTTAATTTTTACTCACAAAATTACCTCCGTTATTGAAGCATTTATCATACACGGGCTTTAGAATTGCCCCATTTATTTCCGGCAGTCCATTAAGTCAAGATATTGCAAAGAACAGTCAGTTATTTCATAACGTATTTTTTCAACGCATTCTATTACATTTTTAGCTTTGGTGTTATACAAGTTAAATTTTTTCATAAAATTGTTGCTATATTTAAAATATAGTGGAAATGACGAAAGAGTTGGCTTAATTTTTTCTACTATAATACTTATTTTATATTAATCTCGTGCGATAAATTTTGTCACGTGCTATTCAAGAAGTGCAAATCTGAAATGTTGTTACATTTTGGAATCTGAGCCGGAAGGAGCGTGTTTTTGTAGTGCAGTTCAATGAAAAGAAAATATTTGTTTTCCTCAAAAAAAGTTCATGATTTTTATAATGTTAATGGTATGTGGTGAAAAATGATGTTTACTCTTTAAGAATGACTCAATGACAACTTGCGAAGTGGGACTTAGCACCTCGATCGAAAGATCTTTTGTGCCTGTGCCCCTGATGGGACAGAGCAGAGGGCAGGGTCCCTACATTTTCCCAGTTAGAAGCACCTCGGCGGAGGCTGGTTCAGCCTGGTTCCAGTGCCACACCTTCAGTTTCGTACTCTCAAGGGGTTGTGAGACTACTCGGAAACCGGCTCCCCTCCCTCTCTCCCCCTTGGGCTTGTATCACCCCATGTGGGGGCCCGGAAACCAGTACGCTTGCCGACGCTTCCAACAAAATGAATTGGTTGTGGTTTAACGGAAAAAAATTAGTAGGGCGTACAGGTATTTTGTCATGGTAACTCATTTATTAGAGCACCGGTAGCATAAGCGAAGATCTGTAGTTGACATGCAGGATATGGCAATTCATTTTTCATCCTAATTCTGCCATTTGGGTGAAATAGCCCAGATACTGCTTGTCTCGCAATAACAACAGTTTGGCTCCTCCTGAATTATGCATGAGCCCTTGATTCCAGGTAGACGAAATGCTTCATTGATTAGTGTCTGCCGACTTAATTAAGCTTTATTGTTAGACTGCCGCGCGCTTATTACATGTTACCAGCTTCCGGAGTCTTGTTACAAAGCACTTCAGTTAGAGTAGGTTTCTTCTACCCTTGCTTTCAATCTTACACCTTGTTGCATTCATATTCATTTCTCTACCCACTTTTCTACCAACTATTTTTGTAAAATACCCACTTTAAAACTGGCGTTCAAAATATATGTTGCCCTCTCAGCAAGCGATTAAAACTTCGCAGATATAATAATAATAATAATAATAATAATAATAATAATAATAATAATAATAATAATAATAATAATAATGATGATGATGATGATGATGATGATGATGATGATGATGATGATGATGATGATGATGATGATGATGATGATGATGATGATGATGATGATGATGATGATGATGATGATGATGATGATGATGATGATGATGATGATGATGATGATGATGATGATGATGATGATGATGATGATGATGATGATGATGATGATGATGATGATGATGATAATGATAATGATAATGATAATGATAATGATAATGATAATAATAATAATAATAATAATAATAATAATAATAATAATAATAATAATAATAATAATAATAATAATAAAGCATATGTTTATTACGTGAGCGTAAGTGAACGCACTAATTTTTACGAATATCACAATGAAAATGCAATTTGAACATTTGAACATTAAAATACCATAAACATGGTTAATAAATGTTCTTATCAAAAGTTATAATATATCAGACATAACAGATACATGATGCAGCATAGTTGCTGAGCAGATCTTGTTTCATTTGTTTAAACACTTATAGGGGGTGAGAAGCGAATAGTCTAACCACTCGGCTACGGCGCGGGTGGAGGGGTTACTTCGACTAATGAAACAACGAATGTTGCTAAACTTTCGAGAGTGACAATTTCAGGGTCATTGGAGAAAATTATGTGACGAGGCCATTGTTGTTCTGTTGCCATGGTAGTTACGTCATTCATTTTCTGACACTGATGCTAGATATAGGGTAATTTTGCACGATTTATGTCGTCATAATACACGTTTTAATGCCCGGATAGCATAGAACTTTCTCCAATACTTTGTCGAATACTTTAGTTATTTTATAAGCTTTCGTAAGATTAGTTTCTACAGAGTATAAAATACATTATAGTAGGTAGAGTAAGTCGATTTTTACTAAGAAAGCTAACATAACTTCTACTTTGAATGCATACAAAAGTTTATTAATACCTAAATACAGTGTTGCCAGATCTACCTTTTTAGAAGGAGGTCTCCTTTTCTACTTTTGGTTAGTTACAAAAATGCAAAATCTCCTTTTTTTGAGAATACAGGAAATTATACTTAATTTTATCCTTTTTAAAGGCAGTTTATAATTTCCTAATAAATAATCAGTGCAGTTATATTCATTATTACGGTGAAGTCCCTTTTCCTCAACTTCTTATGAGAAACGCAAGATGAGATTAAACTACTGCGTAAGGCCTCTACGCCTTAAGAAACGAAAGGGGCTTCCTATCACCTTATCAGTCCTGTCATCGCTACTAAGAACTTCAACCCTTCAGTAGCTGCTCACCTCACCTCATTTTATTATAAATATTGCCATAGTAACGTGCGTCTTTCGCATTTCACAGTGCACACAGTAGTGGTTTCCGTTGTGCTTAATTGATGTGAAGTGCTTAGTGATCATGAGTGAGGGACCAAGAAAAAAGGCTAAGTACTCACAAACTTACAAATCCGAATGGGAACAATCCAGTGGTTTAAAGGGGTGGTTATTGAAAAGTAAAAAAGGAGATACGTTAGCATATTGCTAGTCATGTGGCATAGACATTAATATTGCTTCTGTAGGTAAAACAGGACTAGAGGAGCCTACTTTGGTGTGCTGGATGATTGGTGAATGTTTAAGAACAAATTATTTTATGTTTTCAGGCCTGTATTTATGTTTTGGTGTTCATAATGCTCGTTCCAATGCAATGACTGATCTAAGAGGGAAGGCAGGTAATGGGAGGGGAACGAAAGACGAAAAAATGTCTTTGTCCAACACTCAAACTGTGATAAATAAGCTCTAAATAAATATTATTACTCCCAAGTTTCGCGTTCTCATATATACGGGCAAAGGAGGATCATGGTTCGTTCCTGTTGCAATGCACTCGAAATTCTACTTTGTTCTCCTGTTCGCGTCTACTTCTTTCGCTGCCACAAGAATGGCAACACTGCCTAAATGCTTTAGGGATTCTATCACTGTCACAAGCACTCACTTCCTTAATGCATATTTAACAGCTGAATCCAAGGCATGTCATGTCTTTCTACAAATAAAAAATGCACAAAATATATGCCTCAGAATCTACTGTAACTTATGTTGTTTGCTACACCATTAAGCTACGAACCGTAAATTCAAACCACACGTCAGTTGTAGTGTATATAAAGCTCACAGTAGACCCAGTTGTATAAAAAAGTATTACATTTTTATCCTCGTACCACACGGGACGTAAAATCAATGGCTTTTGTCCATTAAGCTCATTGGATATTGCTTTCCGATTTTATCTAACTTTAAAACGGTTAATGAATTCCCGAAATTGAGGCGTGAACAACGCAAACTATTTTCTAAAAAGAGAGTTTATTGAAAAAGATATTACACAAAGCTATTCGTGGTTTTGTGCATCGATAGCTTTGGTATTTCACTCGGTAATAAAACGGCGAAGCACTGCGAATGAATGGCAACAAAGAGGCAACTGTTTTACTGAGAAGGTTTCCAACCTCACCGTTTGAAAGGCTAAAAAGTGCCTTTAAAGCAAACAATAAAAATAAAAATCTGATTTGATGCACTCACATGACTTACTCTACCCTTATACTAACTATTCTTACAAACTCTTATTCCTACATCTTCTTCGTGTTGGCTGAGATAAACATTTGTACAAATTATCTTATTGCTTATTTCCTTGTAGGTGCAAGGGGAATGTTAGAATACAGTACACTTTGAGAGATAGTCAAGTGTTTCAAAGCTTTGAGATTCCGTTCTCTTTGCACGCTTAACATATAAAAAAGTGAACAACAATGTTGCATTTCACGAAGGTTTTAACTGTTCCGTAACTGGCAAAAATAACAGGGAATATCTCGGAAATAGTTCTCCCTATAAAAAATTTATTCCGACATAAATTGTGTGCTTGAGCGAGACCTACATTTTTATTTCAGTAAGATTTTGTCTATCTCTTACGGTTTACGAGTTATTCAAAGGTTATCCAGAGTAAACCGGACTACATGCGCTATAGCCAGAAAATTCAAAATACACATTTTGTCAAACAAATATCTTAAACATATGACATTTTAATCAAAATCGTTAGAACCATTTTCAAGAACTTAAAATTTCTCGAAAAAAGTTCCCTGTAAATGGTAGTTAAGGGTGGGGCTATTTTCTTCAAAATCTTCGTGATGCATCCTTGAAAGACATTAAACTTAAATACCAACCTATTTTTCGTCTTTGAGTTATGCTGTCCAGACACACACACACGCACACACACACCCCATATATATCCGGTGAAATCCCGACATCGAATTTTTGGGTGAAGTACAATACTTCCTTCTACTTACAGAAGAGAAAGCAAAAAGAATTCCACAAATTGCAAGAAAGATTTGCACGAAGAATAAAAACATGAGGAAACAGCACCATTTGGGGCTCTTAGGAATAGTTACACACAACGTCTCGACAAAAGAATAGGAAGTTGCGAAGTATGGGACAAAGATTTAAAAAGATTATAATTGAAGACAATGGGGCGGATTTTGGCCAAGCCCCGGATGCCTAGATTCTGATCTATTTTATTCCTGGCATCCTACTCTCTGAATTTCAGTTCAATCAAATGTTCTATCTAGCAATGAGTGATGCACTTCTATTTTATAGAGCCTAAATAGAACTAATTTTTGGTAGGAGTTAATAAGACGTATTTTTCCATAGAACCTAATAATAGCTAACTGGAGAATTTAAGTAAATACAGTACACGTATTTATGTAATAATAATAATAATAATAATAATAATAATAATAATAATAATAATAATAATAATAATAATAATAATAATAATGATAATGATAATGATAATGATAATGATAATGATAATGATAATGATAATGATAATGATAATGATAATGATAATGATAATGATAATGATAATGATAATGATAATGATAATGATAATGATAATGATAATGATAATGATAATGATAATGATAATGATAATGATAATGATAATGATAATGATAATGATAATGATAATGATAATGATAATGATAATGATAATGATAATGATAATGATAATGATAATGATAATGATAATGATAATGATAATAATCATAATAATCATAATAATCATAATAATCATAATAATCATAATAATAATAATAATAATAATAATAATAATAATAATAATAATAATAATAATAATAATAATAATAATAATAATAATAATAATAATAATAATAATAATAATAATAATAATAATAATAATAATTAACAGCAATAAACTAACAAGAGTAAATTAGAATAAAGGTAATAAGAATGTGATACTAATAACATCAATAGTAGTAACTAATAATACGTAATAAAAAAATACAGCAATAACATTGATAAGATACAAAACATGCTAATGAAATATTACGTGCCCTCATGCTTGCTCTTTGCAATCTGTAATTCAAATGTTAGACAATGGCAGCATATACAGGAGTGAGTTTATTTCCTGGAAAATAAAGATCCTGTAAGTAGTATGTGACTTTCTCGGTTATTTATACTGTTCTATTGTCTATTATCACGACGTGCACACGCTGGTTCAATTGCCTCTCACCTCACGTCCCGCAGAGAGGCGGCAACGCCACTGGTCTCTCTTCCGCCCTGAACTGCTGCAATTCTTAACGCACAAAGGGGGCGTTATTGTGGGGCCGGCTCTGGTGGGCCACATGATGTAAATATTTGGTATTTTTTTACCCTTCTCATGGTGATGACTCATTGGCCTGCACTGTTCAGTTGTTGCCTTTCTTAGCATCAGTGTTAATAAAATGACTTTTACAAAATCAAAATATTCTACACAAAGAAGGCAGTTGAAAAACTGTGTTGCACCGGTCCAGAACGTGTTGTATGCAATGTCGTATTGGTTTCTTGATGTTTTGGATAAAAATTGTAATTTCAGTCTCTCCGCTGAACATCAATAGGTTCAGGACAGTCCATATTCAAATGACTCGTCGTTTTATATAAGCATTGTATAACTGAAATTGGTGGCCTACTTGAATGAGGCTATAGTCACATTCTGTAAGAAACCAAATTTGGCATTATCGGAGTGTGCTTTTGAGCATTGAGTGGAAGAATTTTGTTCGTTTAACACCGTCGTGAACTGCTAAAGTTCGACTTTTACTATCAAATGTCTAAAAAACTGTTTTTTGAATTATGCCATCTTTTTATTAAAATTTTGTCTGCAATTATTTTATTTTTTAAAAGTAATGCATCTCTCCTTTTACTCATTTCTTCGTATCTAATGTTCTTCAGTACAACACTTTTAAGTTTATTTGTCGCCCTGTGTCTAACAGTGCCGACCCGAAATGTTATTTGGCCCTGTTTGCAATCTGTTGTACGCCGAGCCCGCCGTCACAATATGTTATATAAATTGCAATTCAAATACCTTAAACACAAGACATTTTGTTCATAATCATTAGTTATTTTGAGAATTTAAAAGATAACGGAAAATCTTGATCTGAAAAGGATATTTTAGGGTAGGATTGAGAGGATGTTTTTGAAAATCTATATATCGCATCCAATAAGCTTAAATATTTAATAGGACGCACAGAACGACCGTTTTCTAAACACCTTTTTCCACCCAGAAGTCTGCATATCTGTATTTCCAATGAAATGCATCCCCATTTACTACGGGTAGATAGTAGAGAAAGTAATAAACATTGGAACGAGTGAATATTTGAGTAATAAAATAGACACACAAGCTACACTAAAGACGTTATAAACTGACTTTGTAAAATAAATGTCCAATAAACCATAAAGTGCACGGCGTTAGTTGAACAGCTATAAAGCGTGTAGGCACTTAAGGGACCTGTTAACAGGTTACTACCAGATCCTGAAACGTCTATAAGCGAGAATGTAAAACGTTGCTATAAATACCCATAAATAATTTCTCACAACTGCTGCCAGAAGTTACACGGCTATATACCGCTTCAAATTACAAACATTGCAATAAATAAATATACGTGTCTAGCCGCTCTTCAGAATGCTCATTGGTTGTGTATCCAAGTATTAGTATAGAAATATATGTGTTGCACTCACATGACTTTCTCTACTCCTGTACAAAGTATTCTTAAAAACTCTTACTCCTCTATCTTCTTCGTGTTAGTTGAGATAAACATTTGTACAAATTATATTATTGCTTATTTCCTTGTAACTGCGAGGGGAATATTAGAATACATTAGGCTTTTTGTGATAGTCAAATGTTTTAAAGCTTTGAGATTTTGTTGTCTTTGCACACTTATCATATAAAAAATGAACAACGATGATCCATTTCACGAAAGTTGTAAGTTTTTCGAAACTCACACACATAACAAGAAATATCTCCGAAATGGTTCACCCTACAAGACCATTTATTCAGACATAAATTGTGTATTTTAGCAAGATCTACATTTTTGTACAGTAAGATTTGGTCTATCTCTAACGGTTTACCAGTTATGCAAAAGTCGTCCAGAGTAAATACGACTACAGGGGCTGTAGACAAAAAATTCAAGAGATACATTTCATTTTTTCATAAAAATATCTCAAACATATGACATTTTAATCAAAATCATTACATCCATTTTCAAGAAAATCAAAATTTTCGAAAAATTTTCCATGTAAAGGGTAGTTTAGGGTGGGGCTATTTTCTTCAAAATCTTCGTGTCACATCCTTGAACGACATTAAACTAAAATACCAACTTTGGTTTTTAACCGACTTTTCATTTTTGAGTTATGCTGTCCACAGACAGACAGACAGACAGACACACACACACACACACACACACACACACACACACACACACACAGAGAGACCTTTTTCTAAAAAGGTTTTTTTTTATTCAGGGGGACTCAAAACATACATTTCCGGTGAAATCTCGACATCGAATTTTTGGTTGGAATACAATACTTCGCCTAATTACCAGTAGAGAAAGTAAAATGCATTTGAACATAACTTGTGTGTTTTAACGAGATCTACATTTTTTTGTATAGTGAGATTTGGTCCCTCTCTTACGCTTTAATAGTTATGCAAAGTCAGAACATTCAAAATATGCATTACATCTGCCATAAAAGTATCATAAACATGTGGCATTTTAATCAAAATCACTAAGAGCATTTTTCAGAAAGTCAACATTTTCCATGCAGTGTTGAGCGGAAGAATTTTGTTCCAAATTTTCATGTCTCATACTTGAAGGATATTAAACTTAAATGCCATCCTCGGGATACTTCCACCACTTAAAACTTCTGGAGAGAGTGATGCTGCTTTCCAATGCCGTAATGAATGTCAGTTTTTATTTTAACAAAGAGTCAAAGAGTTATTACTAATAAGCTCAAAAATATGAAACACATTCATCATTGTATGACATTAATTAAAGCATCGACGGAAGTTACAAAAGGATGAAATAATTAGTACATATATGCCAAAACCTTTACTGCTACGCACTTTGCAGGAATCTAACGTTAATTAAAAATATGGTAATATAATTAGCTTATTAAATAAATGCATATCGTCATCCGCTTTAGAATAATTTTATTCCTTGGCACCTTCCACCACTAACTGGCTGAATTGCAGGTAAGGTTAGATCTTTAGACTATTGAAAATAATGAATTTTGTACTTAAATCCACAATATATACAATAAATCAATATCAAGAATAACAAAAACACGTCGGTGTGCATACCAATCATTCCTAACCTCCTTATACGTCGTCAATAATTTCAACATCTCAATGAAATACTTCCAGAAAGATGTAAATGTAAACTCCGCGCGACAGCCCACGAAGGGCCAAGGCCTACCGCCCAGCCGCTGCGTCCCCCACCTCTGCCCACTACAGGCGTCATTGGTCAGGTGCAGTACTGGAGGGTGGGACGTGGTCAGCGCCCCGTGCCCTCCCGGCCAGTTATGCGGTCTTCTCGACCTGGGGCCGCTACTTCTCCATCAAGTAGCTCCTCAATTGGTCCCCCCGGGACCTAACGAGGCTGAGTGTACCCCGTGCCAGACCTCCCAGAGGGGATAAAATCCCCATGTTGGTACCGGGGATTCCAGAAAGATGTAATACAGTTATATACAATGTGAGAATTTAGCTCCAGCCCTGGAAAAACAATTAGTTACACACCATGGGCTTAAGAAACTGAGTTTTGTGTATGAATGTACCTTAACTGCCATGGTTGTGTGTGTCCCATACTATATTGTCCCATACTATATTGGGCGTGAAAGAAACTTTAATTTTAATTATTTATTTCGCGACCTGTACAATTAGGTATGTGCACCAATTTAACGCAATATACTTATTCAACTCTGTTTAACATCAACGTTCTTAAAATCTGCAAAACTCACCATGCTTACTCACGATATATTAGTTTGTTTCCTTTATTTTTACATTTAATGAACTGTGGCTTCTTTTATACACGTTCCCAAATACTCTCAGAAGTTTTTCTTGCCTCAACTTTTGCAATTAACCTTTTAAAAGGGTCAAAGTTACTTACTGTTGCTTAGCAACGCTCACGTCATGCCAAAGAACATTCTACGTTGGATGCTTTCTACAAAGAGATTGGATACAACTAGGTTTCTGCAACAAGACTACATCAGCTCATAAGGCTAAATACGTGTAATAGTGTTTTAAGGACAATATCCCCGAGTTTATTGCGCACCAACATTATCCACAAGGAAGCCAAGACCTAATTCCGGTGGATAACCATCATCTAGGGTGAAGCTTGCTTGACACGACACAGAAATCCTCACGCTCTAAAATGAGATTTGTGCGAACAACGGAGTATGCCATGTGTATTGCTACAGGGGGCGTAGAGTTAATAAATGTGGGTGATGTGTTGCATATCCTGCCAGTTTTGCTTAGTTGACTTTTTCTATTGTCTATATACTAATCCTATTGGCGTAATGCTTGCTGAGGTGAATGCTTCAAACAACAATCTACTGTGAATTAGTATTGTTAATGTATCATTGAAACAGAGTACAAGAAGCAGCATTTTGAACGGTAATGTGTTAGAACGTGTAAGAAACAAATGCGCCAGGAAACCGAAGACAAGGTATGCAAAAAGTCATGGAAAACATAATACCTTTAAGGGACACTGGGAGTGAAATTTGAAAGTTCCACATTTTTTATAGATTTTTCTGAAATTTTTACTGTGTTGGTATTTATATGAGAATAGGAGGTACACCAAATTTCATTAAAATTGGATAATTCGTTTAGGATATATAAATTATTTTATGAATTTAATAGGCACATTTTCAAAATAGAGCTCGGGTCTATTGCCTTTTCAAAATTCATTTATATTGGCAGAACTGATACTCTAAAACAAAGGTAACAATTGTATGAAGAAATATTTCAAATACATTTGCTGATTATGCTGTACATATTTTTTAATAACAAAGAAAATTTAATCTTAAAAATTATTGATCTTTTTTTTTTTCATACAAAAAATTGTGTTTGGAATTCATGTTAATGATAACATCAATATTGAATCATAGTTTTGTTTAGCTGCTATTTATGAATACTTTTGGAACTTTTCATTGAAGTTGAAGCAAAACTCAGGCGCGACCTTCTTTTGGAATGTGCAGAAGTGTAGTTTTGAGAAATACAGGCTTTTATATAGGAGCATCCTGTGTACGTTAAGGGAAGAGCGCTAATTGAAAGGGCCGTAATGACCACATGGAGTGGGGGATATGAAAAATTTTAGCTGATCCAAATGCACCGGTGTTCCAGAACATTTTAAGGTAAAAAAACAACTTTCGACTTTTTGACAATTTTGACCAAAATTTCACTCCCAGTGTCCCTTAAAGGTGTTAAAGGTATTGCAATGAAAATTTGAATGAATATTATTCCTTACATGTATTATGTATCATGTGAATTTGGACAAAAACCGCTAATAATCGTAGAGTTCAGAAATTTTACCTACGCATACCCTTAACAGGAGTGAAAAGTGCATACCCAAGTTCGCACACCACTGATGTTCCTTTCACAAAAGTTGTTTTCCGAAACTCACACACATAACAAGGAATACCTCCGAAATGGTTCACTCTACTAGAAAATTTATTCGGACATAAATTCTGTATTTTAGCAAGATCTACCTTTTTTTTATATTATGATTTGGTCTATCTCTAACGGTTTACCAGTTATGCAAAAGTCGTCCAGAGTAAATACGACTACTGGAAATATAACCAGAAAATTCAAGATATGCAATTCATTTGTCATAAAAATATCTTAAACATATGACATTTTAATCAAAATCATTTTCAAGAAAATAAAAATTTTGGAAACATTTTCCATGCAAAAAGGTAGTTTAGGGTGAGGATATTTTCTTCAAAATATTTGTCTCGCGTCCTTGAAAGACATTAAACTTGAATACCCACTTTGGTTTTTAACCTACTTTTCGTTTTTGAGTCATGCTGTCCACAGACACACACACACACACACACACACACACACACACACACACACACACACACACACGCGCGCGCGCGTACGGATCGTTTTGTAAAAATGCTTTTTTTGGATTCCTTACCACTAGAGAAAGTAAAAGGCATACTTGCTCGTATGATATCGCGCTAATAAATAACTACTCAGCATATTTAGGGGCTAAAATTTTAGCATGAGATTTCATTGTTTTAATTACTAATTGCTAGAAAGGTACACCTGTGGCCAATATGCAGTATATATGGCTTAGGGGGTAAACTTTGTTGTAAAAGAATATCTAACAGCTATAGGTAACTATAGAATTAATAAGGGAATTACCAGTTCTAATTGCAATTAGATTTAAAGGATTTCTAATAATGCATTTTCGTAAGCGTATGTTATTTGATTTATTTGGTGACCCAATTACGGAAGTTTGGGAACCGCCTCGGGGTTCAAGGATGATTTTAGATTAAATCAGTGATATTCAAAATGTCATTTTGGAGATGTTTACGTAATTATCACATACAACGGCACCTCTTCTTTCAGTCGAAGGGTTGGTCTGTGACATGTACATAAAATCACAACCAGTTAGTCAGTATCCACTGACAGTTGGCTGTTTCTAAGTCATACCTTGAATTTTCTGGGAATGTCCTTTCATTATAGATCACTTTTGTATAAATGGTTGACAGTAAAGGACAGTAAAAGCCTTACTATAAATAAAAAATCTGGATTTCGTTAAAACACACAATGCTTTTTTTTCTTTTAAATTGACCATTTCCGAGATATTCTTTATTCTTTGTTTGACGTTGACAATACTCGTAATTTTCTGATATAGAAATAAGGTTATTCGTGGTTTTATCTCTTGACCTTGCAAAGACGACAGAATTACAAAGGCATCTCACAGCAACCAATTCTTAAAACATTTCACTATCGCTTAAAGCCTACTGTATTCCCATATTTCCCTTGCACTTACAAGAAAATTAGTAATATAATACATTCTGAAAATACCTATGTCGATTAAAATGAAGTAGATAGAGAAATACACATTTACAAGAATAGTGTGTATAAGAGTGAACAGAATTTCTCCAAAGTTATCTATATTTAAAGCCTGTGTCACAATATTAAGGCGTAAGACCTCTGGAATGGTTAAATGCAAAATTGTAGAGGCGGCGGAAAGGCCCCTAAAGTTATAAATGATTATTATAGTCGGTAAAAATGTATATTCAATTGTCTTCTTCAATAGCTTGGATTGGCGTGATATGGAAATCGCGAAGTCCGCGTATAATTTGGAAATTTATCTGCGAATGGTGTTTTATCAGCCAAACGTGTTGTGGAAGATAGCAGAAATAACAACGCAGAGAACAAATATATAAATTGTTAAGCGGGGTAAAAATAGAAGAAGATTACGAACTCACAAATCTACACAGTCCCTGTTAGGGTAGTGTGAACCCCGTAGCGCATTATATGTAGAAAGGACCCAATCCAGAAAAAGTGTATAATCTATTTGTTATATAACACAACAATAAACAAGCTTTTAACGAGAAACTGGAAATTAATTTCTTGTTAAAAGTGTTGATCCGTACCGCGTCCTGAGATACATCGAGAAAGTTGATAATTACTTTTAGATTCATTTTCACAAAATGGTGCTTATGCGGGGCAAATGGACCAATATTTTAAAGAATCGTCGTGGATATTGTGGAACCTCCTGCTTGTATATAAAAACGTTGCAATATGTTACGTGACTATCACTTGCGGTATCTTCCTAGGCTTTGTAGCCAAACTTGCTAGACCTTTTTCTAAAAATGCTTTTTTTTTCCTGTTAAAGATTCAGGGGGTCTCAAAACATATATTTCCGGTGAAATCTCGACATCGAAATTTTAGGTGGAATACAATACTTTCCCTACTTACCAGTACTTATTTTCAAGTTTCAATATATTTATCTACTGGTTTATTTTCTATGTGCTTTGATTAATATGCAAGCCTTAATTTTCGTAATTTGCTACCCCACATTCAACTTTCCCATGAGGGTCATTGGTTAGCCATCCGTTTGAAATTCAGCTTATATGTTCAATGAATCACTTTCTACACCCCTGCCACGACTGAAGTTTCGGCACCACCTCCAGGCCATACAGAGGAGTCTGTTGTGGCCAATGCTCCTCCTAAACCTAAGCGGCGAAGGAAACACAAGAGCAAGCGTCAAGCCGCGGAGAGAGCAAGCACAGCTCCTCAACAGCCTCCCAAGGCGCCGGCAGAGCAGTCCACTGAGGCAGCTCTGGCACCAAGGGATACTGCTGTTACAGCCGGCCCACAGGTGACACCTGTGGTCCCCACTGTACCCATGACCCCCCCTGCATTAGGGGGAACGCTCTCGCAGGCGGATCTGGAGGAATTTCAGGACCTAACCCTGTGGTTCAACAACATAATTAATCGAATCTTGCCTGCACTTCGTAAATTCAAGCTGCAATACGAAAGCCCTAACCTGAGCCCCATGCAGAAGCATGCCCTACTGGCCCAAACCCTGGCCCAGCTGTTCCCTAACTCAGCCAAGTAATGGCCTCCAGACTTGTCCGGAGACCATTCAGGGCTGCGTTCTGGAACGCAAATGGCATAAGGGGCCATTACCCAAGCCTCGTTGAGTTTGTGCAGTCGTGTGGAATTGACATTCTGATGGTCTGCGAAACCCACTTGGATGCTGCAACCAACTTCTCGCTGCCGAGTTACGTCACCCATCGGTCTGATCGGGTCGGCCGACCGGGGGGCGGTACAGCCATTTTCATCAAGAACCACATCACTCACACATCCTTCCCTATCCCACCACTACAACACGTGGAGGCCTGTGCCATTAGGCTTGCCATTGGCGGGGTGGACACGGTGTTGGTAGTGGCATACGACCCTCCTGATAACCGCTTCTACGAAGCTGATATTAACACCCTCCTGAACCTGCATCCTGCGGTTTGCATCGCCGGCGACCTCAACGCTAAGCATGCACATTGGCATAGCCGCGCTACCAATGCCAAGGGGCGAGGGCTCTACCGCCTGATCAGCGGTAACCCAAGCATTCTTGCGCATGGACCGAGAGGACCTACGTTCCATCCGGCACGAGGGAGGCCAGATGTGCTCGATATCATGGTCACCAAAAACATCCCTTTTCATCTAGACCTCTCAGCGGTCAATGAATTGGACTCCGACCATGACCCTGTCTTGGTGGATTCCAACATTGACCTGCCAGCTCTGGTCACTCCAGACTGGACATACGAGGTCGACTGGGATGCAGCCATCCATGAACTCAACCAGTCTGTGGACCCGCGTCCGCGTGTCGATTCTATCGATACACTGGAGGCGGCAGCCACGGCATTCTCCCAACACATCCGGGATGTAGTGCGTGCCCACACGCACCGCATTCCATCCGACATACCTAACCCTCGCACCATTCCCATCGAACTCAGACAGTTGCTCAAAGCCAAAGCAACTGTCCGAAGGCTCTGGCAGCGTTTCCGCCATCCCAGGATACAGGCCGTCTACCAGCGGTTCAAGTCCCTGTCACGACGCCTGCTGCGTTTACACCGCAAAACAGCCTGGGAAAACACGATGGCAAACGTAGACCTCTCCGAGAAACAACCATGGCGGATAATTAGGTCCCTTAGAAAGGACAAAAACGCACATCAGCATCCTCTACATGGCACTCGCGGGAGACTCTCTTTTGAGCCCCAAGAGAAAGCCACGGCTTTCGCAGACCATTTAGAGTCCCAATTCGAACCCCGGGAAGATGTCCAGGACGAAGACTTTACTGAACTCGTGGAGGCGACGGTAGATTACCTCTATGAGGCACCTCCGCCGCCACGCGCAGAGATCCAAATCCCCTTAGTCACCCCAAGACAGGTGGCTTCTGAAATCAGAAGATTAAAACCTGGCAAATCCCCTGGTCATGATGGCGTCACGGCGCCCATGCTCCAGCACCTTCCCCGAAAGGCCGTAGTCCACCTGACGAGGATTTATAATGCATGTCTGCAGCTTCGTCACTTTCCTACTTGTTGGAAGGAGGCGAGGGTGGTCTGCATTTTGAAGCCCGGCAAGGACCCGGTTTTCCCTTCCAATTACCGTTCCATAAGCCTATTACCTATCGTTTCAAAAATCTTTGAACGATTATTCCTATCCCGCCTCACTCCTCTCTTCGAGGAAAGGCAACTTATCCCGGATCATCAGTTCGGTTTCCGTCATGGACATTCCACTACACTACAGCTGCTGCGGCTGGTTGAGAAGGTTGCCCTGGGTTTCCAGGAAAACTTCAAAACAGTCGCGGTGCTTCTGGATGTAGAAAAAGCCTTTGCAACCACATGGCACCAGGGGTTACTGTACAAACTCAAAGAGGCTGAAATCCCTCCCCCCTACCTCACCCTGATTGGTAGCTTCCTTCGGGATCGCTCTTTTCGGGTGCGGGTGGAGGGGAAGTTGTCCTCGGTCAGACCCATAGCGGCTGGAGTTCCGGAGGGTAGCGTGCTATCGCCGTTGTTCTTTGCTGCCTACATGTCTGACCTACCCGTGGAACCGCATACTGTTACGTGCCAGTATGCTGACGATGTCCTCATACTGGCACAGAACAAAAATGTTCGGTACTGCTTCCCTCCACTTCAGCGACAGCTCGACGCTATCGGCAGGTGGAGTGAACAGTGGAGAATGGCCATTAGCCCGCAGAAGAGCCAGGCTCTACTACTGGGCAAAGTTCGAAACTGGCGGCCGGGTGTATCCCTGGCAATGCGGCGGAGAAGAATCCCTTGGGTTAACTCTGCCAAATACCTGGGGGTACTACTTGACCGTGGTCTAACCTTCACTCCACATGTCAGAACAAAGGTCGGTCAGGGACATGGCGCCCTGAGACAGCTATATCCCATACTCCAATCAACCATGCCCACACACCTGAAACTACGCTTGTATCGTGCGATCGTCCCGCCCCTGATCCTGTACGGGTGCGAGGTCTGGGGTACGGTGGCTCGTTCCACCATCCGCAGGCTGCAGACCGTGCAGAACAGGGCGCTTAGGATGATCTACGGTACCGACCGTAGGTTTCCATCACACATCCTTCACACTCATTCCGGCATCCCATACATTGTGGACGTAGTGCGGGACAGGACTCGCACAATGTATGACAAACTCATACCTCACCCAAACCAGCTGGTGAACAGCCTGGGGCAATATGACCATCGCCTCCCTAGGCGGAGACAGAGCTACCGCCTACCCAAGGACGCCCTTGGCTGGTAGGTACCGCTTTGCCTTCATCATCCTCCACACCTATCACCTATTCCCCTCGGTTTCCTGTCACTGGCACTGCATTCCTCGCCGGCCAAGGCTGACGAAGTAATCAGTAGGGAAATGGTCGCTTGGATGGCTAGACATCCAAGATCCAACAGATCCCGCCGCCAGTGACAACACAGGAACCCACCCTGCACCATCAGACATTACAAAGACAAAAAAGCCTGTTACATATACCAACCTATACCACCAAACGGGTAAATCCGTATTTAAACGGATAGGTACCGTGGCCACCTTACCATCCGCCTGGGTTAACCCAGACGACTAGTACTCACTCCTGGACTCCTGGACTCCTACACTACACTCATTTTCATTGGAACTCGCTGCGTCTACACCTCGATTCTGCGGGACCATTGGGAGCTTGGAGTGCTTGGACTGCTTGGATCCTCGATTCAGGGGAATAAGCGGGAGAACGACCGCGGCGACGTGGTGGTGGAGCTAAAAACTACGCACCTACTCAGGTGAAAGCACAGTTTCGCGGCACGCTGCAAGACGTTTGACAGCAAACGGTAGCGTGTCGCACCAGTCATCACTTGCGCTTCTTCGACATCGATCCTGCTCCCGGAGGGGTGCGTGCAGGTACATAGCGGAGCCAGGTAACTATACCCCTTCCTTCATCACCATTCCCGACTCAGACAAACTGACTGACGGACCACATGACTACGGGCTTGCAAGGCTGCAGCCAAAGGTGAGGACCCCTGGTCCAACACCTCAAGCCGTAATGGCTTGCCCAGGCGCCTCCTCCTCTAAGGAGGGGGTCCGGTCCTCTGCAAGCAGCCGGAGGGCAACCGTGCTGACCGACGGACCAACAACATCATCATCATGCATCTCTGTCCCCGAGGCGGTACCACCTGCGCGTAAAAAGCGCAAGTGTTCTGCCCCGCGACAGGTCATAGATAGTGAGTCACCACCACTGGTTTCCTATCATCCCTTCTCTGACTCAGAGGCAGACATGGAAACTGACACCGAGGGCTTCACTAAGGTGAAGGGACGCCGGAGCAGGCGTAACTCCACGGGCTCTCAGCAGCAAGAACCACAGGTTACTACCCAACCCCCAACCAAAGGGGGGAGAAAATACCCCCAATAGTTGCGGATGCTTTCAAGGAGCATACAAAAACCATGCGGCTCCTAGCTTCGCGCCTGAAAAGACGCTTTGAGGCAATAAGGAGGCCACGGAAAGTCAACATCAAGACCTCCTCACTCGAGGATTTTGAGGCAGCCAAGGCTGTACTTCGGGAATTAAAAATCCCGTTTTACAGTTATTCGCCCATACGTCCTTACGTGGAAAGGCGAATAATCAGAGGCCTTGCCTCCGACTGCTCTACCGAGGAAGTCAGGCTGGCACTCCTCGAAGAACATGACATTACAGCAACAGTGGCCCAGTTGAAGAAGACTATCGCCTCCGACAGAGGACCTGAAAAGGTGCCCATGCCACTGTTTCTGGTCGTGGTGGACAAAGTGCGCGACCAACAAGTTCAGGCCATTGACACTGTGCGTCACCTAATCTACACTGCCGTAAAGGTGGAACGCTTTTACGGTAAGGAGGGTCCCGTGCAGTGTCGCAATTGCCTGGGATTTCACCATTCCAGCATGGCATGTGAGCGCCCGCTCGCATGTCTGCGATGTGGTGGAACCCACAGAGTGCAGGACTGCCCTAAGCCGGATACGGACAGGGAATGTGTCAACTGCAAAGGCGCGCACTGCAGTGTCTACAAAGGATGCGCGACGCGCCTGAAAATCATAGATAGCCGTCGCAAGGGACGTGCGGAAGCGGCAGAGGTCCGCCCCGGCGTTTCCTTCTCATACGCCCTTAATAGGGCAGAAAAGACACTGGCCCAGGCAATAGTACCTGCCCCTGCCACGACTGAAGTTTCGGCACCACCTCCAGGCCATACAGAGGAGTCTGTTGTGGCCAATGCTCCTCCTAAACCTAAGCGGCGAAGGAAACACAAGAGCAAGCGTCAAGCCGCGGAGAGAGCAAGCACAGCTCCTCAACAGCCTCCCAAGGCGCCGGCAGAGCAGTCCACTTAGGCAGCTCTGGCACCAAGGGATACTGCTGTTACAGCCGGCCCACAGGTGACACCTGTGGTCCCCACTGTACCCATGACCCCCCCTGCATTAGGGGGAACGCTCTCGCAGGCGGATCTGGAGGAATTTCAGGACCTAACCCTGTGGTTCAACAACATAATTAATCGAATCTTGCCTGCACTTCGTAAATTCAAGCTGCAATACGAAAGCCCTAACCTGAGCCCCATGCAGAAGCATGCCCTACTGGCCCAAACCCTGGCCCAGCTGTTCCCTAACTCAGCCAAGTAATGGCCTCCAGACTTGTCCGGAGACCATTCAGGGCTGCGTTCTGGAACGCAAATGGCATAAGGGGCCATTACCCAAGCCTCGTTGAGTTTGTGCAGTCGTATGGAATTGACATTCTGATGGTCTGCGAAACCCACTTGGATGCTGCAACCAACTTCTCGCTGCCGAGTTACGTCACCCATCGGTCTGATCGGGTCGGCCGACCGGGGGGCGGTACAGCCATTTTCATCAAGAACCACATCACTCACACATCCTTCCCTATCCCACCACTACAACACGTGGAGGCCTGTGCCATTAGGCTTGCCATTGGCGGGGTGGACACGGTGTTGGTAGTGGCATACGACCCTCCTGATAACCGCTTCTACGAAGCTGATATTAACACCCTCCTGAACCTGCATCCTGCGGTTTGCATCGCCGGCGACCTCAACGCTAAGCATGCACATTGGCATAGCCGCGCTACCAATGCCAAGGGGCGAGGGCTCTACCGCCTGATCAGCGGTAACCCAAGCATTCTTGCGCATGGACCGAGAGGACCTACGTTCCATCCGGCACGAGGGAGGCCAGATGTGCTCGATATCATGGTCACCAAAAACATTCCTTTTCATCTAGACCTCTCAGCGGTCAATGAATTGGACTCCGACCATGACCCTGTCTTGGTGGATTCCAACATTGACCTGCCAGCTCTGGTCACTCCAGACTGGACATACGAGGTCGACTGGGATGCAGCCATCCATGAACTCAACCACTCTGTGGACCCGCGTCCGCGTGTCGACTCTATCGATACACTGGAGGCGGCAGCCACGGCATTCTCCCAACACATCCGGGATGTAGTGCGTGCCCACACGCACCGCATTCCATCCGACATACCTAACCCTCGCACCATTCCCATCGAACTCAGACAGTTGCTCAAAGCCAAAGCAACTGTCCGAAGGCTCTGGCAGCGTTTCCGCCATCCCAGGATACAGGCCGTCTACCAGCGGTTCAAGTCCCTGTCACGACGCCTGCTGCGTTTACACCGCAAAACAGCCTGGGAAAACACGATGGCAAACGTAGACCTCTCCGAGAAACAACCATGGCGGATAATTAGGTCCCTTAGAAAGGACAAAAACGCACATCAGCATCCTCTACATGGCACTCGCGGGAGACTCTCTTTTGAGCCCCAAGAGAAAGCCACGGCTTTCGCAGACCATCTAGAGTCCCAATTCGAACCCCGGGAAGATGTCCAGGACGAAGACTTTACTGAACTCGTGGAAGCGACGGTAGATTACCTCTATGAGGCACCTCCGCCGCCACGCGCAGAGATCCAAATCCCCTTCGTCACCCCAAGACAGGTGGCTTCTGAAATCAGAAGATTAAAACCTGGCAAATCCCCTGGTCATGATGGCGTCACGGCGCCCATGCTCCAGCACCTTCCCCGAAAGGCCGTAGTCCACCTGACGAGGATTTATAATGCATGTCTGCAGCTTCGTCACTTTCCTACTTGTTGGAAGGAGGCGAGGGTGGTCTGCATTTTGAAGCCCGGCAAGGACCCGGTTTTCCCTTCCAATTACCGTTCCATAAGCCTATTACCTATCGTTTCAAAAATCTTTGAACGATTATTCCTATCCCGCCTCACTCCTCTCTTCGAGGAAAGGCAACTTATCCCGGATCATCAGTTCGGTTTCCGTCATGGACATTCCACTACACTACAGCTGCTGCGGCTGGTTGAGAAGGTTGCCCTGGGCTTCCAGGAAAACTTCAAAACAGTCGCGGTGCTTCTGGATGTAGAAAAAGCCTTTGCAACCACATGGCACCAGGGGTTACTGTACAAACTCAGAGAGGCTGAAATCCCTCCCCCCTACCTCACCCTGATTGGTAGCTTCCTTCGGGATCGCTCTTTTCGGGTGCGGGTGGAGGGGAAGTTGTCCTCGGTCAGACCCATAGCGGCTGGAGTTCCGGAGGGTAGTGTGCTATCGCCGTTGCTCTTTGCTGCCTACATGTCTGACCTACCCGTGGAACCGCATACTGTTACGTGCCAGTATGCTGACGATGTCCTCATACTGGCACAGAACAAAAATGTTCGGTACTGCTTCCCTCCACTTCAGCGACAGCTCGACGCCATCGGCAGGTGGAGTGAACAGTGGAGAATGGCCATTAGCCCGCAGAAGAGCCAAGCTCTACTACTGGGCAAAGTTCGAAACTGGCGGCCGGCTGTATCCCTGGCAATGCGGCGGAGAAGAATCCCTTGGGTTAACTCTGCCAAATACCTGGGGGTACTACTTGACCGTGGTCTAACCTTCACTCCACATGTCAGAACAAAGGTCGGTCAGGGACATGGCGCCCTGAGACAGCTATATCCCATACTCCAATCAACCATGCCCACATACCTGAAACTACGCTTGTACCGTGCGATCGTGCCGCCCCTGATCCTGTACGGGTGCGAGGTCTGGGGTACGGTGGCTCGTTCCACCATCCGCAGGCTGCAGACCGTGCAGAACAGGGCGCTTAGGATGATCTACGGTACCGACCGTAGGTTTCCATCACACATCCTTCACACTCATTCCGGCATCCCATACATTGTGGACGTAGTGCGGGACAGGACTCGCACAATGTATGACAAACTCATACCTCACCCAAACCAGCTGGTGAACAGCCTGGGGCAATATGACCATCGCCTCCCTAGGCGGAGACAGAGCTACCGTCTACCCAAGGACGCCCTTGGCTGGTAGGTACCGCTTTGCCTTCATCATCCTCCACACCTATCACCTATTCCCCTCGGTTTCCTGTCACTGGCACTGCATTGCTCGCTGGCCAAGGCTGGCGAAGTAATCAGTAGGGAAATGGTCGCTTGAATGGCTAGGCATCCAAGATCCGACAGATCCCGCCGCCAGTGACAACACAGGAACCCACCCTGCACCATCAGACATTACAAAGACAAAAAAAAAGCCTGTTACATATACCAACCTATACCACCACACGGGTAAATCCGTATTTAAACGGATAGGTACCGTGGCCACCTTACCATCCGCCTGGGTTAACCCAGAGGACTAGTACTCACTCCTGGACTCCTACACTACACTCCTTGCCCTAAAACGAGTAAGGCCAAAGGCTGCACCAGGAGACAAGGAATATGTCTTTGTGTTCAGTTAAGTATACGCCGATTGTATGAATGAGAGCAACATAAATAAATCCACTGCAATTTGCTGAATCGTGTACCTCCAACACCCGCTGCTTCATCCGTCATAGAACACATCATATTACGGGAAGACCTTTGCTATATAATAGGCATTTGGTTGAAGAGCTGGAAGGCCAGCGTAACTTCAACACAATAACCTCAATTATTAGGTGCCTTTGTTCTGCAGTTGAAGGATCGCTGCGTCGTTATGCCCAGACGCTTGTATTGGGAGTTTGGGGCGCGGGGAAACCAACAATGAAAGTCTTAACTGCGTGACTTTAATAAAAACTTGAGCTAAATTACTTTTTAGAGCGTACTCCTAGGATCACAAAAATATGCATGACCTTCTCTGCTGCTTATGTGTCAAGGATACAAGAAGTTTGCCATAACCTCAAAATATATTTCAATTACATTGGAATTATATAGTTCTTTCCTGAACAGTAAAAGGCATTTTAGGAAACGTACTTCATCTTAATTGAGATAGGTGTTTAATATAAATATCTGTATTAGCTATTGCCTTATAGGTACAATGGAAATAGAGAGAATATATTTGGCTAAAGGTTTAGTTCAATTTTTTAAGAGCACGCTTTGCAATTAATTCCATTTTCTTTGTAAGCTCAGGAGAGAGAGAGAGAGAGAGAGAGAGAGAGAGAGAGAGAGAGAGAGAGAGAAAGAGACAGAACGAATAGCTACTTCCTATTTGGGATAAGTACTGGATAATTCATACCAAGAACAATGAATATCTCAGAAAGGGTTAACTGCATACCACGCACGTGCACACACATAAATACGCGCGCACATTTTTTCCATAAACTGTATTATTTAAGAAGATCTACATTTTCTTACAAAGAGGACCACAGAGGTATTTCTATAAAATTTAAGATATACATTTCATATGAAAATATATTACAATTTAAGATATCTTAGTAAAAATAGTTTTAGCGCTTTTGAGAAAATAAAGATTTTCGAAACATTATCCATGTAAAGGGTATTTTAGGGTAGGGGTTTTCTCCAAAGCCTCCTGTTTAAATACCAACTCTGTTTTTTTTTTTAATGACACATAATACAGAAAGTAAAATTGTAAAGATCTTACAAACATGGTGTTAGTGTTAGATGTTTCCATAGCCATAAACCTTCCAAAATAAACGTCTGCCCAAGCTGAGAATATTCCTATTTTCCCGCATGACATAACCGCAAACATTTGTGTCATCTAAACGGATACAATGTTTCTGTTTGATTTTGCAACTATTTTTACTTTCTCTGCTGGCAAGTAGCGAAATTATTGTATTCCACCCAAAAATTCGAAATCAAGATTTTACCGGAAATTTATGTTTTGACACCCCCGGAATCCAAAAAAGCATTTTTAGAAAAACGTCTTTGGGTGTATGTCTCTCAGTCTGTGGACAGCATAACTCAAAAACGGAAAGTCGGTTAAAAACGGAAGTTGGCATTTAAGTTTAACGTATTTAAAAAATGCGACACGAAGATTTTAAAGAAAATAGCCCTACCCTAAACTACCCTTTACATGGAAAACTTTGTGGGTGAACCACTTCCGAGATATTTTTTATGTATGTGAGTTTCGGAAAACTTAAAACTTTCCTGAAATGGAAGATCGTTGTTCATTTTTTTATATGTTAAGTGTGCAAAGAGAACGCAATCTCAAAGCTTTAAAAGATTTGACTATCGCACAAAGCCTACTGTATTCCCATATTCCCCTTACACGTACAACAAAATAAGCAATAAGATAATTTGTTCGAATGTTCATCTCAACTAACACAAGAAAGTATAGGAATAAGGGTTCGTAAGAATGGTTAGTACAAGAGTAGAGTGCAAGACATCAGATTTTTTTATATATAGATCTAAGGACAAAGAACGCTTTTTGTCGTCTCTTTCCCCTTTATTTCTTTTCTTGGTCCCCTGGCGTCCCAATTTCTCGAGAGGTTTCCTCCTTCTTTAATTTACTCTTTTCTTCTTTTGCTTTTCTTTGGAAACCTCCCACGCTTTTATTCTTGTGTTCCTCAGTTCCTGTCAGTGTTTTTCTGCCAGTAAGCACACATTGAATGTTTAACCGAGGAATTTTCTGCAATTTTAATGAACTTATTCCAAGTTGAATCTATTAAACGACAGGCAAAACAGCATGCAATGAATGAATTAGCAAAAATTAAGTATTTCTCATTTTTATTCAGAGGGGAAGATGCATAATAAACTACAGAAGATTGACCTCTATCGTACAAACGCTTGACCTTTATGCTGTGTTGTTTGTCAGATAAAACTCTTTCCTAGAAGCAATGAAATGCATACCAGGCTAACACTAATATTAAAGGAGACTGAAGGTCTAAGGAGATGCTATACTGACCAACGTTTTGGGAGTACGTGTACTCATTTCTCAGGGCCTACAAACTCCGTTTTACTTTCTCTGATACGTAGAGGAAGCAATGCGTTCTATCTATGAGGTGCCTAAATTATCAAACGCCGCCAAGTCGATTCACCCATTTTTTTTTTTTTTTTTTTTTTTTTTTTTTTTTTGGCTAATTGCAAAATCTTCCCAGAATAAACCATTATCCAAAGTAATTTAATTTCAACTTTAAAATGTTAAATTGATCTTTTAGCATGAACTTTTGGAATATAAAGTTCTTCTGAAATATGACTTATTAAAAATTTCAGAAATAAATTTGAAGAAAATTGGAGGCGGTAAAAATTGGAATTTAGTGGTTTTTCAAACTGAAGAATTAAAAATTTTAAATTATGTGTAACACTAAATGAGATTCTGTTATCCGCATAATCTATAAATAACTTTTAAATGAGTTTAGATATCTAAAATACGAAATAAAACGAGGTGTCGCTTGATTACAATGGAAATCAAGAATTTAACGAAGCTTTGTTAAAAAAATCTGATGTGTTGCACTCACATGACTTTCTCTACTCTTGTACTAACCATTCTTACAAACTCTTATTACTTTGTCTTCCTTGTGTTATTGAGAAAAACATTTGTACAAATTATCTTATTGCCTATTTCATCTTAGGTGCAAGGGGAATACAGTAGTCCTTGAGCGATAGTGAAATCTCTTAAAGCTTTGAGATCCTGTTCTCTTTCCACACTTAACATATAACAAAATGAACAACGATGTTCCATTTCACGAAAATTTTAAGGTTTCCGAAACTGACACAAATAACAAGGAATATCTCCGAAATGGTTCGCTGTACAAAAAATTTATTTAGATATAAATTGTGTGTTTTAACGAGGTCTACATTTTATATAGTAAAATTTTATCTCTTACGGTTTACTAGTTATTGAGAAGTCATCCACAGTAAACAGGATTACATAGACTATAGCCAGAAAATTCAAAATATACATTTCATTTCTGATAAAAATATCTCAAACATATGGCATTTTAGTCAAAATCGTTAGAGCCATTTTCAAGAAAATCAAAATTTTCAAAACAATTTCCATGTAAAGGGTAGTTTAGGGTGGGACTATTTTCTTCAAACTCTTCGTGTCGCATCCTTGAAAGACATTAAACTTAAATACCAACTTTGCTTTTTAACCGACTTTTCGTTTTTGAGTTATACTGTCCACAGACTGACAGACACACAAACACACACACGGACCTTTTTGTAAAAATGCGCTTTTTTGGGATTCCGTGGGTGCCAAAAGATGTAGTTCCGGTGAAATCTCGACATCGAATTTTTGGGTGAAATACAATACTTCCTTCTAATTATCAGTAGAGAAAGTAAAAAGCTTCACCTTCAATCACAACATTGTTAAGTATTTCTGGGAGGGGATTAAGCTATTAAAATGCCATTGTTCATGCTTCTTAAGCACCTCTTCAGTTCCAGATTTCCAATAGTATTCTCCTCATCTCAAATACTCTTTACATGGAACATTTTTTATAATTTTGGTTATAGTAAAAATTACTGTTATAATTGCGAATAAATATATGTTTCATGAGAAATAAAATGTATGTCTAAAATATTCTATAAATAGCCTATTAACTCTTCATTTGGAAGACGATTGCATTGGTAAATGGCAAATGTAGGTCATCTTAAAGCACATAATTTGTATCAAATACTTTTTTTCTGGAGCTAACCGTTTCCAAATATTCCTGTGCTTGACTTGCATTATCAACTACTTTTCTGAAATCGGAAGTCGTTATTCGTTCTGCCTTATCTCGTGGTCATTTAAAGAGAATCAAATTTCTTAAAAGATTCGACTATCGCGTAAACCTACTATATTGATTGCAATGAGGCATATTGCACTATATAGATACACAAGGTCAAAAAGGAGTAGAATTCGAGGGGCGAAAACTAAATATCGGGAAAATACAATTGAGAGTATACGAGTGTATACTTCCAAGTAAAGTGGCCCAGAAGAGGAAGCAGATGAACTATACAAGATAGAGTACACGCACACACATATTCCAGTGTAGTGGGAGGCTTTAACGGCAATGTTGGTCAAAACATCGATGTTATATGATTAGAAGTTGGGTCCTGTGGATTTGGAAGGAGAAACAGCAGGGGCAATCAACTTCACTCACATTAACAAAATGAAAATCACCACACATTCTTTAACAAACCATGAAAAGCGGGTGAAATGATGCAATCCGGACGGAAACAAACAACGAACGAAATTAACTACATCTACCTTGTTATCAGACGTGAGCGAATTTCGACACGGGCCACAGAATGGCAGGGCAGTTGTTGGTACAGGCAACAAACTAATTACAAGCAAATAGCACAAACATAAAACAAATAGGATATTAATGTTAACAACTTCTCGACATATATTTCCAAGAAACAAACAGTAAATTCCAGCGATGTGCAAAGCTATACTTGAAAACAGAAGGCAGTAATTCCCAAAGGAAAGAATTCTTTAAAGTACTCCAGACTAAGCAAAGAAACAAAACGAACTACTAAAAAAGAGAAAAAGGGACTAATGAAGAAACGCTCTAAAAGTTAACCGGAGTACAATGAAGTCAATAAACTTACAAAGCGAGTTGTAAGAAAGACATTAGAAGTAGCAAACGGAGTTTAAAGAGAGACATAAAATCTATTAAAATACTCCAGCGTAAATGTTGGACTAAAGAACTTAAACGTCGCAGGAGATTAAATAAAGTACAATATAACATAGAAACCTTAGGCTGGAAGACGTAATGGTTCTTCCTCCTGGTCACGGTGACCACGTGACTCATTGAAATACTCGTATTGTATATCAAGAATCAAGATGCTAGTTTTATAGTTAAGCAGATAATAGAAAAAAGAGGGGAATTTAACCTTGAAACACATATCGACTATGAAAAAGCTTTCGACTGTGTATGTAGAGAAAAACTATGGGAAATTATGTCCCGAAGAGGATATCCAAATCATTTAATTCAAATGGTAATGGATATACACAAAGATACAGCAATCAGCGTATATTAGAACTGGAAGCTATAGCAGTCAGATATATGTAAATCAAGGTGTGATGCAAGGCTGCCGTTTAT
Organism: Tenodera sinensis; assembly: GCA_030765045.1. NCBI lineage: Eukaryota > Metazoa > Arthropoda > Insecta > Mantodea > Mantidae > Tenodera > Tenodera sinensis. The sequence continues at coordinate 35,184,651 of CM060961.1, read as the reverse complement.
CTCCTATATTGTTTAAAACCTTTATAGATAACCTGATTAGAGAGTGGATGCTTAAAATTAACGGAGATACTTTTATATAAGATTCCAAACGAAGAAAATAAGGGAAGAACTAGAAATAAATCCTTTGACAGACAAAAGTATCAACTACAGGAATAAATGGAGAGAGCATGTTAATAGAATGCCTAGAGAATAGGTCTCAAGAAAAATGTTAAACCATAGGCCCATTGGAAGACATCCGGGAAAACGATTGTGAGACATGTTTTAAAGTTGGCACAGGCAACAGTGCCTAATCCTTGGTGTGAAGATGAAGAGGGATCAACAATCAGTATCATTCTTTCTATCCACGCATACCTTGAGATGAGAATCTTATTGGTTGAGTAATAGCCAGACAGAGTAACCAGCTGAAAACTTCGAGACGTCGTAAAGACACAATCTGCACTGCAATTTAAACGATTCATCAATACCCAGGAGCAGTAAGCTTACTTGGAGCGATAGATGACTTCAGTCACACTAACTTCTGACTTAGAGTGTCGCAGCAACGCGGAACCACGCCGGTATTTCCAGATAACACTGGACACACTCTTGTCTCTTCATACTGGGTGGAAGGTATTGATTCGGCCATACGTTAACTAGGAATTATTGACAATAATTGTAATGGACATATTTGTTATACCCATAATGTACAATCCTTGTTTAACGTATGACCAAAACAGTTCCTTCCATTCCGTATACACATTCAACCTAGTCTAATATTGAAATTGACTGTAACATACAAAGGAAGTATCCATGCTAAAGTTTTATATATTAATAATTGGTACGAAATAGTCATTGACCTGACCTTATTGTGCTAGGTACAAAACATTCTCCTATTTCATGGCACTCACAATGAAAGCTGAAAAGCTACCTTCAAAGGTATCCTATTCTATTTCTCCAATATGTTCTATTTTAATATTCAGGCTTCGTGAAACCTTTATAGTCTTTTACTCAAATAGTAGAAGCTCTCATTCGTCCATCTTCTCTCTTTACAATGTCAATATAGAAATACTTTTTTACTTTAAAGGTTTCGCTTCTAGCGATATTAAAATACTGGATATCAGTGCATGAATTGTTCAAATCTCTGCAAAATTGTTTGATCATTTTTACCTTTTCCACTACGCAAGTAAAAGCTATCAGAAGTCTAATAAATTTCTGAAATATTCATTCATTCAGGGGTGGAGCTCCCCTTAAAGAGAAATTTTCGAAAATAACCCTTATGTGTCTATTTGTGAACAGCATAAGTCAAAATGAAAAGTCGGTTAAATATTCGTTCAGGAAACGAACTTTGATTTTCTTAAATCATTTAAGATATTTTTTATAACAAAATGTAATCTTCAATTTTCTAGGAATAGTCCGTGAAGTTCTCGTCATTTTGTACGTATTTTCTATAACTGCTAAGCTGAAAGAAATATACAAAATCTTACTACTCTTGTGGGAGTAGCGTGCTTGCCTCACACTGAAGAGGTCCCGAGTTCGAATCTCCGTTAAGCTGAGTTATCCGGATAGGTTTTCTTTTTCCGGGGTCCTTCCTTCTCCTGAGAAGACACAAGTTGTATCAACTCCGGGATTCTTTGAGAGCCATTTCATTCATTCATCGGTCGATATGATCTTCCGGGTTAAAGATTCACATTCAAATATCACGTGCTCTGATGTCACAGATCTCACAATAATCCATACTTTTGCATGCTATCTTGTTAGTTGAATGCTTTTGTGACATAAACGTTCTCGTATGTTCGGGAAAATTACGTATTTTTTTCTACCCTGTTTCTTCATATTATACTGTTATTTCAAAGCTTATCTTCTGGTGTCCCACAACCATCGCCCTAGGGAGAATACCAATCTTTATTGCAAAGACTGAGCCGACGCTGAAATAACCAGGGATAAAAAGAGTAATATCACAACAATGTTTTAAAAAAGGTCGTAAAAGGGACGTGGGGCAAAGAGCGTAAACCGAAGCATCATAAAGTCCATCCTACCTTACTGAGAGAACTGATCGCAGATACAACAGAGTTTTCTATTCTAGGGGACGACGGAGCAATTTAGTATTTGTGTACTCCGATTCTGATCTGATGTTAAGTGAAACCTATACTGTGTCATCATTGCTTTGGCTTAACACTTGAGCTCCAGATTTGAGCTCCGATCTATTTAAACTCTTTTGTTTGTTCACCAAGACACTATCTTGGAAGTTTGGGATGAAGCAGGTACGTCCAATAAGATGTTGAGGGACAGTACTTGTAGTAATTATGGGACATCACACAAGTTTACAAATTAATTAATCACTTAAAAGACGTGAACGAATACTCCCAGCAGCTCTTTCAGGCGTGAAGTAAGTCGACAACCTTGCATTGAGATTGGTCTGGGAATTGGCCTGCTTTGTGGATGTAAAGACGTCGGGTGCTTTCACTTTCGTATAGTTTTTTTATTTATATCTTGACACAACATAAAGGAAAGACTTACCAATATTCGATCTTCCAGAGGATGGTTTGAAAAATTACTTGCTTTCATTGTTAAAATAACAGCTGTCATTACTAGTACGCAAAAGAAGACAGTACTTTTACGCCTAAATTCAACGGATCGTGATTTTAATGGTACTCCGCTAGTGAGAACATGTAGCATGTTATGTTACCATTTAACAGTTCGGCCATATTTTAGTGCAGGTACTATGTGCCCACTAGAAGAACATGCCCTGGGTTTAAGGGACATAAACTGCTAAGCGGGGTTTTATCTACAGTCGCTTTTGTCCCTTTTTGCTACTCGAGGCCGAAGAATGCGACAAACTTATAAATGCTTTCGCAAAAATGCGACTATCTCCCACAAAAACAAACGATATGCCGCTTTCCTTCCCAGCTAGTTGAAGTAATTTGTCACCTAGTCTGTGTGATTCACTCATTCTTGTCAGATATGCATTGTGTAGGTGTGTGCTTTTTAAGTGATAGATACAGCTGTCTAAGTGTTAGCATACAAAAAAAAATGGTGGAAAAGTGGAAGGTGTTATATATGTATGAGAACACGTTTGGCGTCTTCGTCAAGTAAGCTGTACTATTAATATTCACTACAAACGCGAGAAAATAACACTTTAAAGCCGTGTTTTAATATCCACAGACACGACAATGAGGATTATAATATCATTCATTATATGTAACCGGCATAGTATAATTTATAAAATTTTCTGATGGAAGAATTTTGATTTGTGCATTTTTGCGACATTATTTTATTTTCTAGCTTACACCTGTTGATAATCTGTCAATTATTTTTACTATGCCATCTGTATACGTGACAGTGTTACCAACACTGGTGACCTTCGCTAAATCCGGAGTTCTTGGAAGTGACAGAATTTTTAAGATAGTGACTAGTGACTTTTCTGACGATTTTAGATGACATTTAGAGGCAATTCTAGAGGATTCATATTTTTGGCCTGTTACATTCACTAGCTGAATAATACGGATAAAACAAAACAAATACACTGCAAGAATTATTTTCCTTGAGAAGAATTGCAACTGAATTCCTTCTCAAATAAGTGAAATAGAGAATCGGTGGCTTAACTTAAATTCTACAAAACTCCGAAACACAGTGTATTTCTGGATATTACAAGTACGAGATTGTTCCAAAGATGCGACGACATCAAACTCGTTTAACAAACAAACAATCATACCAACACACAGTTTACGTATCGTAGATTAGATAGAGGTGGACACATACGCCATCTGTTGCATAATTTGTAAATTATTTGAACACGAAAACCCAACATCGGTGGATCGGACGGGATCGGATCATGGCATTATTCAAAGCCAATGGGTATCAGATTTCATTGCTTCTTGGCAGCCAAAAGTTAAAGGAAGGAACACCTAGATTTCGCAATCTCAATTCCCTCTCTTTCACACTGCAAAGTGGAAGTAGAAGAGCCTTTTAGTCAGTTGAATGTAGTAAAAGCTAAAAAGTCAAGTTAAATGCTCCAACTGTGAAAGCTGGGTATTGCAGAACTGCAGTCAGGATTTTATGAAGCACGTGGTACTCGTTCGAAATTCCACGAAATGTGGGGCATAAAACCCCGTGAACATCCGGTGTTACCTTTAACATCCTTTGCTGCAGAGATACTGGAGAAGCAGGTGAAAAATTCAGTAATTTTCCTTTGATTACAGGAATGAAATTATTAAACATTATATCAATAGCTCTTAATTATAGTATTTATTTTGATTTAGCGACCTTTCAGGGACTTTTGTGTAAGATTTGACGAATTTTAGCGAATACTCGTTGGCAGCACTGATGTGCGAATCACTAGTGTGCATAAAGATGAGAGAGATGTTTGTGTGCGTGCGTGTTTGCTTGTGTAGGAACAGAGAGGCGATAGGAATGTTTTCGTAACACATTCCTCCAACTCACCTTCTCGTGGTGGGTAGACAGTACAGTACTGGTGAGTGTAATTGAACACAGCAGTTCACTTAGCAAACCGCAGATCTGCATTTGTCATTACCAATCAGTTGCGTTCCATTGTGGGTCACTTCCTATAAACCTCTATGTACATACTTCCGTAATCAACTGGGAAACAAATTAATTACATGGACTTTTCATGCTTTTCTAATCAAGAACGCATCACAGTTACCTGGAACTAACTGATTGCAACACCCCTTTGTAAAGTATCTATTGCTGATGGCTTTTGAAGCAATTGGGTCACTTCATAATAAAGCGAACGCAAATAGATAAGCAAATGCACTTTTTGTAATACACTTTAATTAAAAAAAGTATTTAACGCACATCCCTAACGTTTGAACAGTTATATCTGCTGTTATATTAAACTGTAGATAGTAAACAGGTGTTAAGTTGACCTTTTCTGTCACATATCTATAATAGGAATATATTAACCCATAAATTAGCTATTGAAACCTCGACAAAAATATTTGCTTTGAGGTCGAATGAAAGCACAAAAAAATATCTGTGTGCGCACATGCGTGCGTGGGTGCGTGGGTGTGTGTGTTGTAGTATGATGGAGGCTAATGGCTGCTAAATGTTGTACAAAGTAGATTGGCAACTTATCTCGAAATCGTTTGGTTTGCAGTTATGTCAAACTAATTATTATTGTTGAAAGTTCCTAGCGTGTTTATTCAGTTGATAAACTTTACAAATATGTATATGTAATTGCTAAAGTTTTGCGACTCTGTGCTTTATTCACTAACGGGGTGCTTATAGCCTTGAGCAAATTAAGTACCTACTACTAGTCAGGGCTTGAAGTTTATACACCGGAACCCTCAAGTGCACGACAATTGGGCCCTAGAGACCGCATCAACAAGGTGCGCATAGGGAAGGGAATGGGGTGAAAGGAAAGAAATGTCAACACACTGTTTGTATAAAATTACAAACTCTGAAACTTGTATTTATTATTGAATCTGACCTTATATAAAGGTTTGCCATGTGACACAGAATAGCTTTCATGTGTTTGAAATGAATACATAAAAAGGTTAATAAAAAAAAAACTACAACAACAATAAAAAAAGTTTTCGTTAGTATATGACACAGTTAAATGATTATTTTATTGAATAATTATTGAAGTGAGGACGGTTAATTATATGAACTGCAATTTAGATTTTTTCCTTGGTGAATGCCATTAAACACTTATGTTGCAAAAAGCTTCATGTTCAAGGTTACTTACATCTTGCCAGTTACTATCCAGTTCATCTTCATCCTGATCTGTGGCATTTCCTGCAGGAGACTGCGTAGAACACACGTGATTGTTTATTTCGTTTACGTCACTGTCCGCATCACTTCTTGTTTCATTGTGACAATTCAGAAATATCACTACAGGTGTCACTTTCCAGCAATGCTATCACAATTTTGTTCTCTGTTAAATATTTCTTATTCCAGTATGCCATTCTGTAATGGTCATTAAGCAAACGCCACGAAAAATCACTATATATGGAATAAATAAGTGAGCTCTGCACGCAACAGCCTGCAACACGTGTTTACCGCTCTCTTCTTCTGGTGCGCTAAAATTAATTGTACAAGAAATGCAGAGATTAACAATGTCACCAACACACAGTTTACGTACCGTAGATTAGATAGAGGTGGACACATACGCCATCTGTTGCATAGTTTGTAAAGTATTTGAACGCGAAAAACCAACCTCGGCGGATCGGATTGGATTGGATCATGGCATTATTCAAAGGCACAGGATCTCATCGGATCTTGGCAGTCAAAGGATTAAAATCAATCAGTATCAATTACATTTAGTTACTGATTTGTACATATGGAGCAGCGATGTCCAACCGTGTCTCCTTGGAGACCCTTGCGTAATTAGCAGCTATTGCCCAGCTCCTCCTTCAGTCAGAGGGTGAATCATCTCTTGCCTGAGACGTGCACTCACAACCACACAGTCAGTATGCACTGACAGACACAAAGAGACGATTCCATGGCAATTTCTAAATCATAACTTGAATTTTCTGTGAATGCTCTCAGAAGACTTCTCATTCTGGATGATTGTTGCAGTTGACGAAACCTTACTAAATACAAAATCTGTCAACTGCTTTTGGTTTCTTTTGAGTGGACCACATCTCTTGGCCTTGCAAACAAAACGGAGTTTCAAAGGCATCACATACCAACCAATTCTTAAAACATTTCACTATCGCTTACAGCCTACAATAAGATACTTTCTGAAAATGCTGATATCAAGCAGAGGATAGAGAAATAACCATTTGCAGAATAGTGTGTAACAGATTTAGTATAGCTTTACATATATTTATGAACAGAGTTCTCCAAATTGAACTATATTAAAAGTCTGTATCGCAACAGGTTACGCGACGATCACTTGGTGTATCTTCTAAGGCTTTGTACTTCGACTTTGTTGCCAAATATTGTGTATATATACACTTAGAGTATCTTTATCTATAATCAACTAGGTTTCATTTTTAAAAAAAATGAAACCTAGTTGATTATAGATATAGAACAGTAAGTTAATGAACCTGTGTTTAAAAAAAAAAAAAAAAAAAAAAAAAAAAAAAAAAAAAAAAAGTTGAAATTGGATTGGTCATTTCTGTTCTAGCAGGTTGGTACTGATTGACGCCCCCTTCCTCCGCACCACCTTACCAACTAACCAAATTTCCTTCTTTTTTGAACTTCAATACATTGATGTTAACATTCTTTATGTGGCTTTCAATAAAAATGCTATTCGTTGCTTCTTATGGTTGAAAATGAAATGCTTGGCTTCTCTTATGTAAGCGTCTTGTCTGCACAGTTGAAGCTCATTTATCTCCGTTTTGGTCTAGTTGCCAGCGATCGTAAAAAGTTGGGGAGAAGTAATATAAACTCCTCCGTAGTTCTTCACGAGGTAGGATGCTGGGAAGATGCAGTATTGACTGAACTAAATGTGGTTAGATACTGCCTGTGATCAAACAACTCTGAGAGCAGTATGTTACACTGGTGCCGGAGCTACAATTATTGACTTAACGATAGTTGGCAAAGGTTTAATGAACAAATACAATACGGTGAGAGACTCAAAAGACGCCGATGTGACCTAAATACGCAGGAAATAGAAGCTGTATACAGACTATGATGGTGGTACAGAGTGAACTCGTGTATGTTGAAACAGGATATGAAATAGAGCAGGCCCTGAAGCACTGGAAGTGTGAAATGCTTTACCTCTTCCTGTTTCCTTCTGTCTTTCAGGTAAACAAATAGGCGACGTGTGCCGCAGTAGGCCCACTAGTTCACCGTTAGGTTTCTGGCTATCAGGACATTTAAAGACATTGGTGTTGCCAAACCTATAGGAAATTTGCACATTTTTCTAAAATGGCATAGGTTTATAGGAAAATTTATTCTAGTTTTGACCAATCGCAACTCCTGTTGCCATCTCGAACACTTTTTTAAACACCTGCATTTTATATTTGAGATATATGTAGTTATATGTATATACAGATTATATTTGTTTCCATATATTACCAGATTACTCAAATGAAATACTTCTTGAAATAAAATTCTTTGTACTTTTACCTTTTTAGCATTAATATTTGACTTAATGTAATTATCATCTTATAAGTTTATACTTATGTAATATATGTATATGTTCGTTGTGTGTGTGTGTGTGTGTGTGTGTGTGTGTGTGTGTGTGTGTGTGTGTGTGTGTGTGTGTGTACATGTATATATGTGAATGTGGAAGAGATGGAGAGACAGAGGGAGATATTCAGAGTATTTTTCTAGAATCATGTACGATCTTCAGACCTATTCTGTTCTTTATTCAATTTACTTATTACTAAGTATATAATAAATACAACTACTGTTACTTTTGAAAAAGTTCTCACCGTCATAATTTTAATGTGGAATAAACAACATTCATTTGTCACGTTTTATCAGCAAATACGCACACACACATATATGCATACTTATCTATTAGCTTTAGTCACATACAAAACGTATTTCTGCCTTAAATTATCCCTTCATAGTATTTTCATTGTCTTTGCCAATTATTTTAGTCCAATCTTATTTTTAACGTTATGCTTTTCTTTAATAATTTTGTATAGTAAAGAATCCATAATAACGTTTGAAATTTAAATATTTCAGTGCTTAGGGTTATGTTTGTTTCATCAGTTACATTCTAAGAAAACAATACAGTGACAATTGAAATGCGTATTGCACAGACAAATATGCAATCAGCAGGTTCCTCTTTAGATAACCGTTTAGTCATTCTTTTATCAGAATAACTGCTTCAGTTGTACAGTTAGTCAAGCTTAACAGAGATTCTTGAATATTCATCCCAGTGAATAAATGAATACGAGAGGAAACACATTTTTTCATTTATCTTCCTTTATTGAAGGACAATTTAGGTGCTTGATTTCCTCGTATTATAATGGCACGTGCTGACTAATATCGCATCAGGGATTGTGAACAATGGACGGGAATAAATTAAATTTGCTTTATTCACATACACATGCAAATATAACTAGTTTTTGTAGAGTGTAGCCTATGCTGCAGTCTGTTGATATATTTTAGAACTGATTGCTATACGACCCGTAGTGCAAGCAGCTCACTTGTGCAGTAGGGAAGGGATGAGGGAGAAGAATCAAGTAACAAGAAAAAGAAAAGTAAAATCGAGTGTTATAATTATTAGGGCTGTCAAGAAAAATTATAGTATTTCTTACTTTCTCAAGCCGTGATATTCCTAAACTACGTCTTATTGTCTCCACTTCTACTACTCTTATACAACTTGTCTTTCTGTCACAGTCCAACTTTCAGCTCCATAAGTTAATATACTCTCCACAATTAAAATAAGTATCATCTGTTTAGTTCCTACGCTAGTATCTCTACTCCATTGAATTGTTTAATAGCCATGTGCCAAACCCACACGATTTTGTATTTATTTGTCAGAAAAAAACATTTTGACTTTCTGTACTGGTAAGTAGAGGAAGTATTGTATTCCATCCAAAAACTTCATGTTGAGATTTCACTGGAAAAATGTTTTGAGGCCCCCTTAATCCAACAAAAAATGTGTGCGAATATGTGTGTGTATTTGATGTAATAACCAAAAGTAGTATAAACCCCAAGATTAACATCTCTAAGCGAGTGACCAATTTTTCTGATAAGCAATTGTTCCAAAGAAAAATCCACAAATTTGACCTTAGGTGTTAAAGGTGGAATAATAATTGAACGAATAATAATATTAAATAATAATTCATAATAATAGTAATAATGTTTTAATAATAAGCAAATACTTCGCTTTGTTTGTAATGCACTTTCTGTGTTTCGAAACCAACAATAAACCCCAACCTTGTTATGTAACAGTGACATATAGCTTCTCCTAAATTAATTATTGCTGTTGATGACAATAATATTGTGACGTTTAAGAATATACGGACGAGAGGGGGAGGCTCACCTTGTATACGGCGAGTGATTCTGTGTGTACATACGTGACCGTAATAATAGGGGTAAAACATAAAGGAGGTTTGAGACTACAGGGCAACTAGTGATTGTGTGTCTTTGATCGAACAGCGTCATATACTGTAGTGTCCAGAAGCTTCTAGCTACTTCTGCTGTTGTTGTTGTAGTGTTTAACGCCCGCTTTTACTACTACGGCACCGCAGGCGGTGACACTGATGATACATGGAATGAAGATGGAGCACCGGTGGAATGAGATGGCGGGGGAAACCGGAGCACCCGGAGAAAACCCGCCCTGACGCCGCTTCGTCCACCACGAATACCACATGCGGGTCCCTGGGATCGAACCCGGGCCCTACTTCTGCTGAGTTATTGCACACGTGCGCATGGAAAGAACTTGAAGGATGTCACGTGACACCGGCTCTAGTATAAATAGGACACATAGTGAAAAATTCAGTTCAGTTTTGAGTGAGTCGTCGTATACAGTTTTAGTTACGGGAGTGCGTCGGCCAGCCTGTCAGCAGTATGTGTCGTCGAGTGACTGTATAGTAATAGTAAAGGTATAAGGGACAGTGAAACTGGAGAAAGACATTCAATTACTGGGAAAGATTATCGGAAGAATAGTGAGTGGTAATTGGGCTACGATGGTTTTACAACTCTAGGTGTGCCAAACTGTTGTGTACAAAGTGACCAATTCTGGACATTGCAATGGGACAGTTTAATAGTGCATGTGGTAACAACAGAGCTGATTTCTGTAATATAGGAATGGTGATAGTAATTTAATTGGAATTATATCACGATACTTTTACCAGAGGATAACAAACATGCCCATAACATAGGAATTACGAATATAACAGTATTAAATGCTTTTAAATCAGTCTGCCTCTATCTCTATGTTCTAATTATCTTAGTGGTTTATAAATATGGAGGTGGAAGTTTAATTTCCTAAGGGGAACTATTTTTTTGGTGTTGAATTATGCCTGGAGGATTATTGGGTCGTCTCGCGCAAGTATATCTGGAGGGTTAATGTCCTTTATATGTCACTGACAGTAATACCTGTTTTCACCGACCACCACGAGGACATTAAACTAATGCTTAATCAATTTTTGTCGGATCGTCATCGCTAATCCTATCAAAATGAGGGTCTGTCAGCTACAACGGTTCGTAACATGCATGTGTCAAGTTGGGTAACGGTTGGAAATGCACAGAGAGAAAGAGAGAGACAGATACAAACAGACATGGGGAGAAACCGAGGTCCATACCACATTCCCATACCTATGCAATTTATTGATTAAAATACAGTTCATTACTGATCAGCTCACATGACTTTCTCTTGTACTAACTATTCTTACAAACTCCTATTTCTCTATCTTTATATTAGTTGAGATAAACATTTGCATAAATTGTTATTGCTAATTTTCTTGTAGGTGCAAGGGGAATATGGGAATACAGTAGGCTTTGAGTGATAGTCAAAGCTTCTAAAGCTGGTCGCTATATGAAGGCTTTGGAATTCTGTTCTCTTTGCACTGCCAAGAGATAAAAAAGTAAGTAATAGTATTCCATTTGAGAAAGGTACACGTATTGCAAATAACAAGGATTATCTCCAAAATGATGATGATGATGATGATGATGATGATGATGATGATGATGATAATAATAATAATAATAATAATAATAATAATAATAATAATAATAATAATAATAATAATAATAATAATAATAATAATAATAATAATAATAATAATAATAATAATAATAATAATAATAATAATAATAATAATTTGCACATGTATTTTTTAACGAAATCTAAATGTCATGTATAATAAGGTTTGAAATTAAATTATTTTCTTGTTTAACGACGCTGTCAATTGCCAGGACCACATCAGCGTCGCCGGTGTGCCGGAATTTTGTCCCCCAGGAGTTATTTTACATGCCAGTAAATCTACTGACATGGAGCTGTCGTTTTTAAGCACACTTAAAAACCATCGGCCTGCGCTGGGTTTGAACCCGCGACCTTGGGATTCGTAGGCCAGCGTCTAACCAACTGAGCCACCCAGACCGACATAAGGTTTGATCTACCTCTTACAGTTTACCAAATATGCAAAAGTCATCAGAATAAACAGAGCTACGCGGGCTATAGCCATAAAATTCAAAATATAGGTTTCATTTGCCTTAAAAATATCTTAAACGTACGGCATTTTAATCAAAGTCATTAGTGTCATTTTTGAGATAACTTTTGAAAAATTTTCTATCTAAAGGGTAGGGTGGAGGAATTTTCTTAAAAATCTTTATGTCGCGTCCTTGAAAGATATTAAGCTTAAATACCAACTTTCGTTTTTAACAAACTTTGTTACTTTTGAGTTATGCTATTCACAGAGATTGTCTCTCTCTCACTCTCTCTCTCTCTCTCTCTCTCTCTCTCTCACACACACACACACACACTCGGACCCTTTTCTTAAATTACTTTTTTTATTTAGGGGGCCTCAAAGTGTATATGTCCGATGAAACCTTGGTATCAAAATTTTGGGTCCAATACAGCACTTTCCCCACTTGCTGTACGCACGAGAGAGAGCAAGGAATGTGGTGAACAATGAACTTGCACAAAAAGCCATATTTAAATAACCATATAAATTGAAACTTTTGAAATATGCAAAAAAAAAAAAAAAAAAAAAAAAAAAAAAAAAAAAAAAAAGTTGCTGTTATTGTGTAAAATAACTGACATGCATTTAAATAATACATTTCACGCCCTGAATTCACAGAAGCATTACCTGATTTACAGACTTGGTGTACAGTCCATATCTCTGTGAACACCAATGACATAAACAGTATTATTCTGATAAACTAATCTTTGTTCATATCTTAGGTAATTTGTAGAAATGACTTTTCATCTTTTTTAAAAACAAAACTCGTAGCTTTGCCGAATTCATATTAAATAAAAAATCTTAATATTTTGCTAACGCTTTTTGTAGAGTTACTCAAAAATGTTGTAATTGAGAAATAGCTTATATCTACTTTCGTTTTTAAGGCTCATACAAGTTCTTTTATTGGCTATCTTGCAAATTGTCGTTTCTTGTCTGAAAATATAAAGTTAGGGCGCTGTTGTGTGCGCTTACGTTCTAATGAGCTTGGTTATTTGGTTTTAATAGGTAAGCAAAAGTGAGAAGTATTTCTCCGAACCACTAAGAAAGTCACCATATTTCCCAAATATTAGAAGCTCTAATTTTCTCTGTTCATTTTAAACTAGGTATTCTTACACAGTCTTCTAATTATTATTTTTCAGTTATATTTATTTTAAACCACTAATTATATGGTCATATCGCAAAGTATCTGTTAGGCTGTATCTCGTGGCTCGGTGTGTGGTGGACAATTAGTCTTCTAGGTCTCGTCCCTGTACCATATCATCTTACTTCGCTAGGAAACTTACCCATGCTGCGACCATGCGACATATGTCCACAGAGACCTTGCTTACGTCAGTGTGATACTCTGCTTCTACACGTGTCGGGCCAATGGTATTAGGTTGCCTCTAAACTCTCTGATTACACTATCTGTGGATAGATGGAACAGCATTAGCTATTGGCATCTTTTTTTTATTTTGCTTTTCGTTTCTAGACTTAAGGTGCAACTTTGGGTCGTGGTATTATATATCCAATTGTGTGTTTACCTTGGCGACTGAGGGAAACCAGGAAAAAGCCCAGTTAGATTGGTATGTCCACGGATTTGAACCCGGAACTTTCCGAACGTGAGAAAGAAACTTTACTGCCTGAGCCATTCCACTCGGTTTTCTTGTCACTCTTACCCCGACCTAGCAAAAACCGGGGAGCGGTCTGTAAGATCTTCTGCGACATAAACCCACCCCCCCCCCCCCCCAGTGTCTATCGCAGTCGCCATCGTACATTCACTCTCACCCATATTTATATTATATTTTTCCACGTCTCCTTGTATTATAAGGAAGAAGCAAATTACCATGTCATAATTCCTTTGTAATATCATGCTCCTTGCATGACCACAACAACAACAACAACAACAACAACAACAACAACAACAAAAAGCAAAAAGCGACTTACCATTTCACAAAAGTATGAGCATTTTACTCCTGAAAAGTTTGCGGACACACAGGATTTATTATATTGCATAATTAAGAGTAAAAAATACACGAAAATAATTTTGGGGAGATAGTACGATTTCATGGTCTTTCTGATTATGTTAACATTGCAGGTATATCCTCCTATATTACGTCAAGGCCTAGGCCGCTAGCATTTTCACAGCATTAAACTTCTTCTTTTTCTTTTTCTTCTTCTTCTTCTTCACTTCATGGCATAGGCAATCAAGTGCCTATTCCGCCTTCAAAGTCCCCCAGCCATTGTTTGCTGTGTCTGCCCACCGATCTCCTACCTTTAGGATGATACTAAATTATTTCCCTAATGAAGTCTGATCTCCAGCATTCTTTCAACATGTTCCTTCCACTTTTGTTAACCTTTCATTTATAATAAAAATTCCTAGCTCTTCTGTTTTACTTTAATTTGTTATTATGTCTCTTCGTACATCTCTTCACACTTCTCAAGATTTTCATTTCTAATGCCTGTATTTTACTATGTTTATTTTTAGTTAATGTTTAAGTCTCTCTTCCGTATGTTAGTATAGGTTGAGTCATAACTTCATAAAAGTTTAACTGTGTTTCTTTCTGTGTTTTTTTGCTATTAATTTTTACGCATTCCTTATCATAACCAACATCACTTCTCATGTAGTTAATTGGCTCACCTGTTGTACACAACAGTTATTTACAACTATTTTTGTTCTATTCGGTTATTTCCCTATGAATGGCGTCACCTTTGTTTTAGACATTTTTATATTATATTGATCACAAAGTTCATTAAGCTTAAAAATAGAGTCTTGCAGGGCAGACTCGCTATTTTTATTTATAAGTTGTTGTGGGTATCCTCTTTCTTCCAATATTTGCCACATTTTGCATTTATTTACTTTATCAAAGGCTTTTTTTAGAATCAATAAACGTCATATACATTTCTTTATTAAATTCCCTATGTTTTTCAATAAAGATGTTACCTGCGCAGTAACTGCATCTTCTAAATCCATTTTGTTCTTCTGAGATAAGACATTCAGCTATATTTTGTAATCTTTTGTTTCTTATTTTTGCAAATATTTTATAGTACACATGTTCCTGTTTAGTTCCAACAATCGTTCCGTTTCCTTCTCTTGAAGATAGAGATGGTTTGCGCCGTAGGTCAATATTCTGGGACACATTACTTCTTCGAGCACATATAAAAATGTAGTAGTCGAAGTTTTAGCAATATCCCTCCATATTTAAATAACCCTGCATTCAATCCAGCCTCGGCTGTTGCTTTCCTATTCCTAGTTTTTAGGAGTACTTCTTCTAATTCTTCAGTTAAAATTAAATCTCCTTCATATGCGACATGCCCTTGTGTATTTTCATTATTTATTTCCGTATTTTCATCGCATATCAAGACTTCATAATGTCCTAACCATTCAGACTCGGGTATTATACTTAAATGTGCTGTATGTTTGTCATTTTGGCTTAAATGCTTCGGTAGTTTATATGTAATAATATGTCTTCCATGTAAGTCGTGTTCCATATCTCCTATGAATTTACTCCAAGATGCATCGTTTAACTTCCTCACCAAACTTTTAGCTTTATTTCATTTTGCCTTATATGCTTCTTTAGCTTTCTCAGTATTTACTTGTAAGTATCTATGATAAGCTCTCTTCTTTCCCTCAACTGCATTTGCAATTTCCTCATTCCACATTCTTAGCCCTTTGCTTGTTATTCTTTTCTTTTTACCTGTTGCTTCTTTGACAGCTTCTTCTATACAATATTTTATATTCCTCCATTCCTCTTCAATGTTATCACTTGTTACTATTTCTTGTAGCTGTTGAGGTAACAGATTCTGATATAAGTATTTGATACTGTCATCCTGTAATAAATACAGCTTAAATACTTCATTTACTTTTGTAAAATTCTTCTTTTTCTTCCATCTAGCTAATAAAGCAATTTTAGCCACTACTAAATAATGGTCTGACTAAATTTCAGCACCTCTATATACACGAACATCTTGTACTTGCTTGCTAAATGTCTTTGTTTATCAAAACATAATCTATTATGCTTATAGAATATCTTTCACTCCATGTATATTTGTTAATATCTTTTTCCCTAAAAAATGAGTTTGTAATTTTTAATAATTTTACTTTTAGCAAACTATATAAGTGAGTCTCCATTATTATTCGTATTTTTATGTTGTTCTCAACATATTCCTAATACTTCTGGGTCATATTATTCCCAAGTTAAGCATTCAAACCCCCATACCCAGGCTTCAACTGGCGTGCGTAACACATGACAAGAGGGAAAAACAGTCTTAGAATATTTTCCACTTCACTTATGTACAAGACTTTATTTTCCAGGGAATAAACTCATTCATTTATACGCTCCTAGTATCTAATATTACGGATTACAGATTGTAAATTGCCATAGCAAAATCCATGCAAACATTAGGGCACGTAATATTTGATTGGCATTTCTTTGTTTCTTATTAATTTTATTGTTGTATTTGTTTATTTGTTTTTAGCTATTGCTATTATTTTTGTTTGTTATTATATTATATTAAATTATATTTATATTATTAAAATTAATATTTAATTTATTATTTTATTTTTATTGGTGCGTATATCATTATTATGTTTATCACTATTGATACTAGTATTGTTATTATTGTTTTGATTGCTATGCTTATCATTGCTATTGTTATAATAACAGTAATAACAATATCTAAAAATAATAATAAAATACAACAATAACATTAATAAGAAACAAAGGATCGGAGACATGGACAGTTAAAAAGAAAGATTAGAGTGAAATACAAGCGGCAGAAATGAAATATCTCCGAGCAATAAAATGATGTCGAAAACTACATTAGAAATGAAGACATAAGGAAACAATTAGACATATTTTCGTTAAAAGAACACATACAAGCAAACAGAGAAACATGAAATGGTCACTTTCAATGAATGGATAACTCTGGCATTCCATTACAATTTTACAAATATACATCTTCTGGTTACAGACCAATAGGAAGACCAGTAAAAAGATTGGAAGAAGTATGAGGCCGGAACAGAAGAACTCTCCTAAACCATGAAGAGATGATGATGATGATGATGATGATGATGATGATGATGATGATGATGAGGCGGTGAACACACTATACTAACCCTCAGATTGTGTCTCGTCTTTTCAAACTTTTCGTCAGATCAGTAAAAATCACTTACCATCGTTATATCGCTTTATACTAAGTATAATTAAACGTATACCACCTTTCCATGATCACATACAACGTCTTTGGCTATCTGCAAAAATATACAATTAAAATTCATACTTGGTTTTTTTTTTACACTTTCTATTCCTCAAAATACCCTTACACATACACTGTGTGTGATATTGGTCGTACAACAGTATGTGGACAAGAGGGTGCCTGGCCAGCCTGGAGCCGTTGTGTGTATGTGCGTGTCCGTGTCAGTTTAGTTACGAGACTCAGTTGGCCAGCCTGTCAGTTAGTACGTATGTGTCGTCGAGTGAATGTATCGTAATAATCAAGATATAAGAGACCGAGAAACTGGAGAAAGATACTGAAAGACTGAGAAAATTTGTGAATAATTGTAATAATAATAAAAAATACCATAAACTGTGTTAAAAAGAAGGAAATTGTGCATTTGTAGTAAAATTTAGAGGACAAATAAGTGATAGAAAAGTAGCAGGACTGTGGATTTTGCAATTTTGTTACAATATATTCTTTTAAATTAAATTAGAATATATTCTAAGCTTAAATCATTATTATATACTACAGGACGTTATTAGAAGTTTGTCCGGAAAATATTTCTGGGTAGTGTAAGTTTTTGGAAATTATATTCAGCTATGGATGGAACCTCACGCTCATTCGCGAAGCATGTATAGCAAAGGGGAAGAAGGGAGTTCTGTCTGGTTGTCGTGATTGACAGCTGTGAAGACCTGAAGCCGCTTGGTAAACATTGCGTAAGGGTGGAATGAACTCCTTCCGTTCACCTTTGCAAGGCAAACATCGATTGCTGTCATATTTGTCAAATATCAAGCTGTCAAGTGTAGAATAGAAAGGCAGTACCAAACTAAGCATTTTGAGTTAGCAACAAGGAGTCGTTGGAGGTTAAAAAGTACATGGTATATTAAAATTATTTAAACGTTTTAAATCTAATTTCATTCTAGAGTGATATGACGTCACTAATGCCGAATATTCAGTTTCCTACCTCGCCGCGAGTTCTTTCTGCATTTATAATATTAATGTTGTGTTGTTTACACTGAGATTACTTTCTTACCAACAAGTGTAAGAAATGTTGGAGTGATATTCTCTTTGGACTTACAACCAGCTTACGCCCCTCTCCTTGTAGACAGGTATGAGCTGGCAGCTCGACCTTTGAGACCACCTGGCATAACTAGTAGATTAGCCATCCTGGGTTCCACCGCGGCAAAGAGCATGGGAGTTGGAAACTTCTGTAGCAATTATGGGACATTGCATAGAGTTTCGAAAGAATTAATCACTTAAAAGACGTGAAGGAATACTCTGAGCTGCTATCTTAGAGATGACGTAACTCGGTCAGGTTGGTCAGGGAATTGACCTGGTTTGTGGATGTAAACAGCTTTCGCTTTCGGTAATGTTTTGGGAGCTAATGCTTGTGATTGGCCTACACTGTCACAGTAAACACGAAGGAACAAAGCAGGGTATGAGTTTGTTTTCAAAACGCACCGTTACAGTGTTTGTTTATGTACGGGGCTAGGGAAAGTGACACCCACACAATCTGCAGTTTTACCAGCTTGTTTTCGATAAAACTAAAATATCTCCATAGGAAATGGTCGGAGACAAAAAACGTAAGATACAAAATGTGTTCGAAATACCGAGATCTACCACTGGTTTAAATTAATGTAATGGCTTCCTTCCACCCGGTATATGATAGCAGCACAGATATGGGTCAGACATGAAAAAAAGTAAAAAATATATCCCTCGTGAATGTCGCTGGAGATCAAGACCTGTCAAGCTAGGAATGTACCTAGAAATGGAACATATGAGAATTTCCCTCAAGTTAATTCCTTTGGCACGCAGACTGCACAAAGAGACGTCTGAAGAACCTCTTGAATGTCAGACTTCTTCATTACTAGGTGCGCTCTTTTGTTTCATTACTACTTATTTTATTATGAATTTCTCTACTACTACCATTTCTTTATACAGCTTCTCTACATTATATTTGCAAAACCTTATGTTTCTTCCCTTTATATTCATTAGACAAACCTTTGGAAAGTACAAAGGGAACATAAAAAAATGAATTACTTTTAGGAGGGCCACTACACTCTAGCCTTTAAATAACAAACTGTCAAGCAGCTTCTTTCCTAAGCCCTCAAAAATAATAATAACAACAGCAAAACAGAGGCATTAAGAATCCTCTTTCACTTGTTTAATCTACAACTACAAAGAAAGATGGTGATCATCAAACAGAGAAGGTTTTGCAGCGTAGAAAATGTTAAGTGCTATAGCAAAGTTTTGAACACTAAGTGATGGATATATAAGTAATTACAGTTATAAAATATAGTAGTGGAGATGTGAAAATCATCAAGCAGTTAGTGAAGGAAAGGAAAAATCTGAAGAGAATATTGAGTTTGGGGATTTATATTCAGGAGCTATTGAAAATCGATAGCTAAATATTGTGGTGTATTCAATTTAAAAAATCTGATGTGTTGCACTCACATGACTTTCTCTACTCTTGTACTAGCCATTCTTACAAACCCTTATTCCTATATCTTCTTCGTATTAGTTAAGATAAACATTTGTACAAATTATTGCTTATTTCCTTGTAGGTGCAAGAGGAATGTTACAATACAGTAGGCTTTATGCGATAGTCAAATATTTTAAAGCTTTGAGATTCTGTTGTCCTTGTACATTTAACATATAAAAAATGAACAACGATGATCCATTTCACGAAATTTTTAAGTTTTCCGAAACTAACACACACAACAAGGAATATCTCCGAAATGGTTCACCCTACAAGAAAATTTATGGAGACATAAATTGTGTATTTTAGCGAGATATACATTTTTGTATAGTATGATTTGGTCTATCTCTAACGGTTTACCAGTTATGCAAAAGTCGTCCAGAGTAAATACGACTACATGGGCTATAGCCAGAAAATTCAAGATATACATTTCATTTGTCATAAAAATATCTCAAACATACGACATTTTAATCAAAAGCGTTGGAGTCATTTTCAAGAAAATAAAAATTTTCGAAAAATGTTCCATGTAAAGGGTAGTTTAGGGTCGGGCTATTTTCTTCAAAATCTTCGTGTCACATCCTTGAAAGACATTAAATACCAACTTTGGTTTTTAACCGACTTTTCGTTTTTAAGTCATGCTACCCACAGACACACACACACACACACACACACACACACACACACACACACACACACACACACACAGCCCCTTTTCTAAAAATGCTTTTTTTGGACTCAGGGGGTCTCAAAACATACATTTCCGGTGAAATCTCGACATCGAATTTTTGGGTGGAATACAACACTTCCCCTACTCACCAGTAGAGAAAGTAAAAATCTGATGTGTTGCACTCACATAACTTTCTCTACTCTTATACTAACCATTCCTACAAACTCGTATTCTTACACCTACTTCGTGTTAATTGAGATAAACATTTGTAGAAATTATCTTATCTTCTTGTAGGTATAAAGAGAATATGGGAAAGAGCAGTAATCAAATCTTTTAAAGCTTTCAATTGCGTTCTATTTGCAGCTATGATATAAAACATGAATAACGAAGTTCCATTTGACAGAAGTGTAAGTTCTCCAAAACTCACACAAATAACAAGGAATATCTCCGAAATGGTTCACTCTACAAAAAAAAAAAAACTACCTCTACATTTTTGTATAGTAAGACTTGGTCTATCTCTTACGGTTTACGAAATATGCAAAAGTCGTCCAGAGTAAATACGACTGCAGGGGCTATAGCCACAAAATTCAAGATATACATTTCATTTGTCACACACACACATACACACACAGACACACACACATAGACACACACACACAGACACACACAGACACACACACACACATACACACACAGACACACACACATACACACACAGACACACACATACACACACATACACACACAGACACACACAGACACACATACACACACATACACACACATACACACAGACACACACAGACACACACACATACACACAGACACACACAGACACACACAGACACACACACAGACACACACAGACACACACAGACACACATACACACACATACACACACAGACACACACACATACACACAGACACACATACACACACAGACATACACAGACACACATACACACAGACACACACACATACACACACACAGACACAGACACACACACAGACACACACAGACACACATACAGACAGACACACACAGACACACATACACACAGACACACACAGACACACATACACACACATACACACACATACACACACATACACACACATACACACAGACACACATACACACATACACACACATACATACACACAGACACACACATACACACACATACACACACAGACACACATACACACATACACACACATACATACATACACACAGACACACAGAGACACACACATACACACAGACACACACAGACACACAGACACACACACAGACACACACATACACACAGACACACACAGACACACACAGACACACACACAGACACACACAGACACACACAGACACACATACACACACATACACACACAGACACACACACAGACACACACACAGACACACACATACACACAGACACACATACACACACAGACACACACAGACACACATACACACAGACACACACACAGACACAGACACACACATACACACACACAGACACAGACACACACACAGACACACACAGACACACATACACACAGACACACATACACACAGACACACACAGACACACATACACACACATACACACACATACACACACACATACACACACACATACACACACAGACACACATACACACATACACACACATACATACACACAGACACACACATACACACACATACACACACAGACACACATACACACATACACACATACATACATACACACAGACACACACAGACACACACATACACACACAGACACACACAGACACACAGACACACACATACACACACATACACACACAGACGCACATACACACACATACACACACATACACACACATACACACACAGACACACATACACACACATACACACACATACACACAGACACAGACAGACACACACATACGCACACATACACACACAGACACACACACATACAAACGGACTATTTTCTGTAAATGCTTTTTCTGTTATTCAGGGGGCCTCAAAACGTATATTTCCGGTGAAATCTCGACATTGAATTTTTGGGTGGAATACAATACTTCCTGTGCTAAATGTAAAAGTGGGTCCTAGTGTTTCCTCTGCACCTATACGCCTATTAGATAAGACTTGAGCTACCCAAAATCCTCTGCTTCAACTCTTTTCGTGGCACCGCAGACAACAATAGAATAGCGACAGTAAAAATGAGGAAGTACTGCAAAACAAATGAGTAATAACGGATATCAGACAGAGCTGTCCGATGCCACACAAAGGATTATTTGAAATAACTTCTGTTTTGAACAATATATTTTATCTCTATATTAAGATTTGCCGGTTAAATTATAGAAAACTGCTTTCGAATGAAGTGGGCCTCAATAATAATTTAAGACTCACGTAAATATGATGCATTTTGGATCAATGTCGATAAAGCCATAACAGTTTTGGAAAAGTTGTACATGCAAAGCAAGTTCTGGTTGAGTGGATTTCCTTGAAATAGTTTCATGTCAAAGCTTTGAAGGATACTGAAGCGTGTTTGTATTTATCGATCATTCCTGTTTGGAGTTAAGGTTCAAGGACAGTTTTATAAAACTTTATTTGCTTTCAGGGATCACAAAACATGCATTTCCATTGAAATCCGGCACCAAGCGAAATGGCTCCAAATAACGTGCGAGGCTTGCACTCTGCCGTTGAGCTTTTCGTCGTTTTCCATCATGTCCTCTTCATTCGTTTTCTTGCCGGACAGATGGCGCGGATGCTTGCCTAAAGGTAAAAGCATATTCTGTGGGCACAAGTGTACTGACTGGGTGATGTGGGCACAACCACAAGCCATGAACTGTTGAAAACTACCGAGCGCCTCTGTGACCTGCAGGCAGCAATTCATTTGACGTCAGCATCCCTTAATATCTAATTGATTGACAATGTGTGTTACTGGGTGATTTTAATCATCCAACAAAGGAAATAATATGGCGCTGTAATTTTGTTTTACAAATAGCAACAACGATGAGCTGTCCTAATTGTAGCTAACTGGGAATGAATACCTTTTACTGTAATGTATGTCACCTAAACAAAGTGTAAAACCATGTCCAAACTAGGCAGAAATCGCCCGAATATAAAATTGATTCCGCTGTATTCATGTTTTCCAAATTCAAATGGCTTGCATCATTCAATGTGGAGGCTGACAGCAATATTTTTATTTTCTTATATTCATTAGTAATGTAACTACTATAACTTCAAAACATTAATCATATTGTTGATATGTAGAGTGTTGGGAGTATACGTGCAGATATTATCATAAATGATAGCTTAATACGTATCAACTTCGGCTTTAGTTGTTTTTTTCTCTTCATCTTACAGTTTACTACCTGATGTTTCTGTATGTAAATGTGTGTAATCACCTCAACGTCGCATGTTCAAATCGATGGATTGGTAGAGATGGGCCAATTCCATGGCCAAGCACGGTCACCAGATCTGATACCTCTCGACTATTTTCTGTGGAGTTGTCTGAGGAGTATGTGTATGGCACTTTTGTAGCATCAGCGGAGATCCTGGAGCGATTGAAAATCTTCAGGACAACCGCATGTACAAGGTTATGTGCATGGGATTCACCATCGGCGATACGTAATGACATAGGAGGTACACAGTTCGAAGCCCGTTTGTAATGTAGACATCTCGATGTTCGGTTTATGATAAAATGTGAACGTACACCCATCTCACATTTCGATGCGCCATCGCGTCCAAACCGTGCATTTCCTGAAAGGGTTCCTATTCGAAAACCGATCAGTTTGCGTTGTCGGTGGTTTTGGAACACTCTGTATATAACACAGAGGATAAATTTAAATAATATGTGAAGAGAGACATCTATAAGCAATAGGAGGGCTAAGAACAAACGATAAACGTATTAAGCGGTCCAACAGATAACTGGTAGCTCTCAGGAATTAGCTCACCCGAGCTAACTCTGCTGATAGGCAGGACGCCCTTGCCCTTAAGGGATGTGATTGCCTTGTTATTCTTAGTTTATTGAGATGAATGCTATTTCAGTGCCCCATGCCCTTATTTTAACCATTTCCCCAAATCTCGCTTTGCTGACCCCTACACACAATTAATGGCCGACTAAATGACAAACCTGTGTCGACTTAGCGCCAAGATGACATGAAATGCAGATCTGAAACCGTTAGAAACTATATTTTGTATTTTACGTGCAAATTCCATTTTCTCTGATTTATCCCCTAGCAACGCTGTATTTCTTTTTTTATTGGCCACATGGCAGATTCTAAGTCATTTTTATTCGTTTCTACATACCATCTCCAGTTATCACATTATTTCGCATTATTTCATTTCCGTCCGCTTGACCGATTTTGCATGACTCGTTTTTCCCTGTAATCTAAGCTTCGTGGCTACAAATTTGCCTGGTTCTGAATCCTTTTATTATTTCACCTGCACATATAATGTAATATTTATTCGTAATTCCACTTTTAGTGTTGCGAAACCGTCGCTTGGTTTTATTTCGTTACTTGACACTTATTTTCATTTGATTGTGTTTGTTTTCCAGCGTTTTTGGTATCCAATCGGGCGAATATTTGATCTGTGTACTGGCGGTGAAACAGTGGAACACAGCTGAAAAATGAAGACCCTCCCTCTGCCAGCTTTACCTCTATTTTTCTGCATAGTTTTCGTCCTTGTATGAACGTACTTTACCTGTACTAAAATATGGCTGAACTGTAGAAATTTAACATTATAGTTTAAACCTTGTATGGCACGCTACGCTACCGTGGAAGTTAAATATCGTAGTTGTCATTTAGTTCAATCACAAAACAAAATCATTCTTTACGCCTTCCTCTAGTAGATGAATATATTTATTGGTGCATCCTTTGGTTATGGAACAAAACTTGAAGCACAATTGTGGTCTATAATTAATGTATTGTGTTACACGTGTTCAGTGGGTTCTATTGTTAATGGTGGTATTCTAGTTCTCATTTCAATGAAAGTTATTATAGTTACTATTAGAGTAGCCATCAGGAACGATGGCGGTGACAGATAACGCGTATGTAGGAAAAAGAGGGGAAGTGCTGAGTTGCAACTGTTTCCCATCTTCCTAGGAAGTATTTGTAAACATTACACAGCATTTCCCTGGGTTGACAGTGAATAACGCAACGTTTTTATCTTCTGCCATCTTCGGAAATGTTAATGAACTTATGTCACACTACGGAGTGGTCTAATTGCTCCAAGTTACTTAATTTCACTATAAAACTCTCATACACGCGCTCTGAAGCGGGCTACGTCTGGTTGGCTAGAATACACGTGACTGTGACGTCATTGGATATTTGTGTACTGCGCAACCGCCTTCGTTCCTGGCGGCAACACTAGTGCTCAGTTAATTCATTGTTAGTGGATGAACATCAATCTCCTCACAGAGGTTCTTAGAACATTTAGAATCGAGTGTTTTCATTACTTATTTTAGTTGTCATAAACGGATAATTTAGTACAATGTAAATAATAATATGTGACTGAGAAATCACGGAACAGTGTGTTAGCAGATGCAGGAAGCTTTAACAACCATATCGACTGAACCTCGTAAGTAGAATACGCGTATAATAGAGCGATCCATATAACGCTGAACTTCTTTAATTGGCCATAAATTTCCAAGCAATAATAGGACACATGTGCAACTTTGGGAGAATATTAGACACAATTGGGAGATTATATTTCTCAGAGTAGGTGTTGGAAGTATCTTGAACCGGCCTCCTGACATATCTGCATTAGTTTCTCCATATTCCGTGACGTTGTATGAAGAGTATCTTCGCCAATGTTGCTATTTTGTTACTAATAGATTCATTAGATTCACGACTACTACAAAATACAGATTGCCAACATAAAATGTAAAATAAAATACATCAGTGATTATGTTAAGAATTGATGGAGAAACTTTTCTCCACAAAAAGAAAGAAAGAAAGGAAGGGAGGAAGAAGGAAGGGAAGTAAGAAAGAAGAAGGGAATGCAAGAAAAAGAAAACCATTGTTAGATTGTGAAATCAAATATTAACAATAAAGGCTTACAATTTCAGTAGACAATACAATCGATCACCTTACTCGGTGCCAGACTTCATGTGCACAGGGTTAGCTAGTAAACTAATTGCAAAAACAGTTCAAACTCGTAAAAACAACTGATAAAAATACACAAAAGCTTATTCGCTTATTTATCAATGGCAGTGAAACTCATTTATAGAGACGGTAGCCCAATCTCCTGTTATTTCAAATCGATTATAGCATCGTTAATTGGTTCGTTTTGTATCCCTGAATTGCTTTTTTCTCTAGTCACATACGAGCTGGATAGAGTTCAAAGGTCAGTTACCTGAAGGTGGTAAAAGTCACTATTGTGATCTAAGAGGAAGAGAAAATTGTACACGCGTCAGTGTGCTGTGCGAGAAGATCACCTCGTAGCTCACAGGTAAAATATACAGTATAACTGTAGAAATGTTTGAAATAGTACTAATTCCCTTACCCTTTGGCATATTAAAAGTAAATAATAGGAAGGGAAACAGCAAGCAAACATGAAAGCTTAAACATAACCTCATTTAAAAATGTTAGTAATTTGGAAGTGGAATTTTATCAGATAAACGATGCTTTTTTTTTTTTTTTTTTTTTATTGTTCCATTTATTTCCCGCCTTTAACTGCAGATGTCATATTGGCGGCCTTGACTATTGGTTTTACTCGTTTACAGTGTTTTTATTTCTTTTATACATTGGATTCACACACACATACACACTTTCATTCAAACTTCCAGACTCAGGGAAGGATGAGGAATAGTCTTGGCTGAAGAAAAATTCCAACCCCCCTGCCGGGAATCGAACCAACTGCGCCACGGGGAAACGATGCTTTGGCCACTATTTTCTATCATATAAATAAGTTATTTGAAGCCTGATTTTGACATTACACAGCAATTTCTAAAACATCTGTCATCATTCCACATTATTGCTTATTATTATTGGCGTCACGAAACAATATTAATTACACTATCTGCATAGTTGTGTAGTAACAATACAAATATAAACTTCGACAAAAGGAAAAAAACAGATATAGCAACATGACATTCAGAATAGCAATACGACTGTTTGCACTGTAATGCAATTATCAAAGACACGTCACAACAAAAGCATGGAGTAATTACTATATTATCAACAGAGCTAGAAGTGCTGAAGCTTAAAATAGGTGAGTAAATCGGGACTATAACAATGTGAAAACAGGTGGTAATATAGCATTGAAGTAAGCACAAACACAGCTAGATCTCATATAATAATACGACTCGTCGCTTTGCCAAGTAGTACTTAGGAGGTTTAGGAATAGCGCTGCTATCGCGTTACATTCAAGTAGGCCTCTACCAGAGTTATCAAACATCCTGAAACCTCAGAGATAATCACCTCCTATATTTAAGGTATATAATGTTATATTTGTAGTGGTAATATTTAATGGTGTGCTTTGGTTTCGGCACGTGTAGTTGATGACTTGTGTTTAAATCAAGTGCGGATCTAACGGTTGAGTGGTTATACATATAGCCAGTCTCACCCTTAGATGACAGTGCATGTTAATGACTAAACTAAAACTGAAGATAGCATGCTATTGTTTATTCCTCTCCCTCTGACCTTTTACACTCTGCTTCAAATGTGATTTTATTCCCGTGACAATAAACAATATTACTCTAAGTAGCATCAGCAATACATTAACAGTATTAACGCATTAAACAAAGTAATTATAGTCATAGTTTCAATAAGTAAACTTGTTAAACCTCTGTGCATTATACTAACGCAACAAACAGAGCAATAATGGTCATACTTCCAATATGTAAACCTGACAAATCTTTATACCAGGTGAGTCAGCCGCGCCTTATTTTTTGGAAGGTAGGCCACCCATCTAACGGCATGTGCGCCTTAATCCAGTTTTGCGCTTACTAAAATGTATTGCTTAACGTTCTTAAAGAGAGCAACAGCAACAGCGGTTTAAGGGACAGAACGTACTCCTCGCTAAAGTACACCTCAAAAACATACGACTCGTTTACTGAGAGCGAATTCCGGTTTCCGGCCGATTTTACAAACTTTTTATTGAAGTATACATGGCAACGTAATTCAGTAAACGCCTCGGAAAAATTGGACCTATCATATGGGTACGCTAACAACGTCAGCTAAAAAGAAAATGGTGGATTCTTGTACTTAGAGCAGGGATTGGCTGCCAAAAATTACGAAAAATTTAGAGACACGCCTCTTCCATTATGGCCCCGTACAGTCAAAACGGACGTATTATTAAATAACAGTTTATTTACATTTTTGCCTGAACTACCCTCGTGCATCTCAATTAATATGCATAACTGCTTTTGCCATTTAAGTAATAATATTAAAATACCCAGCACATGATTAAAACTGTCTTAAAAGGCTAAATCAAGCCCGAAAACTCGCGAGGTGGCAATGGTCTAGCGCCAGGCATGCTAGTCCTACTATTGAACGCGATACGCACTCTCAGTTAAGTCTCAAAATAGCTGAATAGGATTATAACGGGTCCTCTGCGCTAAGCCCCAATGTCATAGGTTCGAGTCTCAGTAGTGTAAATATTTTTTTTATGTTCATCAAAACTTGGAAATCGAATTCACAATAATCTAATTATAAAGTTCCTGAGCGTTTAGGACATTATAATTTAAATCGTTTTTGGTTGCCGGCATTTTGTAATTGAGCAGGTGTAATGACAACTGCGCCATTGGACTGGCATGATGTATTGTGTTGTGAATGCCGACCCCTGTGTTCCCCACGCGTATGCTGTCGCACAATATTTTGTGCCAGTCTTTCATTATGTATTCGACAGACGAGTACGTAGATATGCTTTTGATCTACGGAGAAGTAAGAACAAATACACTGGAGAAAATATCTCGGGAGAGATATCCGAACAGACGACAACCAACAGCAAACAGCTTCCGGAATGTTGAAAGGTGTCTGCGTGTAACAGCATCACTTACAAGAATGCCTCCTCATAGACACGCACTAGCAACATCGGGTGTTACTACAGAAGCA
Source organism: Tenodera sinensis (assembly GCA_030765045.1). NCBI lineage: Eukaryota > Metazoa > Arthropoda > Insecta > Mantodea > Mantidae > Tenodera > Tenodera sinensis. The sequence continues at coordinate 35,155,210 of CM060961.1, read as the reverse complement.
GTTTTGAATGCCACCCAGAAAAATCCGCGGGTAGCTGCTCAGGAGGTGAACATCAGCTCGTCTTCTGTAGTGCGAATATTGAACACTAATAAGTTCAATTCTTATGGTTTGCACCTACACCAAGCACTTCACGGGAGAGATTTCGAAGCTCGAGTGATATTTTGTGAATGGTTGCTGGAGTGAGTAGCAAGTGATGTGGGATTCACATCCAGGATATTGTTTTCTGACGAATCAAGATTCCACAACAATGGAACTGGAAATCGTCACAATATGCGCTATTGGAGTGTTGATAATCCTCATTGGGTAAGGGAGGAAGCACTCTAAGAGCAGTGTGGTGTAAATGTCTGTTGTGGAATCTTGGGAGACCACCTTGTTGGACCATTATTCTTCGAGGGGCATCTAACAGGAGCACGCTACCTGTAATTTCTCTGTAGCTTACCCCTTATTATTAGGGAATGTGCCACTGCAGGAGCGAATGACGATGTGGTTTCAACACAACGGCGCTCCTCCTTATCGCTCGAGGATCGTCTGCAATCATTTGAATGCTGCACATCCTGGTCATTGGATAGGAAGACAAGGACCAGCCCCCTGGCCTGCCAGATCACCTGATCTGACACCCCGTGACTTCTTTCTCTAGGTTTATTTAAAAGAACGCATTTATGCAGAGGAGCTGGACAATCCAGAAGCCCTTCGTCAGCGTATTACAGTGGCTTGTAGATCTGTTCAACCCAGTGTATAAATGATCCTTATTTCAATTCTACCTACCTATAGGTATGCTTAAACAGCTACCTAATTGTAGTTCACCGATAAAGAAACATGAAACAATGCCATAAAACATAAATAAAGCAATTAAAATGAATATAACAGTTTTCAGAATAATAATTTGTAAATTGTGAGGATTGCACGGTAAAAAAAATTAGTACATGCAGCAGGTGATTCGAACCACCTTCACAGCAGACAGATTACTTCGGAGTCTTGCGCCCGTTCCAACTGAGCTACCTAGTAACGTGTGAGCTAAGCATTCCGTTTAAGATGTAATATTCGCTGGTTCCGGTGAACATTTGCAGAAGTGCAAACGTCAGCTGTCTAATTACGAATATATTAAAAACCATGTGATAACATCTATATTAGTACTAATTTCATCGAGTGTTAAACATCCATGTTAAATACGCGAGTAGAACCTGGTAATGGGGTCGATGTTTTCATGTTAGAGTATAAAATGCGGATTGCATAAAACTCGAGAATAAGGGGCAGCTGACTCACCTGGTATATTATAAACGTGATAAGGAAGTTATGTTACATACAACACCCTACACGACAGTATATAAAGAGTGAAGAATTCACCGCACGCCCCTTTGCACTATTCCATTCTATTGCGTTAACCTAGCGTTTTTCCCCTTTGTTTTCTCGTCCTTTTTGCTTTCTATCGTATGGTATTTTAATCAAAATCGTTAGAGCCATTTTCAAGAAAATCAAAAGTTTCGAAACATTTTCCATGTAAAGGGTAGTTTAGGGTAGAATAACTTTTTCTTCAAAATCGTTGTGTCGCATTCCTGAAAGACATTAAACTTAAATACCAACTTTGGTTTTTAACCGACTTTTCGTTTTTGAGTTATGCTGTCCATTGACTGACAAATAGACACACAGACACACCTACACACACACGCGCGCGCGCGCGCATATATATCTAAAATTGCCTATTTTTTATTCAGGGGCCCTCAAAACATATATTTCCGTTAGCTGTGCAAAGAGAAAGGAATCTTTGACTAGCGCTCAAAGCCTACTGTATTCTAATATTCCCCTATCACCTACAAGGAAATAAACAATAAGTTAATTTCTGCAAATGTTTGTCTCAACTAACACAATTAAGACACAGGAATATGGGTTTGTAAGAATGGTTACTACAAGAATAGAAAAGGTAATGTGAGTGCAACTCATCAGATTTTTTGAACTCGTTTAGACGCCATATGTTTCTACAAAGTTTCAATACCCTGGACGCATTCTGGCAACTAGCTGGCAACATATTGGCTGAGTTAGAAGTCTGGCACAAGCATGTGGTGCACCAACACAAAACTTAATTTTCACAGATATGTACAAGAAATCCAAAGATTATACCAGATGGTATAATTTTATTTTTTTATATAGGCAATACTTCATACTCTGAAAGCAACAAGGTCGAGATTACTGTGCGTGTGGACCACTTGGTAATTACGCCAATCTAGCCTGCTCTTCATGGGAAAATGGACCTTAGACCTTAGCAAAACTCCATTCCAAGAGTATGCGCTGCTAAGGTCCATTTTCCCATGAAGAGTAGGCTAGACTTCTATGGCTAACAAATGGTTGACATGGACGGTAATTCCGACCTTGTTGCTTTTAGAGTATGAAGTGCTGCCTATTCCCAAAATAATAAGGAACAGGTGAACCACCTCATATTATCGATTGTTTTGCCACTTCCGGTTCAACTGAAACTGACAGCTGCCTACTTCTATGAAATTTATCAAATTTTAATAAAAAAGAGGAACAATAAAGGCTCAACAGAGAAAAACGTTTTTTCCCCTTTCTCTGTGATCTGACTGTCCTTCTTTATATGATTATAATTGTTTTATATTTATGACATATCAATTTGTTTATCTTGATCATATTTGCAACTTTCGTATTTTATATGCTATACACTTTTTACAGATCTGTATAGCACTCTGCCACATCTTTTTAATAACTACCCACAACAGAACAACAAAGAAAAACAAAACAATAATAAAACAAAACAAATACAGTTCACTTTCTAAATTCTGTGATTTACAACTCATTTTGGATAGATTGTCAGTACTGAACCAAATTTTCCTGCAACGATGGTTTGATCCTCTGATTTGTTTCCTATAGAAAAGTTATTTTGTTGTTTAACGACGCTGTCAATTGCCAGGATCACATCAGCGTCGCCGGTGTGCCGGAATTTCGTCCCACAGGAGTTGCTTTATATGCCAGTAAATCTACTGACATGAGGCTGTCGTTTTCAGGCAAACTGGTCTGGACCAACTGAGTCACCCAGACCAACATTTGTTTGCTTTGGACATCTTTGAGAACCCATTTGAAGCCAGTGGTACGTACATATATCTAAACAGATCCAACAATTAATCTGGAGCATTGAATAATGGAAGTGATTAGAGATATTCCTAAATTCTGGTTAAGTCATTCCTTCAATGCTTTTTATGATCGACTGTCATACTGATCACCAGTCTGAGCACAGAATTTAAGGGATTTACATTTATTTTCTCTTTTTGTTTATTCCTTTTTACTTTCTCTACTGGTAAGTAGGGGAAGTATTGTATTCTACCCAAAAATTCGGTGTCGAGAATTCACCGGAAATATATTTTGAGACCCCTGAATACAAAAAAGCACTTTTAGAAAAAGGTCCGCACGCGCGCGCGCGTATATATATATATATGTGTGTGTGTGTGTGTGTGTGTGTGTGTGTGTGTGTGTGTGTGTGTGTGTGTGTGTGTGTGTCAGTCTGTGGACAGCATAACTCAAAAACGAAAAGTAGATTAAAACCAAAGTTTTTATTTAAGTTTAATGTCTTTCAAGGATGCGACACGAAGATTTTGAAGAAAATAGCCCACCCTAAACTACCCTTTACATTGAACACTTATTGAAAATTTTTATTTTCTTGAAAATGGCTCTAACGATTTTGATTAAAATGTCATATGTTTGTGATATTTGTATGCCAAATTAAATGTATATATTGAATTTTCTGGCTATAGCCCTTGTAGTTGTATTTACTGTGGACGACTTTTGCATAACTGCTAAACCGTTAGAGATAGACCAAATCATACTATACAAAAATGTAGATCTTGCTAAAATACACAATTTATGTCTCAATAAATTTTCTTTTAGGGTGAACCATGTCAGAGATATTCCTTTTTATGTGTGTGAGTTTCGGAAAACAAAACTTTTGTGAAATGGAACATCGTTGTTCATTTTTTATATGTTACGTGTGCAAAGAGAACGGAATTTCAAAGCTTTAAAAGATTTGACTATCGCACAAAGCCTACTGTACGAGTTCCCCTTGCTCCTACAAGGAAATAAGCAATAAGTTGTACAAATGTTTATCTTAACTAACACGAAGAAGAATTTGTAGGAATGGTAGGTAAATGAGTAGAGAAAGTGATGTGAGTGCAACACATATTTTTCTATAGCGGGTGCTTGTTGAAAAGCCATTCAAGGGTACCATACCTATTTGTAAAACCATGTAGGGTGTTTGATTTAAAACACGAAAGTTGCAGTAACTTGTGGTGGCAAAAATCATCAAAATGAAGAAATTTATGTTCCAGGAATACAAACCAATTACAACAAAATAAACACCCCTTCATTGATAAAAACAAAGGAGAGTTAAATCACAGAAAGAAAAGGAAGCACTGCAATTCCCCGTAATACAGTCACGTATCAAGCAGAACCAATAGGAGGGTGTGTTTCAAACCTGCCTACCCCTGAATAAGAACAAGCCCTGAAGCACGTGTGTGATAAATTGCCGCACACGTGAAGCGCATTGCTACAAGCATCTCCAGATGATGGACCGAGAGAGAGTGAGTGAGAGACATCCCCTCATCGACCCAAGTTACACAAAGTACGTACCCTGTTGCTGAATAGCAAAATCGCTGTGCTATTTAGGAAATTGGCAACCTGAAGTAGGGTAACAATGAAATACAGCTCATCTGCGCCCACGCCTCTGAATATTTCGTTCATCTCCATGCTGCTAAAAGCTTTTCTGAAAACAAACATGTAAACTTCGGGCAGTAGGGTGGGGAATATTCACTTTGCTGTCTTAAACCTTTCAAATCTGAAACAAGGAAGATCTAATGCATAAAAGATTCACTCATTTTTACGAGTTTGCTTTTACAATTTTAATAATTTTCCACAGACTTATGGATGATTATTACCAACGTACGAGCAAGGATTAAGGGATGTTCTGTAATAAACATCGTGCATCCATTTTGCCCATCTAAGTCATAAATAAAGAACGTCTTAAATTACAGTGCACTGCTTCTGTGGACGAAATAACGTGTGGATTTTTTCTTAATGTACAGAGAAAACTTACGGAATAAACAAGATAAAGTGCAGTAAGATTAAGTAATTTTTGTCAAAGGTAACTCTTTTGGCATTAGCTATTCCTGATGTACTTGCTGTTGTTGGTTTTCACGCTACACTGATACTGAATTTGGCAATTTTCTCTGATTTCTGTATTACGCATTTTATCTAGTAAGGTCTTTTCCTTGAATTGTTCTTAATATTTTTAATTCGCATGTACTTAAAATTTGTTTGGTTTTGATTATGTGTGCTCTGATTTCTGCCGCGTAAGCTAAGCTTGGTCTGTTGTTTTATAAATGCGGGCTTTACACACCTATAACTGTTCTAATTCTATTGGGTTTTTATATTATGAAATATAATTTTGTTGTTATTATGGGTTCACCAGTTAAATGTAAAAAATCCGTTTCTGTTTTATGTTTTGATGATTAAGTCACTGTATATATACGTCATAAAGTAATTAAATTAATCAACTAGATAAACAGAGCGCAAGTATGAGTTCTGCTGCAAGAGTAACTCAGAGTTATGTATGCTAAATTGTCTGACAAGTTGGAGTTAAGATGTCCACACACTTTGTAATGTTATACATGTAGAACATTGGCCGCGCTGAGGCTCAATCGGGCAAACCCTGCCGGCACTTTTGAATATGCTCCGGTACATCCAACTTTAAGGCAAGTGTTCCTGTAATTAACACCAGGAAATTTCGAACATCTGTCTTTTGGCCTTAATTTGGCTGACGTATTTTTTGCCTTTGGAAGGCTCAAGATTAACGAGACTGCGAAAGGACAGTTGACAGTAATTCTGTAAACTCTTTCGGAGGGGCTTGGGAAGGGAGGAAATGGTGACATTATGCTGGGTAATCTGATTTTATCTCAAGTAATTAGATGGTTGTGTTTGTGTTGATCACCTAGCTGTGCTTGCCTCATCGATCTTCATCAGGAGGCTTGAAGTTCAGGTAAATTTGGTATTCCTGTTCGACAAGTAACTTCTTCCTTTTGATTATGTAATTATGCTCCTTATGCACAAATCATCCAGAGTAAATAGCACTACATGGACATAGTCAGAAAATTCAAGATATGCATTTCATTTGTCATAAAAATATTTCAAACATATAGAATTTAATCAAAATCTATAGAGCCATTTTCAAGGAAATCAAAACTTTTGAAAAATGTTCTATATAAACGATAGTTTAGGGTGAAGCAATTTCCTTCAAAATCTTCGTGTCGCATCCTTGATAGACATTAAACTTAAATACCAACTTTGGTTTTTAACCGACTTTTCGTTTTTGAGTTACGCTTTCCACAGACTGACACACAAACAGACAAGTGCACACACACATGAACCTTTTTCAGGGGGCCTCAAAACATACCTACATTTCGGGTGAAATCCTACATCGAATTACAGTGTCCGAATTATCAACAATGGCTTGTTCATTTTAATTAGGAAGTAGAAACGTTACTGCACCATTAATTTGTATTACGTCACTTGCTCAAACCGTTCACCACGTTAAAATATACCTGTGTAAGTGCGATAAAATGAATGTGATAAAACATTCCTGGTATTCTTATACCCCTAGCAAATTGGTCATTAATTCGTGATCTATGGTAAATGGTCAGAAAAGGGTTTAAACGAGAAAACGCTTTTCCTGGGCTTTCGTTCTGAAAAGGTAAAAAACTTCTTGTAGTTAGCATATTAGTCCAGTTTTTTGTGGTTTTACTGGAACCTTTGCTGCAATCGATAGGAGGAGAAAATGTCGTTGACCAGATCTCATTAAGAGAAGCCGAGAAAAATAGCAGAGAGGAAATTACAAAAAGCTTTGAAGTTCTAAAAGTAACCACTAACAGAAGTTGCTCATATAGACCACTCTCATAGCTTTAACGGAGAAGAGAGGTTTCAGAAGGGACAATCTACTAATGAACAGGGAGTTTCAAAGTCAGAGTAATGCTGTGGTCACAAAAATATACATTTATTCTAATGCTTACCGTTCTTCTGTTACTTTCGGAACTGCTAATCTCCTTTATGGCACGTAGAAGAAGTGGTAGAAGACCATTGTGGTGCTGTCGGAAATAATCTGATCGCAGTGACGTTACGTCTATGTATTCACGTCACGAATGTGACCTGTGCCAGTCTTCTCGGATTACCTAACCTCATGAGCCAGCTAGGTCACGGTCCCTACGCTCTTTCATATCTACTAAATTCCCTGTCATGGAGCTTTTATTTATTTGAGGGCTTCTGAGCCTCCTGTTGCTATGCTACGTTGTACCGATTAAATGCAAATACATTGAAACAACAAAAGTTCTGGGATTATACGCAAGTGTCACTCAAACGCACCTTTAATCTCTAAGCGAGCATAGCGATGCGCTTCTGTTTTTCTGAGAATTATATTAAAGCTACCCATGAGTGAACAAGGCAAAACGCATAATTGTAGATTTTAATGTTACTAAACACTACAAATATTGTGCGTCTTTGTTAGTGCATGAGCGAAAAGACAGTGAAGAAAGACACTAAAAGGACTGAGGCCAAGTTATGAGAAGAAAAGTTGTGAGCACGAAAGACTGTAGACCATAGATGGGGAAAAGCCATACACTGTATCATTTCTCCTACATCGTAGCTTTAACTCCGTCCACTCTCCTACACACTAGCCAGCTAACAGGCCACGATATGAGTATGCATGAGTACACTAAACACAGAACCTGAAACGTGAGGTGACCTGCATATGACGAGGGGGTATAACTACTCGATTTCATTCCTGTCACCCTTCTTCCCCCATGCCTGCTGTAGACTCTGTTAACGACAGAAGAAAACTCTACTTGTAGTAACATTTCAAAAGACAATAAAGTGCTTGAAAAGTGACCGAACGGATTTTGCCGTTTTGTTACCCTGGTGTCAGAAGTGGAATTCGTAGAGTTGCCGTTTTGTCATACTATTATTGGTCTGTTATAAGAAAATGAATTCCCAATGCGTAATCCGTCCATTTTCTTGTATCTTGCCGTTCTCGTTTGCTGAACCAAAATATTGAATGTTGCCTTGGTTCACGTTACTGGATTCGTTATAGTTTCCGTTGGGATGTTGACAAGAACAAATAATTCACAACATGCCTTTTAGAATTCTCAAATACTAAATTGGTTGTGGAGGGGCAGAAAAAGACAAAAGAGGGTCTACACAATATATTCTGTCAAAAGTGCATTATTATATCATTATTTTGAGTTAATAAAGAGCTTTCGTACCCTGATCAGAAATCTGCGTTAAATGTTATTCTGACGTCATTAATTCTACATTCAACCGCTTGAATAACGTAGCACTTAAACGAACGACTAGGTACGGTTATATATGCAGGAATAACGTGAGTAATAACGAAATGTGCTAATCATCTACGGTTATTATATGAACTAAAAGATTACGATTTGCAGTTTGTGGTGATATATGTGCTCTTCGTTAAGTGTTACCAAGTAACACTTAGGAAGCTGGCTGTAAGTATAACTATTCTCATCAAAGTTAGGCAGGGAACACAGTAATAGTTTTTGCCTTCGTACAGTAAAAGACAAATGCACCATCTCTTGCAGTTGTTGAGAAAGCAAGTAATGGCCAATATAAGGAAACAACTGTATAATTTATGTACTATTTAATAAAACAGGAACAGAGTCTTCAGTAAACTGTGAATATCTATCGTTTTTCGAGGATTTTTTCCTTAACATAGAAAGAAATAAACAACGATGCTGCATTTGACAAAAGTTTGTTTTCCGAAACTGACACAAATAACAAGGAATATCTCCGAAATGGTTCACTCTGAAAATTTTTATTTAGAGATAAATTGTGTGTTTTAGCGACATCTACACTTTTTGTGGAGTAAGATTTTGTCTATTTCTCACCGTTTATGAGTTATTGAAATGTCATGCAGAGTAAATAGGACTACATAGGCCATAGCCAAAAAATTCAAAATATACATTTCATTTGTCATAAAAATATCTTAAACATATGTCACTTTAAAATCGTTAGAGCAATTTTCTAGAAAATCAAAATTTTCGAAAAAGTTTCCATGCAAAGGGCAGTTTAAGCTGGAACAATTATCTTCAAAATCATCGTGTTGCGTCCTTGAAGGACACTAAACCGAAATATCATCTTCGGTTTTTAACCAACTTTCCGTTTTTAGTATCTAAACGCACGCGAAGCTAAGGAAAACGAATACCTCCAACCAGTGCCGAAAGAAATAACGGCTTAAGTGACGCGAAAACAGTTTAAGGACTCATCACATTAACCTAACTACGTCATCACTTTCGGCAAAACGTTTAACGTTACGGGAGCGAAAACAAATTTTTGGAAGCGAGTGTTAACTGTAAGGGGAAGAGTATAACGTGAAGCACATATGGTGGAGAAGTTGCCTAAACAGCAGGCGTTTAATCCCACTAATATAGTAACGACATAAATCAGAAAACATGAGCAAATAGCGCGCCTCGCTATCTCAAGCGTAAAATAAAATCAACTGAAAAACCATATCAACATCACTGTGTTTATTTACATTCTGAGGGAACCGTGCCGGCCAATGTTGTGCCACGCTAACGATATAGCAAATATTCCGCTTACAGCTTTCACAGAGCTTCAATATCGACCGAACATTAGACCTCCGGCTAGACAAATGACGTCATACAGTATGTTAATGCACCCATTTACATGATCAGTCATTATAAGCACCAAACGCTTTTATCCGCTATCTACCTCAAAGTACCAACAAAGCAGTGACATTTTGCGTACTATTTACGAAACAAAATAAACTAAATTACAGCTATTTTATTCACAATGTTATAAACTTTAGATTTTTTACCTAAGTAAGCCATAAGCGAAAAGGACACCTTCAGATGTCTTCCTCACTCTTTCTAGGGTGCTTTATTTCATACCACGGTTTTCTTTCTATCATTTCCTTTATTCCATTTCCTTGTCATCTTTTAGGTGCACTTTCAGGTGTGTAGTGTTGGCAATGCCGGGTAGATGGCGTGGTTGACTGCGCATGGTATCTGCTGTTCTCGGCGCTAGATGGCGTTTGGCTGGCCTTGTCCTTTGTCGGGGGGGGGGGGGGGGGCTCTCAGTGCGACACTGGAACCGTGGTATGATGGCTACTTGGGGGGGGGATGATATCTCAGCACTTGTTAGGGACTTCCGCACGCCTCTGTGGCCTATCTAACTGCGATCCTTGGGTTCACTCATTTCATCCCTTCCTCCCGAGGGGTGCTAGCCACAATATGTGTAGATCGAAGTGAGCGAGGAGTCCCATCTGTGCCTTTTACCCTTTACCCCTTTATTTCCACAGCAGCGGACACAGTGTCATACTTTTGAGGTAGGGGCGGAGACATTTATAAAGAGTTTATTATTATACAGAATCATAAAGATAAACAAAGGTAGCCAGACAGATCCCATTAGGCAAGGTTCCCTCACAGGTTTTGAGTTAACAGGGTCGGCTAGTTCCTGTGAATTTTCCTTTTGGAATTAATCGAAATGATAATTTAGAAACAGACTAACTTCGTTCCAACTTTCTCTGTATCTTGCCATTGTTGTCCAATGAACAGCAATTATCTCACCAAGTTCTTGCGCCCAGCTCTGACGTAGTCGCCCTCTATTTCTTTTTCCCCACATTGTCCTGCTGTAAGCCCACACAGTCGAGGCTTTCTGGCCACGCGTAATCCACATCTCCATTTAAATGTTCTTGCGCTTTCAGCTGCATCCTCCATTCCACTTTTTAGCTCCTCGTTTCGCACTTTATGAGAGAGTCTCAATTTTGCCCTATATTGTGGTTCGGAGTTTTTTAAAACTTTGTATACATTAAATACATTTCTTCTACCCTATTTGTGGATAGTAAAATCACTCGTCCCAGCTTCGATGGACATTTTCACACACTCGTATCAGAAACATAAGGGAAAAGACAAATTAGTAATTCAATTTATTCATCAAGAATATTTTAGTTCCAATTTGAAACACGACTTAACACAAACCCCTTCACTTTAATACATAGAATACTGAAAACGCGCGACTATTGGAGGACATGGTTTAGTCCCGGTTATAACGATTCCGTGGTATATCGAAATGTGAGGTTGGAAGTGACAAAAATGGATCCCACGTAGATGATGGGAAACATTCGTGGAATAATAAATTACAGTACATTGTAAAGTATGTAATATAGGTAAAGTACACCACTTTTAAATGCAATTACACACCAGTTATGCTAGTGTCCTGCAGCTGATCTTAGTTCATACAGTACATACGATTACACTGTACCCATTTTACACTAACCTAATTTTGCGCCATCTTAAATAAATCAGCAACTTTCCTATGGCGGCATAGTTCGGAGAGGAAGTGTTCTATTCCACCCAAAAGTTCAATTTCGAGACTTCACCGGAAATATATATTTTGAGCCCCCCCGAATCCAAAAACAAGCAAGCTTAGAAAAAGATTCGCGCCCGCGCGTTTGAGTCAATGTGTCTGTGTCTGTCAGTCTGTGGACAGCATAACTGAAAAACGAAAAGTTAGTTAAAAATAAAGTTGGTATTTAAGTTTAATGTAAGTTTAAGTCTAATGTAGACAGTATGTTTTATATGCGAAAGCAAGAAATGGTGGTATTTTTAGGCTCCTCGGTGTTGAATGAATATTAATTAACAATAACCATGTGAAATTAGAAGATTCATCCAAGGTGTGATATTTTGTTGTTTAACGACGTTATCAATTACCAAGAACACATCCTGCAGCAGTTCTTTTACATGCCAGTAAATCTACTGACTTAGAGCTGTAGTTTTTAAGCATACTTAAAAACCATTGGTATAGGTCGGATTTGAACCCGTGACCTTGGGATCAGTAGATCAACGCCTAACCAACTGAGCCACCCAGACCGACTTCCAAGATGTTGTTTATAATGATACCTAGTAGGTACCAAAGTACGGTCTTCACCCAAAAATTCACTGCCAATACTTCACCAAAGATACATACTTCGAAAACCTCAAATCCGGAAGAATCATTTGTATGTATCATTTGCATCTGGTTCAAAGTAAAAATCAATAAATACCAAACTTGGTATTTTAATTTCAGCACTTTTAAGGATGGGACAGCAAGAATTCCAATAATATTTCCCCACCCTAAACTATCCATTATATTGAAAATGTTTCGAATGTTTTATTTTCTTAGAATTGGCTCTAACGGTTTTGATTAAAATATCAGTATTTCATGTATTTTATGCCCAATAAAATCTATAGCTTCAATTTTCTGGAAACAACATTTATGAAGTCCAGTTCATTTGAAAGGAATTTTTATTAATGCTGTATAATCCATAAACGGTAGGAGTTATGTAAATCGGTGTAAACGAATTGCGTGTGGAGAGGGGACATATTTACGGAGTCGAGGAGTCCAGGAGTAAGATCAAGTCGCCTGGGTTAACCCAGGGGGAGGGTAAAGGGGCCACGGTACCTATCCTTTAGTACGGATTTACCCCTGTGGTTTAACAGGTGTAAATGTTTACAAGATTTGGAGTAATGTCAGTTGATGGTATAGGTTGGTTTCGTATGTCGTCACAGGCGGCGGGACGTGTCCGGCCTTGGATGCCTGACCAACCAAGCAGCCATTGCCCTACTGCTTGCTTCGCCGGTCGGTTGCGAGACCATCGAGCAAGGCAATGCCATTTCAAAATGTTACTTAGTCTTTGCCTGTTTATTAACTGATTCTCTTATCTTCATGATCATGGTTGAAGATTGTTTCTACTATAACGCACTGTTCATTAATTTTAACATAAGCTTTGCAGAACGTCTATCTTTCCGTATAATTACTTAGTGTCCTTTCAAGATAAAATTTGAGGCCATTGATGAATGGTTTTCTACTTGTCTCACTGATCATCATTGTAGTTACACTTACTTCCACCTAAATGTGACACATTTCTTTTAATGCTGTACAACTCTAGAAAGATAAATTGATAAAGATAAATTCGATGTCGAGATTTCATCGGAAATATACGTTTTGAGATGTCCTGTGTGTGTGTGTGTGTGTGTGTGTGTGTGTGTGTGTGTATGTGTGTGTCTGCAACAAAAGTCAAAAACAAAAAATCGTTATAACCAAAGTTGGTATTTGAATTTAATATCTTTCAAGGATTCGACACGAAGATTTTAAAGAAAATTCCTCTTCTGCTCTTTACATGGAAAATGTTTCAACATTTTGACTTTCTCAAAAATGACTAACGATTCTGATTAAAACGTTTAAGATATTTTTATGGCAAATGAAGTATATATATTTGGATTTTCTGGCTAAATTTTTGGAATGTAATGCCATGTCGGCATGTTGGCCATAATAACTTGTGGTTAGAGCAGCTGGACGGCAACCGATAGATCCCTGGTTCAAATCCCGCTCATGTCATTGCATTTTTCAGTCTCACTCTACCCTTTCCAATTCAGTATTAGTATTTCATTTCTAATGGCAATAATAATGAAATAAATCTGGAATATTTTCCCCCATTATTTGCTACAACCAACTACGTACATCTTTCGTTGCAGATGCTCTCCCCCTGTTTATTTTACGTCACTCTGACGTCAGCACCTCGTGAATTGGTTGTGAGGCGACATTTAGTCGTCTAGATTTCATCCCACTTCCATACCATCATGCTTCGTCACGTGTACACAGAAACAACTGCTTCTGTGAAAGGCAGATGGCATTTCGACACGTTAATGTGTCAGTTCGGATTACCTATTACCATTATCTGTGTATAGATGGCAGCACATTCCTAATAGCATATATTTTCAATTTTACTATTGTTTTAGACTTGAGATCGAACTTTGGGTCGTGGTATTAAATATCAATGTAGTATTTACCTTGACAACTGTGGAAAACTACGAACTGTGGAAAGCTACTTAGTTGCTAGATATAAAATAAAGTTCTGGAAATGACATCGAAGTCCTTTTCGTTTACAGTGAATATTATGTATGTGCCTTATTATGTCGTGATAATGACGACATTGAGGTGCATCTTCCCCAAGAACCCACCTTTTGGCATCGATCAGGGCACTTTGACCCTGAGATTTTGGACATCGTACTCACAAAAAATGCGACACTGTTAAACAACTTTACTGTGTATCACAGCCTGGACTCCGACCATCTTCCTGTGCATTTCTACATACAGGGTGGTATTTCAGCCGGTGTCTCTGGCCCTCGAAAGAGGGCAGACACCGACTGGAATAAGTTCACCATCGAAATGCACGGGATGGCGCAACCCAGACTGTCATACTATAGTGAGGCAGATATAGATGTCGCCATTGAAAACTTCACTGCCTCCCTACACACAGCCAAGGGAAGCGCTACCACTTACACCACAAGACCACCCGGTTTTTGCACGTACCCCGAGGTAGAGCAACTCATTGCGCGGAGACAACGCTTGACAAAACTGTGGCAGTACACCCGTCAGCCTGAATACAAAATTCTAGCAAAATGGCTACGCAACATCATTCGGCAACAAATTAAAATCAACAAAACTGAACAATGGGAAAACAAAATGCTGAGTACCACCCATTTGGACTCTTCTTTGTGGAAATTACTCAACTCTTTCAAAGTTTCCACGAGCGTCAACTCCGCAACTGAGGCGCTGCACACTCAAAGCGACCTGTACTTCTCCGAAGAGGAGAAAGCCGAGGTCTTCGCTGTCTGTCTCCAAGACAGATTCAGTGAAAACCCAGTTACCAACTGTGTTTTACAACGGGAGGTCCAGACATGGGTACAAACCTGGGTGGCGCGGAAGCAAGAGCAACAACTACCACCATAACACCGCAGGAAGTTTTCAAGCTCATTAGGAAATTGCCTAATGGGAAAGCTGCCGGCCCAGACAAAGTGACTAATGAGGAACTTAAGCATCTCCCGAGAAAAGCTCTGGTGCAACTGACAAAGATATTTAACGCCTGTTTGCAGCAAGGCTATTTCCCCTCTACTTGGAAACGAGCCAAGGTTATCATGCTCCCAAAGCAAGGGAACAGCACCAGACAACCGCAAAACTACTGCCCCATTAGTCTTTTGTCCACTATTGGTAAATTGCTTGAAAAATGTATCCTTTCTCGGCTACAAAAACAAGTCTCGGCAACACATGAACTCTCAAATTCACAGTTTGGCTTTAGAAAAGGACATTGCACTGAACTACAGCTCCTCAGACTAACTGATGACGTAACAGAGCAATTTAACAATGGGGCTTCAACGTTGGCGCTATTTCTGGACGTAGAAGCCGCATTTGACCGGTGCTGGCACAATGGCCTCATTTGCAAACTGCACCACAATTTCCCGGCTCTTCAAAATTATCTATACTTGCTGCACAGTTTTCTAGAAAAACGGCAGTTTTACGTCCAAGTGGGCCGCTCCTCCTCTCGAGAGCGAGTGATGCGGGCTGGCGTTCCACAAGGGGCAATAATGTCCCCCTTTCTGTACATATTATTCACTAACGACTACCCAGTGGACGCCAGATGCAAGGTCGCCATGTATGCTGACGACACTGCAATATACAACCACCATAGAAATCCACGTTTCGGCCTTGCAGAAATGCAACGTTATGTGAACAACTTCCTCTCATGTCAACATGACTGGAAAATCAAAATTAATCCCGACAAATGCCAGCTGATTCATTTCTCCAAGCGGCGTCACACTTTGGCAATGGACCTAACGGTCGGTGGTCAAATATTGCACTGCTGTCAGCAGGTTAAATACTTAGGGGTTACCTTGGACCCCACAATGTGTTGATCCACCCACATAAAAAATAGCGTCAACAAAGGCAGACAGCGGCTAAGGCTGTGCACCCCCATCTTCCGTAGTAAACAGTTGCGACTGAAGTCAAAACTGATACTATATAGGTCATTTATTCTCTCGGTGGTCCTGTATGCATGTGTGGCCTGGGCTAATGCCTCCAAAACCGCCCTAAAACAACTTCAAACCCTCCAAAACCTCTCCCTCAGAAAAATCCTCTCTGCTCCACTCCTCACCACTAACCAAACTCTTCACCTCGAAACCCGGATCCCGTTCGTCCCGGAGGCAATAGAAAAACGAGCAATGGCGGCATGGACGCGCATTAGGAACCACAAAAACGACGTGATCGCCAACATTGGCAAAGGCGAGCCGAAGCACCGCAAGCATACTAGGATAAAAATGTTCTAGATGCGGCTCGACTCGTCGACTAATGCGCGTCCACGCAACCTCGTTCCTAGACCGCATACATGTTCCGGCAGAGGCCCTCGCCTCGGAAAATATTCAGGAGCTGCCACCCCGGGACAGTGTACATAGTGTAAATAGTGTAGTGCGCTGGGACGCATATTTCTGGTGTGCCCAGTGAAGATGTGTGTGTATGTGTGTACGAGTGTGTGTGTGAATGCGTGCGTGTATGTGTCTGTAAATAATGAAAATATGCACATATGTACATAAAACAAGGACAGAACAGAACTCAAAAAAGACAAAAGTAAAACTGTCCTCGGTGACCTAATGATGGTCACCTTATGGGTTTTTGTACATACCACAAAAAAAGATGTAAATATGAACAAAGCTAACTGTATATATATGTGAATTATAGCCTGTAAGCCGGGCCCAATGTAAGGGCACCAGGCCAATACTTTGTAATAAAAATAACTTGTAACTTGTAACTTGTCGCGTTGTCTGTGTCTAAATATACTTGGGTTTGTTCGTTTGAATTTTTGTATATTTTGTGTTGCAAAGTGGTCATTCTTTTTGTTCATGCACTATGGCAAACATACATATTATGCTTCAACTTTGTCATACAGAATACTGTTAACATTTACCTCTGCCAGCTTATTAAAGTGAATATTGTTTAAATACATTTTCATTTGGGATAAATCCTGCAAGTGTGAGATAATGGTCTTGTGGAAGCATAAGTAAATTTCAAAAGTATTTGTTATAAATTAGTTAAGCTGCTACGCACGAAAGTAGTTAAATAGGTTAACCCTAGCAATGCCAAGCCTTAAACTACAATCGGGTGCGGGAGGGGGGGGGGGGGAATTTGTGACCACCACAACATGTCCTAGCAATTTTTAAGATAAATTCATTTTAAAATTGAATGTTGTATCTTGTCATATTTATAAAGGTAATAATTAACACTGTTAGCTATTCCTTTTTTACTTTTTTTTACATGAATCTCACTATACCAACGGGGTAGTCTGCCCACCTTGACAGCTCATTGTTTCTTAAAAGGACCAACAATGACAACTTTGAAACAATTACGAATTCAGTAGTAGAAACGATTTACAATAACTATTAACTGTCTTTAATGAAAAAATTAAAAGAGAATTTCAAAATTTACAGAATGTGGGTATAAAGTGCCCCTCCCCCCCATTGCCAGGGTTAATGAGCTTCTCCAAAACAAGGCAGAGTTGAAATCAAGTACAAAGACACTATATGTTACTTATTTGCGGCAGCAAAATTGAATTGATTATTTGAGCGCTTGCTTAAGATTTCATTTTGCTAAATAGCATAGAAATAATCACAATTTTTCTTCTTGTATAATCAACAGTGAAATTATTAATTCCCTGAGAAGCGAAAATGTATTAATTACTTGCTGATTGTTGAGTTAAACTAACAAATCATTTTTATATGATATATATTTAAGGGTCATCTTCTAGCAACTGCTGCTTGCCAAGCGGGAGATTCGGTTCAATTCCCGGTATCGGCGTGGTGATTTCCTCCCTCTAGGAGACCTGATGCGGGATACACTCACCCTCGTTATGTCTGTAAACAATCAATTTAGGAGCTACTTGATTGAGAATTAGCGGCTTCTGTTTGGAAGGCTGCGTAACCGGCCTGGAGGTACCGGGGCGCTGACTACGTCCCACCTTCAGTACTGTACTCCAATAATGACGCCTGTGATGGGCAGAGGCGGAGTGGTAGGCCTTGGCCCGGAAGGGATTGTTGCGCCGCGGGGTTGATTGGTTGTCGGTCTGGGTGGCTCAGTTGGTTAGACGCTGGCCTACGGATCCCAAGGTCGCGGGTTCAAACCCGGCCTAGGCCGATGGTTTTTAAGTGTGCTTAAAAACGACAGCTCCATGTCAGTAGATTTACTGGCATGTAAAAGAACTCCTGCGGGACAAAATTCCGGCACACCGGCGACGCTGATGTGATCCTGGCAATTGACAGCGTCGTTATACAAGAAAATAATTTA
Organism: Tenodera sinensis; assembly: GCA_030765045.1. Lineage (NCBI taxonomy): Eukaryota > Metazoa > Arthropoda > Insecta > Mantodea > Mantidae > Tenodera > Tenodera sinensis. Next base: position 35,136,979 of record CM060961.1, on the reverse strand, counting down.
GTTGATTGGTTGGTTGGTCGTACATTTAAGCAGTCAAAGTAGAACATACCAACATGTACTTTTTACCAATCGGTGCGAACATTTTCGTCCCTGTTGGTTAGGAATCCCCACTTATTAATTTTTGGCGTGAAATTGGGACTTCCCCGAAAGTGGGAGATTCTCTGTCTCACTCTTTTTCGTAATAACCATTATGTAAGAAGGGAACAAAGAAGGTTTCCGCTCTTGCCCTTGAACAATAGGCTTGCTTCCGGCTAGTGTCATAAAACCCGGTGCTGGGTTCTGGAAAGCACACCTTTTAGCTTCCAAAACTCTTTATTCTGGGCAGTTTTTCAACGTTACTTAACATTAGTTTAACAAAACCCGATTCTTAATCCGTGCCTTAACTAAATAGATTACGTATTTAAATTATCTAAATTACCTCAACACTAATTATTTATATACATCACAAGAATTTGTAAAGCTAATTGTTTACATATATCACAAGTATTTATGTATATTTGTATTAGTAGTCAACCTTGTTTTGGGCTAGATGACTGGAAATTTCTGTCTCAGCTAATGCATTTTGTGGGCGCAAATGACATATCGGCTTAACAGCGTCATTTTACAGTCTATTTATCTATACTAGGGATCGGCAGGTTACCCGCTATGTGACGTCATTTCGCCGATAAGTGCCTCTCTTTTCTCAGTAGCGCTGCTTCACTTTGGGAGTGGTAGTGCACACAAACCACCCAAAGACCGCGGAGACCTGTGCATTGCACCTGACTGCATTTAGTTGATGAACAGTAGCAGAAACCAGGGTTTGTTAACTTGGCTGGGAAACTTAAATTTGCTTAATTCATTTATTTATGCTAATGCAGTCTTCTATTCTACTATCCAAAACACGCCAGGCATGCCAGTGTTACAATATATGATAATATAACACCAAACTTGCTGCGCCAGTGGACCAACCCTCAGTAAATGAGTTTGCGTGTATTGTTAACAAAAGTGATATGAATTCTAATACATCGAAAACTAGTAGCAACTCCTGGAATCTGAATAATCTGAATTAGATTATCTTCAGCAATGAAGTAACTGAATTTCATAATTAAGTTTAATTCACAGTAATATGAAGTAAATGTAACAAGACATTCCAACTACAGTTTGGTGAGCATTTCTACAGTTTTTCAGAGAAACGACTTACTTTTAGAATGACAAAATAGTGACTCAACTTATTCGGCATAATAATTTGTGAGCTTCAAAGCAGAATAATACCAACTGGGATTAAGTAAGTTTATGTTTAATTCGAGCTTTTAATATGGTCTGAATATGTTTAAGTCACTTCATTTTCCAATTTCACAGCTTTTCGGGGTGTTTTTGCTCATTTCTCCTTTAGTAATGTGTCCATGTTCGGGGTCATTGACTAATAGACGAACGAGGAATATTTGTTGAGTTCACAACTAAAATGTGGTTCCTGTTATGAAGCTTACATATAGCTTCATGCACGAAAAGAACTGTTCACATACACCTATGGATAAACCAAATACGCTGAACACTCTAGAAGCAAATCTATGCATGGAAAGTTTTTGTAAAATATACATGCATCTGCAAATCAATAATGTCGCTGGAGCACTGTCTACACCAACTGAAAATAGTGACGTAAGATTGAACTTTTTAACATATTGTAATACCTTATAACAAATTAAGTAAGATCGTAAGGGTAAACTTACTTCAACGTGTCAGCCAACAAGCAAACACACTGGCACAATGAACCACTACACGTGCTTACCACTGATAGATGTGTACTACTCGTGACTACTCTTCATACAGTGCTCCGCTGGCATTCGCCGGCTCCGACGTCATAAGTCCAGCACTTGCCAACCCCCCTGATCTATACAACACCACAATGACCAGGTCGTAAAGTCAGCCGCCATTATATTTTGTGTTTGCTATAGTTAAAGGTTTAACTAAACATTAAACCTTTTGTTTCATTAAGCTTTTACAAAAAATTCTTAGTTAACCCCCGTTAACGCCAAGAACAACTGTGAACAAAAGCTTTCGAGAAGGCCGTGATGAATAAATGGTTTCTGAACGCGCCCCAGTGCACTTTTGTCTACGCATCGCAGCACTCTGTGTCAATAACAAACTGGTTAGGTTCATGCCGTGTGATTTTTGTGAGTGAGGTTAGAATCACAATTTCAACTATAAAATATACATGTAGGGAATTAAATGGGTCATTGATTAAAAATTGTTGATCATACAACACATTACGGGGTGCGAAAAAGCCGACGAACTGAAATTAAATGATCGTAATGTAGCCTGGAGGAAAATCTGCAAGTTAATTGGAATTTATGTAACTTCTCGCACGCCCAGTAAACAACTATGTCAATTTTATGCCAACATAAAATGCAGTACCAAAATAGACAGGAGCGAAAAGCTACATTTAAACCTGAATGATGGATACCACCTTAAAATCAAAATAGGCAAACATTTAATATCACCATTAAGGGTTAAGCAGACCCCTAAAAACACTGTTGCTTAAAGCGATTGCTTCGGATTCCTTCTCAATAAACCCACAAACGCCAGATTTGGAAATTCCAACCTTGGTTATCAAATGAAAACTACTAGTAGCATAAAAACTCAAGAGTTTTGTGTTGCCGTTGGAAGTATTCTAACCTATCGTAGACATTTCCTGTAAAATTATTCCCACGATCCCTTTGGAAAATTTTTATTGCTTTAAATTGTCCTCACTTTGCAGGGTTTTAAATGTATAATGATGTAGGTTCATTCCTACATTGAAAATTAACCTTTAAATACCAAATATATGAAACTTATATAAACAGCTTGATTTGCGACAGACATTTTCCGACTTCTAACATTTGTTAAACGCCTTAACTAACGAGTAAAACAATGTAGAGTTCAGCATCAAATTTAACTTTTGATGAAGCTAACGTTGTATGAAACAGAATATGCGTTAACTTCAGTGTTAAATCAACTTAACATTGAGTTAAAATTTAAGATCGGTTGGTGAAACGGCCCTAAGTATAAATATTAAAAGGTTTATCATTAGTTATACTTCATATAACTTTTACATTTGTCATAAAAATAAATAACTTTAAGTATATCCATACAAGTACACAAAACAAAAGGAAGAAAGAAGCAAAGAATCAAGGAAGGAGGGACGGAGGGAAGGAGAGGGGGAAAGGAAGAAAGGAGGGAAGGAATGAAGGAAGGGAAGAAGCAAAGAAAAGCGGGAAAGAAAGCAGAAAAGAAAGAACGAAATAACGAACGAAGGAACAAAAGAACGAGTGAAAAAACGAAGAAACGAAATAACGGGAGAATGAAGAAACGAGAGAGGGAGACGGATAATGAGAAAAAGAACGAAGAAGGAAACGAGAGAGAGAAGGAAAGAGCGAAAGAGTGAGAACGAAAGAGAGAGAGAGAGTGAAAGAGAGAGACCGAAAGAGAGAGAAAGAGATAAAGGTAGAGAAAGAGAGCGAAAATAAGCAAGGAAGGAGGGTACGAGGGAACGAAGGAACGAGGGAAGGAGGAAAGAAGGAAAGAGGAAAGAAGGAAAGAGAAGGAAGAAAAAAATACCAAATTCTTATACTCCTTTTAAGTACAAGGAGTGATGCTTTCTTGTGCACTATAGACGATGCTTAGGAAGTACGCTGTATTCCTTATATGGTCTACTCAAGACACAGCACAAAGCTGGGCCATGTTGAGTTGTTTTCGTGGATAGAACAGAACACGAGCGCTCGATATGCTCAGGGACCGATATACAGAAGATACAGGGCGAGCAGAAACAAAACTCGACTTCGAACTTGCTTGCACGCAGAAAGACAGCAAAGGTGGAGCTCTCAAACCGGTTTAGATCGCTCGCTTGCACTCCAGCTGAATCTTTTGTGGTTTTTGCCTTTCTGAAGCCGAACAGACCTATAATTACAATAACTCATACACAGGAGACAGGGATATCTACAATAATGAATGTGTGCCAGCATGCCCGTACAGTTACTTTGATATGTCTTAAGTTTTCTAAAAGTTGATTGAAATCGAATCGCCAGTTTTGCAATTTATTGCGCAGCAAAACCTGTTTTGCAAGGTTTCAGTTGCATTTTTTTGCCTTGTTAAATTATTTAGCACTCACATATATTATATCAACGATAATCCCTAATTGCAAATGATAGTAAAAAAACTGTCATAGTTTATCACAGGAACTCTCGCATTATCAAGGTTTCTCGAGGTAATGAGTAATGTCTACAGGTTTCCAAGCTTTTATCAGCTGATAATATAATATTTGGAACTGATAATACTACGTTTCCGGCAGCAACTTTCTAAGCACTGTGTTTAACCTAGGTCATTTAGCCAAACAGTACGAAAGCTTCTGTTGTTTATGAAGAATCCGTTGAGAAGCCTTCAGAAATGCATTTAAGCATAAGTGTCCATTAAGTCAGTATATAACAAAACTTGGTTTAAAAATTCTTAAGCGAATCGTAGAATGAAGCAACTGAATAGGTAAGTGAAAACAATTCCTTTAAAAAACAATACATTCAAACCAGGGCTGGGCAACTGAACCTCACAGAGCGCAGATTGCTCACGATCTTGACTGAGAGCTGTATATTTATCAAGTAAAAAAGGTCGCTCGAGGTAAAGCGCGAGTCGCCCATCCCTGACTTAAACCATGCACTGTGTTTGTATAGATATTTTGTAAATATGCCATACAAACTTTGGCTTTCTATCAGATTTCATGGCAAACGTTGGCAGTAATGGTTTGTACTTGAGGAGGCGGAGACAGTAGTCAAATGTTTATAATAGGGGTCTTCCATTTGGGAAGGTTAGTGAAGCACTGACCACATACGGCTCGGGTTCGATCCCACGCAACCGCATGTGGGATTTGTGGTGGACGAAGTAGTGCTGGGGCGGGTTTCCTCCGGGTTCTCCGGTTTCCCCCGCCAATTCATTCCACCGGTGCTCCATCTTCATTCCATGTATCATCAGTGTCACCGCCTGCGGTGCCGTATGTAGTAAAAGCGGACGTTAAACACTACAAAAAGCATTGATCATAGAAATTTAAGGTTTACAGGGAAATAAACTACCACATGGCCACAAAAAAATTATTGTTCTCTTTCTGTACCACGTGTATATGGCAAGGTAGAGAAAGTACTCCATCCAAACATTTTACATGGGGATTTCTCCGGAAATATAGTTTTCATAACTCCTTGATTAGAAAGAATTATTCATTAATAACAATAATATTTATTATTATTATTATTATTATTATTATTATTATTATTATTATTATTATTATTATTATTATCATCATCATCATCATCATCATCATCATCATCATCATCATCATCATCATCATCATCATCATCATCATCATCATCATCATCATCATCATCATCATCATTATTATTATTATTATTATTATTATTATTATTATTATTATTATTATTATTATTATTATTATTATTATTGACTTGTGTTACATTTGATTATTACTCCGCGCCTTCTTTCACCACGGTAGAAGCATTTCCCATCTACTGAGTGCTTCCTTTTTCCTATTTATGGAGCTTTTTCTGCTGTACTGTTGATAAAACTGCGCATTAACGTCTTCCATGACAGGTGCAAGCCTGCTGTAGGATTACCTACTGACGCCAACCGACGTTACCTAAAGGTTGAAAGAGAGAAGTGTAAAAATAAACCAGGCAGCAATAGGACCCACTACAGCTTTCATGGTGGCATCAATCTTTTCGAAACATCTGTTAGTATTTGTTTGAATTTTACACACATTTTACACATTATTACTCCTTCAAAATGTTCCACAAAAGGCAATTTTTCCTTAGTGTCCTAAAACGCCCCAAACTATAGATATAAAGGCGATGGAAGTGACGTTTTTATAGGTTATCATTGGGAAATAGTAATTAAAATATCTGACACAGTGAAATTATTCATTAGGATAAACGCTCACCAGTTGTGTTTAAGTTACACAATAAAATTACATTTATCTTACTGTATTTCTATCAGACTCTTAGGAGGCTGGGGAATAAAAGAAAAAACACCACCCTCTAAGCCAAGAATCGAACCCTGCACAGTAGGCAGGTGCTCTACCAACTGACGTGCTATACGGGATAATTTATTTTGGGATTAAATTATTTAATTACCTAAACATTGAGGTATTTCAATGAAAATTTGTTCACCTCGTTTCTGTTTTGGGGAATAAAACAGAATTAATGTTCATTAATACGGAAATATTTACTGAAATATCCTTTTGGAATTATAATTGCTTATGAATATGCCATGTATTTCAAGCTGTTACAGTGTCAAGTGAATTTATTTGAATGCAAACAGTTTTTGTTTATAGATGACGTATTTACAGAAGAGTCAATACATAAAAATGAGGTTGCTGTCTGCAGTGATATACAGTCGGTCACGATATGAGGAAGGCGTTACTGTTTTGTTGACAATGCAAAACATCACTAAGGGTCAAGCCTATAGTGGGAAAGCACAGTTACACAATGAAAACAAGCTTATCACAAGCTATTCTTATGCCGAACTGGAGATACAATAGATTAAACATACCATATTGAGTTCACTGACATGCGCGAGAGATCGTATATTGTATCATTGAGTTTTGCCACTGAGAATACCAAATGAATTGCTAATGGATTTTTGCAACAAGAACTTGAAATGTTTATTCCTCTAGGGTAATAATGGCAATACAGTGAGGCATTTTTCACTACATAGAAACTTGAAAAGTGCAAAATAATTGGAACAGGGAACGCGAGCAAGGGAAATTGAATAAATCTGCAAGACTACAAGTCTTATAAATCAAGCATTTAACTTTATAATTCTCATCTCGAAAATAAAAAATATCTTCCTCCTATTCAATGATATATACTTCGCACCATCCGTCTCTGAATACTAGGTCTGGCTCCCCTTGTCTTGGTCAGTGTAAGCGGGAAAATAACATATCAGACACACCCAGGTCGAGCGCGCACTCTCTCTCTCTCTCTCTCTCTCTGTCTCTCTCTCTCTCTCTGTAGGTGATCACGTGGTTAAATCTCGGTTAGGGTGAAGTACAGGGATTGGCTTTCCTTCATTTTGGGACGACGAAGGTCGGATATCTTTAACCTAGCTTCATTTGAGCATAAGTTTGCCTATTTAGACCATGTACACTATACTCTTCGTGCCATTACGTTGAACAAATTTTAATACGAGAAAATAACAAAAATTGTCACATTTAAGGGATAAAGAAACTTCATGAAAATCTACGTGTTGCAAAATTGAATATACCTTAAACGCATCTATTATTGGACAGAGTTATCGCTTTTCAGCTGAGCTACTCCCCCCCCCCCCCCCCGCTCTCTCTCTCCCGCTTCTTACCTCTTTCTCTCCCATGACACACAAACAACACACACACAAACGCAAACACACATACAAACGCAAGCTTTCTAAAGGTGATTTTATGTTCAGGGATCTCCAACCATGTATCTCCGGGGAATTAAAAATGTCGAAGTTTCTCTAACTCTATAGGCAAGTCACAGAGGAAACAAACATTCAGTTTGATACTGTCACATCCACTGTCCGTTACTTTTCTATAGCTTCTACTAAATGTTTACGAAAGAGGTTCTTATCTTTCACAAAAGCAAATACCCACCTTCAGTTAAACCTGCGCGAAGGGTCACCTAAACCTCAGGCGTCCTTGCATAGATGGTATGAGAATTAAATTAGTCATGTGCTTCCCTTGCTGTCCGAAGGACGTGAAACAGTGGAAATTTAACTTGAGTGCATCTGCAGAAAATGTGTTCTTATAGTGTTTTATTAAATTGTGGACTAGAACTAAAATTATTCTGGTGTTGGGTGCTACACTTAGTGACGTGAGTTTAATCAGCGAAATGAACTTCGTGTGTTGCCTATAGCGCCACTGACTAAGGCGTGTTCGTTCAAATCCACAGCGGTGGGCTAACAGTTTGAATCCCACTCCACATTGTTTTTTTTTTTTTTTTTGTTTTTTTGTTTTTTTATTTTTTTATTTTTTTATTTTTTTTATTTCCTTTTTCCTTGTTTCTTTCAGGTTTGTTTCAGGTGAGGAATGGCAGAGAGGTATAGGCACTGACCGTGGAATTCAGAACTTGTTGCTGTGGGTACGATCCCCGCCTTTCGCATGTTTATTTTCTGAAATACAAAATTAACAAACGTGCTTAATTCTCCACAGCTTTTTATCAGGAATGCAGAATCGTATGAAGGCACACTGCTAGAAGTTAAGTTTAGTTGATGGGGACATGGCAACATTGTGTAGTGCTTGGAAATATATGACATGGCAACCTTGCTAGGTGCAAAGGTGGCATCCAGATCTTGCAACAATGCATTTTATGACCATTAAAACCGTATTTTACACTATTACGCGCTTATATATTTTAATATGGTGATAGTCTACGAAATTTATAGAGATGTCTTTGAATGTGAATATTTAAAGGGAAATATTAATTTCGAGAGGCATGATTGACAGTTGAGATAGGCGTGTTCCCTGATTTATGTTCAGCAATTGCAATTAATATATTATAAAGCATTCAGTTTTAAAATAACTGCAATTGTACTGCAGCATTCATAGGATGGCGGGAAAGTTACAACGCTATGCGGAATAAAAATATGTAAAGAAATAGATTTCATTAGTTTGTATAACGTTATATTTCACACGGGTTATACAAATAATGTTAAGAAAGAAACAACGAAAAGGGAAATAAAAAAAAAATAATGTTGAGTGGGATTCGAACTAATGTTAGCCCATCACTGTTGATGTGAACGAATACGCTTCAGCCAGTTGCGCTATAGGGAACACACGAACTTCGTTTCGCTGATTAAAATCACGTCTCTAAATGTAGCATCCAACACTGGAATAATTTTAGTTTTAGTTCGCAATTTAATAAAACACTATAAGAACACATTTTCTGCAGATGCACTCAAGTTAAATTTCCAATGTTTCACTTCCTTTGGACAGCAAGGGAAGCACATGACTAATTTAATTCTCATACTATCTATGCAAGCACGCCTGAGGTTTAGGTGACCCTTCGGGCAGGTTTAACTGAAGGTGGGTATTTGCTTTTGTGAAAGATAGTACCTATTATGCTAATTAAGATAAACGTTTTTTATAAAGTTTAATTTACACACTTCGTTACAGCACAAGGGGACAGACGAAACCAAATCGATAAGTCATATTTGAAAACGGTTTTTCGAACTCGAAATTCTATTTACTCAGCAAAAAATGTCAAAATTTCCAAAATAATTTTCTTTATTTATTCTTATTCGTTTCAATATGACGATTAAAACATATACAACACTTGCTTAGTTTCACTATATTTAACATCTAGTTTATTTTTATAGCGCAGGAGTGCATTAAGGTATGAGTTGATATATTTATCCTACTTTAAAAGCAAATTCCCGAAAACTACAATTTTTCACACTAAACTACATTTTTCTCAACTCTCATAATAAAGAGAAGAATTAAATATTTATCACATACTCCCTATATATAAACACTGATCCAGAAGATTGTGAACTGGCTGCGTTGTGTTTTGTCTGCACGGTTCCTCTGCGGTCGTCGCCAACTGCCACTGTCATACAACAGCACTGATAAAACCACGTCACTTTTAAATATAATTAAAACAGATACTGAAACTGGCCAGCGTCGTTTTCCACACATTTTGTTACCTCTTTAGGAAATTATCCATCACTCGCCGTAGTTCACGTTGAGAAAAAGCAGCATGTTAATGGACATTTTTAACATTGTCAAGATAACCCAGGATGAACCCCCTTTAGTTCATATGAGAAGAAACAACTGAATAGAGACAGAGCTGTAAAATAACCACTTATTGAAATTTAAATTAATAATAACGGATATCTCCCATTGGGTGATGCGAAAAAAAAAAAGTTGTTTGAAATAAGTTGGGTGGTTTAAAAAATCTTCATTTTTTGTGCTGTCTGTCGCTTAATGTCACACCAGAATCATACCAAATTCCTCCAGAATGAAAAAGACTTAATGGGTCTTTCTATAAAACACAAGAAATAAGCGTTATTTTCTATTTATAATATATTAAACAAATCTGATATTTAAGTATGTATACATTAATATAAGTGCTACACGTGGTGGGTTGAAATGAGTACTTCTTAAGTTTATGTATATTTATTTCGTTATTAAGTTTCTCATCTTTCCTCAGTTTGTCTTTGTTTCTTCTTGAAATAATTCAGTTCATTAGAGAGACATGCCGAGGAAATGGTGCAAATAAAGAACAGTGTACAAAAGCGAACATTTCATGTGACTTATATCACTTCAATAAGTTGTCAGTTCACTTCTCTATTCTAATCTATTTCAACTGTCATTGTTACTTCACTTAGTCTAGACTCACTTAGCTAATGTGAAAGTGTTAAGTTTCCCCCTGTCATTTCACTTTCTCCGGAACGCATAGGCGTAATTTAATACGCACAACGTAGTCTGTTCTTCAGCTAACGCTGGGAGGTCGAACAAAGGACGTCTCTAATCTCTCGCGGGAGCAGCACTCACTGCTTGCTATAACTGTCGTCACAAACTCATTTGTAGAACTGTACTTGACGTGGCATTAGAAATGTCCTTTAACTCACTCATTCACTCGCAGAGAGAGGGGGGGAGGGGGGGCATGAGGGGGAGAGAGAAATGTCTATAATTCCAGGAAGTCAAGAAGGGTAACTTGCAGAAGTTTCTAGCGGATTATCTGTTTTTATGTCTCCAATTGTCTGGTGCCGACGTCCCAATTACCTTGGGCCATATCTGCTACGTCACAGGGTGCTTAAGTGTGACTATGCACTAGAAAGGTGTAAATCCTGAACGCCAAGAATTTGAATATTTAAGATAGTGATAGTGGTAGCACTCTCTTGTGTCAGTCTTTCATCATAACATTCTACCACAGTAAAATTAAATTACATTATTTTATACACAATGTATAGATGTATGCCTAGCTATGCAACTCTATGAAATTTTAATCATTTAGAGCCAGGTTTGATATTTACTCAACATTAGTTTTTGAGTTAAATTGTTCACAGTTCTTTTTATAAGCAATTGCTTTTATTCAGGGAGCCTCAAAGGAGCCCTATCGTGGTAAAGTGAAAACGTGATTTATTATTGATAAGCCTCTTTTTATATAGCTGTTTGGTAACACGAGGAAATTAGTAAAACAGAATGAAATGCGTAGATTTTCTGTCATGGAAAGCTCAAGATCTGAAGAGAAGAAGTTCGATGAACTGACGCTGTCTGGTGTTCCACAGAAGGCGTTCCTCTGAAAATTTTTGAATTGTTATGATTCCCGCTAATTATGTTGCATTCATAAACTCCTTCTCGGGGTGCACCATTGTTGGAAATAAAACCGATGGTAGAGTGATTTTCTTTTCTTTACTGTCTCCTGAAATATTACGACCTCAATTTTCAGAAAGTTGCATAGGAATTTTGGTGAAGTTGGATACACCCTATGAATATTGTGACTCAGGGTTATGCTTCAAGCTTTGGGAGATCGCTACCGGGCAGTCGGAGAAATCAAGAGAGATAATCAGCGCTCTCAACAGAGAGGTTGGAGGTTTAGCTTCCCTTCGTCCAATAACGAATGTTCTGTGGAAACTCTCAAGCGAGCATTTTAGCGAGCCAGTTAATGAGTGTAAAAGAGAATTAGTGACGCGTTTCTGACGCGACATAAGGGACCTATTTCCTAACCGATGGTAAATTTTAGCACAATATAAAATTGATTTAACACAAATGTTAGCTTTTACAGTGTAAAACTGGTCATTAAGTTAACATTGACGTACCCCTGTGTTAAAGTATTTAAAAATGTCACGACATTCAGAGGGGAAGAACCGATTAGAACAAAAATAGTTGTGAATACTGTTGTGTGGAATAGGTGAGACATTTTAACTACTTATGAACTGATGTTGGTTTTGATATGGAATATTACGTCGGCAATAAAATATGTAATATAAAATCTGTGTTTGATATTTTTGACTGCCAGTCCTCACGGAAGAGTAACTATGCGTCATAAGGCATTTGGAAACTTGCGTTTTTAAGGATACAGACCCTCCAAACGGGCCATGAGAGTGATTTTATGGGAAATACGAGTGGTTGGAATGTTATCAGTAGAAATTTACTTCCTTCTCATATATACAAGTGTTAACTACTTAAAATTTTATCACTAACAACCTTCATTTAATGGCAGAAAATAAGTTTTGGCATTTCCAAAGCTGCTGTTTGTGGATTTATACGGATAAAGAAAATTGTCCCAAAATACAAACCTTATTTTTCTTTGGATCTATTTTATTCTGAGTCAGCGACAATGCACTTTCGTCCAGTCTATTTTTTACGTCGCTGTCACAACCACTTTCAACCGCTTTAAAAGCCCTTTGCACCTGGTGTGTTGGTGCTGTACTTTGTTCAGGACAAAGTTGCCGCAGGTGGTTATTGGGCTTGGGGGAAATGCACTTCAATTAAATTACTCGCTGATTCTACCATAATCTTCTTATATGTATTTACACCAATTTGTAGCTGTGTAAGGAAAGTTTATCTGGATTGACAACAAACAAATACGTAAATAATGCTTTATGGAAATTATTTGTAGAAGAGTAAATAGAGAGTGTGTGCAACACACAAGTAGTTTTTTACTTACTTGTTGATTCTGTTTTGTCTGACTTTATAGCAAACTACAAAGTAGAACGTGCAGGATTGAACTTTCCGGTCACGTTTCCTGTTACACCAAACAAATTTATTAGGAGTAGAACATTCCTACAGCTACAAAGAGAAAGAAAACGGATTATAACATCGAGTCAGAGAAAACTACCACACTGTTTCACTTTGCTGTCACCTTCGCATTTCTCTAAGTTGAAATAGTTATCCAGAACAGTTCTAGTGACGTAAATGCCAACTAGATCTGTCGAAGAGAAATTGATGAAGGATAAACAGAAGTATGTTTGTGTTGGACCAGAGTGGGTATAGTGTTGGTTTGAAGTGCCATAAACTTCCTCTACTAAATCATATATCAAAATGTTACATTCTTCTTGTTACTCAAAAGAAAGCTACATTATAATTTCGTTTTAGGTATATGAGGAATGCAAAGACCAATTGACATTTAGAAAGCGTATCGCTATGTGATGGCTTAAATAAATTTCATGTTGCTGGTATGACCAGCAGAAGAAAAGGAAAAGCGACTAATCTGAAAATATGACTCTATGATTGATGACTCGATGACAACTTGCGGAGGGGGACTTAGCACGTGCACCGAAAGGCGAACTTTTGAGCCTATGTCCCTTACGGGCACCCCTCTGAGAATTGATGATGCGACGGGATCCGAAGGGCGGCCGGAAGGTTGCCAACACAGAGCAGAGGGCAGCGTCCCTATATTTTTCCAGTTAGAAGCACCCTGGCTGAAGCTGTCTCAACCTTCTCCTAGCCCTACGGGTTCATACTCCCAAAGGGGGGGCACCGGACTCGAAAACCGGCACCGCTTGTACTAACCCATGGGGTGCCCGGAAACTAGTAGGCACACCGGAAGACGGGAATTGCAGGTTGCATTTCCCCCCCTGCCGTGCTGCTGCCACGACGCTCGCCAACGTTTCCAACCCTAAAAGAAAACAAAGGGATGAAGTGATTAATGTAACAAACAGGACAGGAAATTCGGAGGATATGGAAAGAAAATATTTTAATGACGCACTAGGTGTCAGTTCTTTCGTATGGCGGTTCAATTTTGTTGCTTACAAAAGGCTTTAGATGTAAGAATCTTAGCGGTTGTAAATTCTGCCGCTTCTTGTGGTAAGCGACTGAGAGGTTTTCGAGCAGAATGTTCTAACCTCCCTCGTATCGAGCTCACTAAGTACACATAGCTTTCTCTTTTCGCATTTATTCTGAACTAACCTAGATCTCCAAACTTTTTTACGACGTTTAATAAGTCATTCTGCTTGCAAGGGAGTATCAGGGAATTTAGCTACAAAATGGTGGCGTACTTTCCTACAATTCCTCATTATGATGCAAATTCGAAAACATAAAGCCTTTTTATTTTGGTAATTTCAACTTTTATGGTACCATATTAAGCCACAAGTGTTCTAAACCAATAACAAAGTAATTTGAACACAGCTTGTAGGCAAATGTGCATCAGAGAGACGACTGAGCAGAGATAAATATTTGTTCACGACTCTAAGCCCACTCAACGGAGAATGACAGCTCTGAGACCGCGTGTCACCTAGTGTCGTAAATAACCTCAAGGAACACTCCGCAGTAAATTCTCGATGTTGATCATTTCAGTGAACAGGCGCAATGCTGTTAAATTTAAACGCCTTTTCTATCAACATTTTCCCCAGCATTTTGTAGATGTAAAATGTATCTCATAATGCTAGGTTTACTTTATTTATTTCATAACTTATTCATACTTTTGCATGCCACAAAATATTAAAAATTCCTTTCTTCCCTAGAAGTCCGATCAACTGTTGTGGTATGCTGGAATGTAACTCATAATTGCTTCAGCACCTGTTATTTTCCATATACTTTTATGTTTGATTTATTTCTGTTTCGTTGTTAACCTATTATGAAATCGTTTTGCTACTATTTGTCATGTTTCTCGTGTCCATCTGTGTATTCAGGAGGCAGTATTTCGCTTTTACAAGTAAATAAATGAGAATACATGCATTAGTTACACCATGCCTGAGCAACTTGCGAAATACCTTGAGCGACCTTCATTTTTTACGCGCTAAACATGCAGTATTAGTACAAGGAGGTGAGATAGCTGCACTCAGAAAGCACCAGTTGCCCAGGCCTGAGTTAATCGATTTACATGATATACACACATAAGGATATCTCTACGTAAATCTTAATGAAGTTTTCATTTGCTTCAAATTTATCCATTCCATTGTTCTGATATATTTGATGAAACGTTTTAGAAGTATTTCTGTGACATTGACCGTGTTTAACCTCGTTTTGGATTTCATTCTTCAGAACATTTGTTGCCTTTCTGCTACAGAGATTATTACAGGAAGAAAAGACTGTAAAACTCGAAGATCCACAAGAGCTCGGTAACAACGGGAAGTGCGCATCACACGTTAAATACAAGCAGAACAGGAAGAACACAAAGCAGAAGAAAATATATATCAACAACAAATCTCAGGAAACACCAACCGTTACTATCTTTTTATTTTGCTCTGTTTTGTTTTAAATCAGTTACAAAAATGCACTTCAATGTTTTTGTTTGTTGTTCTGCTTTTGTGTTGGTTAGATAGCTATATTTGTAGGTACTTATTGTGGTTTAGAGATTCTGCAGGAAATGTTATAGTAAGTTAATAATTAATGTATAAAAAGAAGGATAAAGAGGAACATAAAAATAAACAGAGAGGGCATTGTATCCTGGCATACTCCAAATAATAGTAACGCAAATGTTATTTTTATCATAATTTTTTAATATCCCTGCAGCGCTTTCCAACAAAAAGTTCAGTAATTCATAATCCCAATTCCGCTGAGATGTGCTTTGTTTTTGTCGTGCCCATTTAACTCTTGTGTTATTTTAACTTTAAGTTTTGCTGCATGTTGAGCAGATAGGACTGTGTTGTTTCCCTCATTTTGTAATTTTATGCTCAGCCCGAACATTTGAACAGTGATTGTCTAATTGTATACTTTGAAGAGCATTAAACGCTTAGAAATATAGAAGGTGGTTTAGCTCAAAGCTATATTTTTCAGTATCGGCTCTTATTCGGGTGAATTACTAAAGTATAGAGGATAATAATATGTTAAAGGGAGGTTCACCCTTTCTATTTCCCGGGCTATGAAGGTGTCGAAGTTAATAACCCAGAAAAAGCGATGAGATACCTCAAAGTATTTTTGCAACAGGATTTCCAATAATGCTTACCAACACTTAACGCTAACTGTCGGAGAAAAGATGAACCCAAATGAGAGCAAACATCTTCCGGGCTGCCTTCAAGTTCAAGTTATTTATTAGAAAAGTGTTGGCCTGGTGCCGGTACAATGGGCCCGGCTTACAGGCTATATTTAACATTTTTTTACATTTGGCTTTGTTTATATATACACTTTTTCGGTGTCTACAAAAAACCCACACGGTGACCATCTGTAGGTCACCGAGAATAGTTTTCTTTTGTCTTTTGTCTGTTTCGTCTTTGGGTTATATATACATATGTACATATTTACAAATTATATACAGACACATACACGCACGCATTCACCCACACACACACTCGTACACACATACACACACATCTTCACTGGGCACACCAGAAATATGCGTCCCAGCGCACTACACTATTTACACTATGTACACTGTCCCGCGGTGGCAGCTCCTGAATATTTTCTGAGGCGAGGGCCTCTGCCGGAACATGTATGTGGCTTAGGGACGAGGTTGCGTGGACGCGCATTAGTCGGCGAGCCAAGCCGCTTCTAGAACATTTTTATCCTAGTATGTTTGCGGTGCTTCGGCTCGCCTTTGCCGATGTTAGCGATCACGTTATTTTCGTGGTTCCTAATGCGCGTCCATGCCGCCATTGCTCTTTTGTCTATTGCCTCCGGGATGAACGGGATATGAGTTTCGAGGTGAAGAGTTTGGGTGGTGGTGAGGAGTGGAGCAGAGAGGATTTTTCTGAGGGAGAGGTTTTGGAGGGTTTGGAGTTGTTTGAGGGCAGTTTTGGAGGCATTAGCCCAGGCCACACATGCATACAGGACCACCGAGAGAATAAATGACCTGTATAGTATAAGTTTTGACTTTAGTCGCAACTGTTTACTACGGAAGATGGGGGCGCACAACTTTAGCCGCTGTCTGCCTTTATTGGCGCTATTTTTTATGTGGGTGGACCAACACATTGTGCGGTCCAAGGTGACACCTAAGTATTTAACTTGCTGACGGCAGTGCAATACTTGACCACCGACCGTTAGGTCCGTTGCCAAAGTGTGACGCCGCTTAGAGAAATGAATCAGCTGGCATTTGTCGGGATTAATTTTGATTTTCCAGTCATGTTGCCATGAGAGGAAGTTGTTCACATAACGTTGCATTTCTGCAAGGCCGAAACGTGGATTTCTATGATGGTTGTATATTGCAGTGTCGTCAGCATACATGGCGACCTTGCATCTGGCGTCCACTGGGAAATCATTGGTGAATAATATATACAGAAAAGGGGACATTATTGCCCCTTGTGGGACGCCAGCCCGCATCACTCGCTCCCGTGAGGAGGAGCGGCCCACTTGGACGTAAAACTGCCGATTTTCTAGAAAATTGTGCAGCAAGTATAGATAATTTTGAAGAGCCGGGAAATTGTGGTGCAGTTTATAAATAAGGCCATTGTGCCAGCACCGGTCAAATGCAGCTTCTACGTCCAGAAATAGCGCCAACGTTGAAGCCCCATTGTTAAATTGCTCTGTTACGTCATCAGTTAGTCTGAGGAGCTGTAGTTCAGTGGAATGTCCTTTTCTAAAGCCAAACTGTGAATTTGAGAGTTCATGTGTTGTCGAGACTTGTTTTTGAAGTCGAGAAAGGATACATTTTTCGAGCAGTTTACCAATAGTAGACAAAAGACTAATGGGACGGTAGTTTTGTGGTTGTCTGGTGCTTTTCCCTTGCTTTGGGAGCATGATAACCTTAGCTCGTTTCCAAGTAGAGGGGAAATAGCCTTGCTGCAAACAGGCGTTAAATATCTTTGTTAGTTGCACCAGAGCTTTTCTCGGGAGATGCTTAAGTTCCTCATTAGTCACTTTGTCTGGACCGGCAGCTTTCCCATTAGGCAATTTCCTAATGAGCTTGTAAATTTCCTGCGGTGTTATGGTGGGTAGTTGTTGCTCTTGCTTCTGCGCCACCCAGGTTTGTACCCATGTCTGGACCTCCCGTTCTATTTCACAGTTGGTCACTGGGTTTTCGGTGAATCTGTCTTGCAGACAGTCAGCGAAGACCTCGGCCTTCTCCTCTGCGGAGAAGTGCAAGCCGCTTTGAGTGTGCAGCGCCTCAGTTGCGGAGTTGACGCTCGTGGAAACTTTGAAAGCTTTGAGTAATTTCCACAAAGAAGAGTCCGAATGTGTGGTACTCAGCATTTTGTTTTCCCATTGTTCAGTTTTATTGATTTTAATTTGTTGCCGAATGATGTTGCGTAGCCATTTTGCTAGCACTTTATATTCAGGCTGACGGGTGTATCGCCACAGTTTTGTCAAGCGTCGTCTCCGCGCAATGAGTTGCTCTACCTCGGGGTACGTGCAAAAACCGGGTGGTCTTGTGGTGTATGTGGTAGCATTTCTCTTGGCTGTGTGTAGCGAGGCAGTAAAGTTTTCAATGGCGACATCTATGTCTGCCTCGCTATAGTATGACAGTCTGGGTTGCGCCATCCCGTGCATTTCCATGGTGAACTTATTCCAGTCGGTTTCAGCTCTACTTTGAGGGCCAGAGGCACCGGATGAAATGCCACCCTGTATGTCAAAATGCACAGGAAGATGGTCGGAGTCCAGGCTGTGATAAACAGTAAAGTTATTTAACAGTGTCGCATTTTTTGTTAGTACGATGTCCAAAATCTCAGCGTCAAAGTGCCCTGATCGATGCCAAAAAGTGGGTTCTGGGGGAAGATGTACCTCAATGTCATCATTATCAGTTATAAATTCAACCAGGAGATTTCCCGCCGCGTTTGCCCGGCGTGAAAACCACCAGGGGTGCCGGGCATTGAAATCTCCTGCAATTATAACGTGCTCCTCTAAAGCGAGGATCTGCTCGAGGTCTTGTGTAAAGTCTGGGGAGTTAGGGGGCCGATAAAGTGCTACCAGCATAACCGTTTTACTATTTACACGTGTTTTAAGTGCTGTGCACTCTAACGCTGCCATTACAGGCAACGTAACAGAAGCATGAGCAATAGTATTTCTAAGCAAAATAGCAGTCCCTCGCCCTTGTCTGCCAATTCTGTCGTTCCGAAAGATTTGATACCCCTGGAGCTTAAAAGTGTGCTCGTGCTTTAATTTTGTTTCGCAGATGAATGCGACGTCAATTTTGTTACGCCGTAGGTAGTTTTCAAGTTCGTGTTGCTTCCTGTGGATGCCATCTGCATTCCACAGTAGTGCGCGCGTTAAAGTTGTGCCTCCCCTTACGTGGGCCATTCATTTATTCTAAAAGGGCTGAGAGGAGACATATGATGGTCTCTATTTTTTCCCAAGTGCTGCTGCAGCTTTTGAATTTGGCTAGGAAAGGCTGCGCCTTCATCAATAATGATGGTAAATTTAGGTCTCTGAACATGTTTAATATATCTTTTATCCCACTCAGGTCACCCGTGGGCGCCTGTTGGGGTAGTGGAGGGGGACCATTCTGTGGTGGCACTGGTGCGTTTTGCCCTCCGGTAGTTCCCGCATAGGAGATACCTGTTTGAACCAGGGCCGGGTGTATGATGGGTTTTGGCCCTGGCTGAGCACTGGGAGAGCTCCTGGCTATGGATGCCAGTTGACGGCGGTGACGTTCGTTGCGAAACGTCTCGCACCCCCTGTAGCTGGCAGGATGCGTTTCCCCACAATTAGCACAGTGGGGTACAACGCCCTGTTTGGCCTTTTTCGGGCAATCAGCCAGGCGGTGGAGGTCACCGCAAAGGACACACCGGGAGGTCATATTGCAGTTCCTAAAAGTGTGCCCCAACTTATGGGCATATGGAAGCATTATAACGCAGTGCTGTTGTAAACAAGGTCCCGTCAGTATTGAGTTGACGGTGTGGTTCAGTTATTACGAGTCAATTATTTTGTCCTATACTTAGTCTCAAAGTGTATTATGCCTCAACATGTCGTTGATTTTGGACGACAAGGTTCTAACTGACAAAACTGATACCGCAATAATTCAATCTGCAACACAGATTATCAGTAGTACCATCTAGTGGTTCATATGGGAGATTAAAATATAACAAAGTTCTATTTGCAGAGAAAGAAGTTCCCTTTGGAGAGATAAAGTTCCATCTGCAGTATTAATTTATTTGAAGTGAAAGATATATTATTATAATATATTAATCTCTTTAGAGTAATAGCATACTATCTACACTGTTTAGTTATTTCATGAGTTATTACAGCCAACTGAAATATGGAATGAGTAACTACAACAGCGGTGCTCAACTTCAAGCAAGTTAGGAGAGGTTGAAATCACCTCCTTCCACTCCCTAGAACAGAATGGCTCATTTATCCGTAGTTACTGAGTTCCAGTGGCGGCACTTTCTTATGTACAGGATATAAAAGCCCGACACGTTCATATTCTACTCCGGATTAACCCACAATGTTTCTTAGGACTACTTTTTTGGCACGATTTATGTTTCTGAAGGTATCCAATGTTGCTGCGATACTCACTTTTAATGTAATTGATTTTTGAAAATGTTTGTTCGCAGATATAAGTGGAGCCAAAGACTACCATTAAACTAGATGCAAACAAACGCAACATCAGATATTCACAGCAAGATAGAGGCCTAAATAACTCTCACTCTTCTGTCTCAGAACATTTTAAAGCCGTGGAATTCTGCAATGCAAGTAGTTTCATATTTTGCAGCTCGTGTGAAGCCTCACACGAACTGCAAAAGTGGAAAATAATTGGATTTTGGTTTCAAATGTTTTTAGATCTTCAAATTGTGAAGAGAATGTGTCGCTTCAAAAGTTCGTTGTATTTTTCCAGGAGAATGACGTTTATCGCGAACACGGAACGTAAGCAAGGGAATGATAGATAAGAAACCATCCCATCATTTGCCCAATATACAGGAAAAACCACGTTAGAGTGATGCTTGAAGCGGAGTCAAACCCAGGATCTCCCGAGCACTGGCACATTAACTCGGGGTCATATCTCTCGCTAACAGCCCATTCTAAAGGAAGTGTGTACATAAAATCAGTAAAACATGTTCTTGTGGCATGTTAGCTTATTTCTGTTACAAATCACGTTTAAGCCCCTCATCTCTTAGCTCCTTGCCTGTATTATTTACCTTGGTCGCTCTTCATTAGATAATGATCAGCTATAAACAGGAAATTTGCTGAAGCACTGTGAACTAACAAGAACAAAACCGCAAGCCTTTGCAGCAAGCTAGACCTGAGGTTTACACCCGAGCAACTAAGACCTCTACTATTGCTTGTAATTAGGGACAGGGAAAATGTGAGCTTTTGCATTATAAACAATCGAAAGCGTTGCTCTCAGACGGCTTTCTTAAAATATGCTTACAAATTCTCATTATTTTGTCATTCATATTCATAGTAACCGAGATACATATTTGTGGAAATGGCTTTATTACATATTTTCTTATAGGTACGATGGAAATACTTTAAGAGCGGGTTGCTATGTGCTAGTTTTGAAATTCCATTCTTTTGCATGGCCAGGACATAGAAAAGCAAATAAGGATTTGTTGTTATCCAATGGTATCCGTATTGGAAGATTGAAACCAACAAGGAATATCTCCGAAATGGCTACTTCCAGAAAGTATTAACATAAATTGTATACTTTAACGAGATGCACATTTGTATATAGTAAGGGTTCATCTATACGTTTAGGTTTATCAGTTACACAAAGGTATTTTAGAATGAGAACTTTAGAGGCTTTTCCCAAAATTTCAGGATATGCACATGACTGGCTTTACAATCTTAAACAAAGTGTAATTTAATAAAAATCCTTACATTTTCAAGAAGGCATTATGCTCGAAATGTCTCCCTTGTAAAGAGAGGTTTGGATGGGGGATCTTTAGTTTTCTTTCTTCCTTCCATCCTTTTTTTCTGTCGCTCCCCCCTTTCTCCCTCTCCTCCCTTTTTCCCATCCTCCTCTCCACCCTTCCTCCCTTCCGCCCTTTCTCACCTCCTTCCTCCCTTTCTTCTCCCCTCCCTTTCTTCCTCCATCCCTTCCTCCCTCCCTGCTTCCTTCGTTCTTTCTTTCTTGCAGCTTCCTGTAGCATCCTTGGGAGATCCTGACTCAATGGATTAGACACACTGTCTGTTACTCTCTCGGAGAGCGTCCATAGCCTTTGTGGTTCTTCCACAAAGCAGCGGTTTGTCTTATTTTCTCTAATAGATAGGATGCCACTTTCGAAGACATTGCCGTTCCGATGAATTCCATTTCCACCATTGTCTTAGTAGAGGTCTTTGCCTTATCCCCGACAAGGGACCCTTGAGGCTGCAACCTGGGGTTGCCTGGGCAGGGTTGCTTATTCGCTGGACGAGACTATTTCCCTTAGGAAAGTTCTAATCTGCCACCCCAATTCTTGGGAGATGTTGAGCGTAAATACAATAAAAAAAAAAAAAACACACACACACACGCACGCATATACACACAAACATACACACACACACACACACACACACACACACACACACACACACACACACGCACGCGCGCGCGCGATATTTTTGAAGAAATGCTTTACGTGGAAGTTAAGCCGCATTTCCGATCAAATTTTAAATCGAAATTTCAAAGTAATGCAATATTTTTATATAGACAGTAATAAATTTATTAATGATTACAACAAGTTTCTCCGTGTGAAACTAGAGTCCGCAGTACATGTTGTTTGTTTCTCGCAAAAGGTGAAATACATTCAGTAGACATAGGGACGTAGACATGGAATCGGATTATTTAATTACAGGCTTGTGATAATCTCAAGCTTTAATGAGAAACCTGTGCACCTTTAGACGTGAAATCCCAGGAAGAACATAGAATGTGCGACAGAGAGAGAAGGAGAGAGGACGGCAGGATTTGAAGCTCGAACATAAGGTAACCAAAAGGGAGGGAAAACTCTCTCAAGCACGCAGAAGATAACCACGTAAAATTTACATAGAGCGTTCTTTTACTTTCCAGCTTTTTATCTGCAAAAAAATTGTGAATAACGTTTTTCGAAGATTTTTTCTCTTTGACTCCTGTTTCATCCAATTTAGCTCTATAAAAGTATTCTTTTGGGACTATCAATTCCCTATTTTTTGTTTTATAAAACTTTCCAGTCTTACTCCGGCCTCTTATATTATTAAAATGGAGGTGCCTAAACCACGAAACCACTAGACAAAGAATGCTTCACAAAAACCTAATTTGCATATACTGGATTCATTATCAAATGTTTGCCTTAGGTTACGAAGTCTGAGCCAAACATTTCCGGAATTAGGTTATAAACAGGATCTAACCCCCGGCAGCTAAAAGCTCTGAATTCCACGGACAGCCACGCAACGCTCCTCATCCTTCGCATGTTTATTTTTTGAAATACAAAACTGACAAACGTGTTTAATTAACTGCAACTCTTTTATCAGGAATTGACAATCACGATAAAGGCACACTACTATAAATTGAGTTAATGAGCACATGGTAACATTGTATAGCGCTTGGAAATAAACAACATGGCAACGCTGCTAGGAGCAAATGGTTGCTTCACGTTGAAGTACTCTACAACTGCATTGTGTTCTCTTTATATATAATTAGATTATTCACTGCCAGGCACATCCTGTAACAATGCATTTTGATGATATTTCAAGGAAAATATTATTTATATCTGTTATCTTCTTGAATTACAGCACCATACTCTTGGCTCCTCGGAGTCAATTTTGAGACGCTCGTTTCCTGTCCATCTTCCCCTGGGCTCTTTCCATTTTGCAGATTAGTATTTCCACTTCGGGGTTCATGATTGCTGGAATGACTTCCATTAATGTATGCTACCAGCTGGTCTTTCCTCTCTGCGTACTTGTGTAAAGCTTTTTATAAATTTCTGTTACTCTTTCCATTATCGTTGTGCGGTTTGTCAGTAGTTCGCTTGACTTGAACTTGAGAGTTTCTTGCCTTCGTTGCTATCTTTTCTGATTGTATTGTTGTCTTCGTGGAATCCATTATCTCTTTTATTACGTTGATTTTTTGTTCTCCAATGTCTCTTCTTATGGCTCTTTTTGTGAGTTGTTGACCCTATTGTATTGTAGTTGATAAACCCGACGTTCCTTCGTTATCTTCATTCTTTCTAGAAGTGGTTGTTTTGTGCTTTCGCTCAGCTTTCCCTCTTATATCTGTTTCTCCACCGTTTTTTCGATAGACTACTTTGAGCTTTGCATACAAGTTGCGAACATTTTCTGAGGCTTTCTGGTTTATTTTTTCGATATGTTTGTGTTTACTATTGGCATATTTGGGTTCGTTCAAAGCCTTCATACATGTTCCCCTTGCACCTACAAGAAAATGAGCAATAAGATAATTTCTTCAGATGTTTATCTCAACTAACATGAAGAAGACACGGGAAGGAAGCTTTTTAAGGAAATATTTGCTAAATTCTGCTAAATGTTACTTATTTTCAAAACCCTTATTTCAATGCATTTTAAAAACAACACCTAAAACTTTCAGATCAAAACATTAATTAAGGACTGAGAAAATTTGAACTTGTGGGACATAAGCCCCAAAGCTGAAACATCTAGTAGCTAAATATTGGTTTTATTTCTTCCATTATGGCAAGTGGCAAACGTTGCGGATGGTAATATTTATCTACTGTGACCAGCGCTCTATTGTATTTACACAAACTGTTTGCACCAGCTGAACACAGGCCATGATTGGCTTTCTCATTTGCCGATAATGTGTGGAAGTGAACAGCTCATATGATTTGCTCATTTTGTTCTACATTTTCCAGATTTTTCCTTATTATAAGGTCATGGTGCCTCTGAAATATCTCAATAATCCAAAAATAATTGAGGGTTTTTGACCGAAAACGCATTCCGTATCCCCTTAAAGCTAAAGATCTTGTGTTAAGCTGTCTACAACCAGTTTAATTCAAGAGCTTAGGTATAACAAATGGAATATTACGAATACCTTTTAAATAAGAAGAGAAGTAAACTTCCATCAATGCAGACCTGAGCAATATGTAACGCTTTCCATGTTACGTGCGTTGTATGTGATTCATTGCCTACTCATATCAGGCTTATTAGCATATTCTATTGTCATTGGATTTCCGATATGTGTTTGACACCATTCGTCACGGCTTTTTATTCTAATGTTTAGAATGACATGGCTTCAGTGATGTTTTTATTTCATACATCAAATGTTCAACAACGGATATATCCAGCTTCCCATTCCTCGCTCCATTTGACAAGGATTTACAGTATCAATGACATCTACGTAAGCATTAGACAGTTACAACTGTATATATATATATATATAAAACCTTTGCTTTCATTGATTCTCTTGTTAGCATAGGTACATCGTATTGTCAGTACATTTTATACTATGACCCCGGCAGAGGTAATTTGGGGCCGGGTTCCTCACACCATTGGCGGTACGTGCATCAACGGCTCTCAAGCTCAGACTGCCTCGCGCGACTGTTTGTGAATACGTGCGAACAATCAGAGCTGCAACAGAAAGGATTTTCGAGATTATTCGAGAAGTGTCCCGTAGCCGGCGTATTTGTTGAAGTTCCAGGAAGATAAAGTTCAAGAAAGATCATCCTCACTATATATAGAGGCGAGGCAATGAGTTTCTGTCAGTCAGGTTTTAGCTTTAATATTTTGTGTGTGTATGTGTATGTGTCAGCTACGTGTTTACCGTCACATCGCAAGGAAAATAGCGAAGCATTTAATCAGTGTCGAGTAATTGTATCGCCAGCTGTTTGAGGGACAGAGAAAGTGGAGAAAGACAGAAAGGAATGAGTCAATACTACGAGAAGAAAACAGCGGTGAGACAAAATAACTGGATTGGACTGGACTTTTGTCATTTTGTTTCAGTGCTTAAATTTTCCCTATCAACACTGCTTAGGCCGCCTCCGTAGCGCAGCTGGCAGCGCGCTTGCCTGTGGCGCGGAGGACCCGGGTTCGATCCCCGGTACCAGCATGGGGATTTTATCCCCTCTGGGAGGTCTGGCACGGGGTGCA
This sequence comes from Tenodera sinensis, assembly GCA_030765045.1. Lineage (NCBI taxonomy): Eukaryota > Metazoa > Arthropoda > Insecta > Mantodea > Mantidae > Tenodera > Tenodera sinensis. The sequence goes on along the minus strand of CM060961.1, from coordinate 35,111,166 downwards.
CTCAGCCTCGTTAGGTCCCGGGGGGACCAATTGAGGAGCTACTTGATGGAGAAGTAGCGGCCCCAGGTCGAGAAGACCGCATAACTGGCCGGGAGGGCTCGGGGCGCTGACCACGTCCCACCCTCCAGTACTGCACCTCACCAATGACGCCTGTAGTGGGCAGAGGTGGGGGACGCAGCGGCTGGGCGGTAGGCCTTGGCCCTTCGTGGGCTGTCGCGCGGGGTTTACATTTACATCAACACTGCTTACCTAGCATTTAGTGTACCTCCTGTATCTCTCCCTCTCCTTCCCGCTATGAAGCAGCACGCACTCTGACGGACCTTTATTGCCAAAAATTCTCTCTCTACTCTGGCCTTGTAACCCCAACAGAAAGGTACACTTACAAAATAACTGAGAAAGGAAAGCAGAGTGCCCTCAGCGTGATTCATTGAATAGCACTTAAATCATTTATCTCATATGTAAATCAAGAGTTCGGAAGTTTAATAGTTTAGTACTGTATATGATATTTAATTTTACAAAAATTACTATACAATAAATTATAAAATTTACGTATGTATATTATGTGTAATACTATTATACTCTATGTCACTACTGTCAACCAGAATTCCCTTTCGGAGTTGTTGAAACGCGTTCGTAATGTGTACACTTTCGTCTCTGTGTAATCTGTGTGTGTGGGGGGGGCTTTCAAACCCCAAGAAACTGCCACGACAGGCCATACTACTCCCCTTGGCTGTCAGAAGGAACCTTGCTTTCGCCTATATTTCTCTCTCTCTCTCTCTCTGTGTGGGTGTGTGTGTGTGTGTGTGTGTGTGTGTGTGTGTGTGTGTGTGTGTGTGTGTGTCTGTGTGTGTGTGTGCCGGATTTCGTATTTAAACCTAGCAAGTTTCAAAGAGGAAAGGAAAAGGTATTCACGATTTTTACCCTGCTGCGCAACCATTTACATAAAAATCTTATGTGTTACATTCACATGACTGTCTCTACTCTTGTACTAACCATTCTTACAAATCCTTATTTCCATATCTGCTTCGTGTTAGTTGAGATAAACATTTGCAGAAACTAACTTATTGCTTATTTTCTTGTAGGTGCAAGGGGGAATAATGTGAATACAGTAGGCTTTGAGCGATAGTCAAATCTTTTAAAGCTTTCAAATTGTATGCTTTTTGCAGGGCTAACGTATAAAATGAAAACGATCTTCCATTGAACGAAAGTTTTAAGTATTCTAAAACTCACACAAATGACAAGGAATATCTCCGAAACGGTTCATTCTAGAAAAAAATGTATTTGGACATAAATTGCGTGTTTTAGCAAGTTCTACATTTTTTGTGTAGTAATACTTGGTCTATCTCTTACTATTTACCAGTTATGGAAAAGTCATCCATAGTAAATAAGACTTCAAGGGCTATAGCCAGAACTTTAATCAAAATCGTTAGAGCCATTTTGAAGAAAATCAAAACTTTTGAAAATTTTCCATGTATAGGGTAGTTCAGGGTGGAGGAATTTTCTTCAAAATCTACGTGTTGTGTCGTTGAAAGACATTAAACTAAAATACCATCTTTAGTTTTTAACCTACTTTTCGTTTTGGAGTTATGCTCTCCACGGACTGACACACACGCGCGCGCGGGTGGACGTTTTCCCAGAAATACTTTTCTGGATTTCTGCATTCATGGGGCCTCAAAATATATATTTCCGGTGAAATCTCGAAATAGAATTTTTGTGTGCAATACAACACTTCCTCTACTCTACTATACGTAGTACAGAAAGTAAAACGTGTAAAAAAACCTGAAGAAGGTTATGGCTAGCGATTGGTTTCCATACAGAGATATTGCAATTCAACTAGAGATAACTAAAACGTGTGTGGCACAGACAGTAAAAAAAAAAGTTAAAAGCGGGAAATTTTCAGACCTGGAGCGAAATGGTAGGCCAAGAGTTGCATCTCCCCGTAAGGGTAGAACTATGGCAGTTATATCTATATGAGACCGGAAGGTAGAGGACTAGCTGCCGAGAACTTGGAGAGCCATTATCCGAATCTTGGAATAACATTGCCCTACAAGAATGTAGGAATCTTGCAGAGACTACACCATAAAGGTGAAGTTGTATTTCAAGTCAAAGAAGGCCCAACAAAGCAATGTAATGTATGTTTAAAGCAATATTCTATGAATTTTTAATAATGTATATTATTATGTGTTCTTCGAAGAGAAAACTTCAAAATATCAACGGGTGTCCTTAAACTTTTGGTAGAACCTGTACTTGTAGATGCAACCACGGGAAAAATGATTGAGAGCACCAGGAGAGCACAATATTTCTAAGTTGCTGGGCGCATTACACAAGTCGATGTTTCCAGCATGCATTTGAGTTTATTGATAGCCTCTGTTCCATTTGTTATCGTCTATCAGATACAGGAACCGCTCCTTTTGTATCAGCAATAAATACAAACGCCTGTGGTAATTCAAGACATTGCCTTTTTGTGTAATTAGATTAATAACAAAAATTAAACGATTTATTGCATGTTTAGAAATGAAAGGATGCAATTGAACAGTGGAAAACAACATAAGCATGTGCCATGTTAATGTGGTAATACAAAAATCTGATGTGTTACACTCACATGACTTTCTCTACTCTTGTACTAACCATTCTTACAAATTCTTATTCCTATATCTTCATCGTGCTAGTTAAACATTTGTCCAAATTATATTTTTGCTTATTTCCTTGTAGGTGCAAGAGGAAGTTAGAATACACTAGGCTTTGTGCGATAGTCAAATGTTTTAAAGCTTTGAGATTCCGTTCTCTTTGCACACTTAACATATACAAAAATGAACAACGATGTTCCATTTCACGAAAGTTTTAAGTTTTTCGAAACTCACACATATAACAATATCTCCGAAATGATTCACCCTTCAAGAAAGTTTGATACATAAATTGTGTATTTTAGCAAGATCTATATTTTTGTATAGTATGATTTGGTCTATCTCTAACAGTTTACCAAGAGGAAATGCGACTACAGGGGCTATAGCCAGAAAATTCAAGATATACCTTTCATTTGTCATAAAACTGTCTCAAACATATGACTTTTTATCCAAATCGTTAGAGCCATTTTCAAGAAAATCAAAATTTTCGAAACATTTTCCATGTAAAGGGTACTTTAGAGTGGGGCTATTTTCTTCAAAATCTTCGTCTCGCATCATTGAAAGACATTAAACTTATATACCTACCAACTTTAGTTTTTCACCGACTTTTCGTTTTTGAGTTATGCTGTCCACAGACACACAAACTGACAGACGAACCTTTTTGTAAAAATCTTTTTTTTTTTTTTTTTTTTTTTTTTTTTTTTTTTTTTTTTTTTTTTTTTTTTTTTTATTCAGGGAGTCTCAAAACATATATTTCCTGTGAAATCGCGACATCGAAATTTTGGGTGGAATACAATTCTTTCCTTACTTACCAGCAGAGAAAGTAAAAATGGACCTAATATATAAAGTACACTAACATCACCAAATAGAAAGAAAATGACAGATTCTGGTACCTAGAGCAGGGGTTGGCTGCAAAAAATTAAGACACGCCTCATTCACCATGGACCGGTACAGTCAAAAGACATAATATTAAATAATGAGTTATGAAAATTTTTGCATAAATTACGTCTCGTACATCTCAAATAACATGCCTAATAACATATGCCATTTCAGCAATAGTACGTATTAAAACTTCCGTCAAAGGATTAAAACTGTCTTAAAAGGCTAAATTAAGCACGAAAACTCGTGAAGTGGCAACGACATAGCACCTGGCATGCAAGTCGTACTCCTGAACTGGAATGTGCTTTCAGTCAAGCCTCGAGAAATTATGACTGTATCCTGTGTGTTAACCTGTGGGTCATAGGTTCGCGTCTCGCCATTATATATTCCTTTTTTTATATTCATCAAAACTTGGAAACCGAATTCACAATAATTTAACTATAAAGACCCTGAGGCATTAGGACATTATAACTTAAATCGTTTTTGGTTGCCTGCAGTTTCTAATAGAAGATAATTCTACCCCATTGGACTGGCATGACGTAGTGTGTTATTATGAATGCCGATTCCATTCTCCATGCGATTCCTTCACCATGTATTCGATAGACGAGTAGAGTGATGTGCTTTTGATCTACGGAGAACCAAGAGCCAATATACAGAGCAACTCAGCATCTATAACTAATAGACAACAACAATACCATAATATGGAAATAAACAATTAATTACAAATAAAAATAATAACACTCTTAACATAATAATGTTCAGTCAGTGCTATTTCCGAAAATAAAATTACAGTACAGATGCTCTGACATCTACTGGACATTACAACCTACTAATTTCATCGAGTGTGTAACCAAAGACATCCATGTTAAATACTTGGGTAGAACCAAACATAGTTGCCGATGTTTTCATATTCGAGTATAACATGCTCATTGCATAAAACTGGAAAATAAATTCCTGGGTGGACGTTTAATTTAGATTTCTTAATTAAGTCATCTATGTAGGTATTAGAAAGTAGAGGTGACAGGCAACATCCTTCCCTTGTCTTACCAAACCCAAAACAGAATGCCAACATAAAGGTTTAGAAATATCGATCAGTATGCGAAACAGGCATTCCACAAGTTAAAGGTTAATTGAGATAAATCTTTGTAGAAACAGTTTCATTAAAGGTTCATTATAGACACAAAGGACAGATAGCAGACTGAACGACGTCAAACATTTAAAAGGAAGTTCCTATATTAAAATACTTATAATATCATTGACATCTCTTTCCTTAACAACCTTAAAACTGACAAAATACTGGAAAATTCAAGCAATTAACAACGTCTATCTCGAAATAGGCTGGTGCTATTTGAAACAAACTGCGTTTCTTAGAGGTATTTACTTTTACGTGAGAAGTTTTTATGTGTCTCTTACGATTTAGCTGTTAGAATGCTTATACAAAGAATCAAGAGGAATTCAAATGCTATTCTGAACTATTTCAAGGTTTATATTTTATTTTCACGTAAATGTCTTATAAATTGTGGTTTAATAAAAACCATTTGAACTTATTTTGCGAAATTAAACAGAACCAAAATATATCCGTATTAAGGATAGTTTGGTGTGGGAATATTTCCTTCAAGAATTTCATGTCAATCCTTTAGAAGTTCCTGAATTAATATATGCTCGGTATTTATTCAGCGTTTCGCTTTTGAGTTAAGCTGTCGATAAGCGCGCGTACACACACACGCGTGCGGACCGGTTTCTACAAACTAATGATGGGACCTCGATAAACTTTTCGAGATGCCTTTCGATCCCTATAAAATATGGCCTTAATATCACAAACTCTGTAGCCATTTAAACAAAAATTCAATTGGTAAAAAGAGGAACTTTGAATTTAAAAATTAATATATTTTTAATCAAGCAGTTTTCTTGATACAATAGGGGCTCAAATTTTTGTACATGCTCAGAGAAACAACTTGGTGTATTAAAGTAGGAAATATCTATATTTTTATAGAAGCTACACAATTTGAAAGAAATATATGAAGTTTTCGATTTTGAAGTTTATATGGTTGTTTTAAAATATTTTTAGGTATTGGTTGTGCAAGCATTTCTAGTTCATCATTGGCAACATTTTAAAAATGTAGATTTTTGTTCCCAATATGAATATTTACCATTACCTATTCTTCTATTCCAGTTACACCTATGAGGTAATATGTAATATAAGAATTTCTAGAAACATTTCTATCTATTAGCACGAAGTGGATGAAGCAGGCATGAGTAGGGAAAATCGTGTGAGTATACCCCATCAGATCTTTTTATTCACGCTTTAAACATGTATTTTTGGTGAAAGACCGATACAGAGATATTGATTGGAATAGCTCCTCTAATTACTAAATTTTTAAACGCTATTCTGAGCCAGTACATGAGGTACGACATAGAACACAATTTTCCGAAAAAGCGAGCTATTGGGCGGCCTTTTAATAAATCCAAGCTTTTGACGTTTAGTTTGGCTCTTTGTTCGATGTTGGTGTGATGACACAAGTGAAAGATCTCTAAGGGTTATCAGCTTAATCCGTTAGAGTGCTCCATGAATGATATTCTCTTGTTCTGAACCACTGCACACTTCCATTCTTGGCTGGGGTTATATTTTCAGAGATGAAGTGCTACAGCTAACACAGTGAGAGAATATTATAAGTAGATCTCACTATTACCGTATTTCGTCCGTTTGCTTAGAATGGCAGGCTTACCCGACATTCAGAAGATCATGGGTTCGATACCCCTGGCTGACCTTCCTGATAACGTACTCAGATAACGTTCTTCTTACTAAGGCAGTACAGTCCATGCAGAAAAATGTCTCCTCAATGTACCTTCTCTCTGATATTCCTGTGGCATCTGATACGCGATTTTGAACTTTTTGGATTTTTTTGAAAAAATCTTCTGATGTAAGCAGTCCTTTGGTTTTAGCTTCTTTCTTCATGTATGCCTATACATTTGAAACAATTTCTCTACCCTGACTGTGTACTGTTTTGGTCCCTAATTTAGAACGTACATGCAGGATTGGTTTCCGCTATGATCAATGTCTCACAAATTAATTCCTTATCGCAAAGATCTATGTCTTCAACTGCACGCTGCACTAAAAAGCACCTGTGAATTAGCAAGGACTGTGTCTAAGATCATGCAGACATCACTACCTTCCCCCTCCCTCCCTATGTTGTGCATGGTTTTATTCGCAGAATTATATGAGCTGATGAAAGAGACAAAAGCTATGGGTTCGCTTACAGGACTTCCAGTCAAGGTCAGGGGCCAAGAACGATGGGTCCAGCTATAAAGAAACGATTGAGCGTATTACGAAAGCACAATATTTTAAAGGTTCAGGTCATGTTGGGGCATGGTTTACATAAATTGATATTCCAAATTGATATTGAGCTTATAGTCTCTGTTCCATATATTATATCGTGTATCGGACACTCAAATAGACGATAGCATATGGATAAGAGACTATAAACTCAGCTGCATGTTAGAATATCCACTTGTGTAAATTGCGCTGCCACATGACGTGGAATTTAAAAAAAAAAAAATATTCTGCTCTTCTAATGCAATCAATCATTTTTCCCATGGATGTACAAGCCCGAAGGTGGTTGGGGCCGGTTTCCAAGTTCCGCGCCCCCCTTGGGAGTACAAATCCGAAGGAATGGGAGAGGAACCGGACTGAGTCAGCCTCCGCCCGGCTGCTTCTAACTGGGAAAATGTAGGGACCCTGCCCTCTGCTCTGTAGTGACAACATTTTGGCCACCCTTAGGATCCGTTCGCGTCATTGACGCTCCCGAGGAGTGCCCCGTAAGGGGCACAGGCACAAAATATCGCTAATCCCTCCTCCGCAATTTGTCATAGACTCAACCGACATTGCTCGTTGGCTTTTTAATCTCCAATGGTGACTTAACTAATTTAATTTGCTTTAACTCCTTCTTCTATGTTCTATGGATTAGGCAAGTTGCCTGTTCGGTCTTCCTTTGTTCAGCTCCATCTATTCCTCGGACATCTTACATTTCTTCTTCCTCGTGGTTTGTACTCGTATATTTTCATTGGTATTCTTTCATCAGGTATTCTAGTTAGATGTTGTTTCCAGTTCTCTTAGGTCCCTTCGCTTTTATCATTATTATTTTATATATACCTAGTTCTTCTCGGATATCCTTGTTACGAAATAGACCTCTTCTAGTATTTTACCCTTCTCAAAAATCTCATTTCTGCGGTTTGTAACTCTCATTCATAATCCAGGACTCTGTACCATACATCAATACTAGTACTGCCATTGTTTTATAAAATTTGATTTTTTTTTTTATATCTTTCCGGTTTTATTTTTTTACCATGCCGCATACTTGTTGGTATTAGTTTATTTTGTTTTCTCTCTTTATCGCTATCGAAACTTATATTACAGCCCAAATATTCAAACTACGATACTTCTAATATTATTTCTTCTAAAGTACTTGATGTGAATAAGGCCAATGCAGCTAATATGGCCAATTTGCTCCCCTGCTGGTAATTCTTAAATTTTCCGAGAGATGACACCGCCATGTTAAATCACGAGGTATATGACAGCGCCACTGGCGACATAATTTGAAAACCTGAGAACATTAGACTTCCGTCAACGGACCGATAGGCACTCATAGTGCTAGTGTTGATAAGTTTTTTATTATTTCCTTGGATGTAATTAGTAATTATTGTTCATACACAGCATAGCATGCTTTATTCTATGGTCTTTCCTTACATTCAATGCTCCTTTCCAATGCATTCTAATTAACTGATAAATGAACTATTATTTCGAGAGATGCTGCAGTCAGTTAATATGGCCAATCGACTGTAAACAAGAACATAAAGAAATCTCAGCCTACAAAGAAAAAAGCATCATGTGAAATGAAAAAAGGACCAGGCTAAAGAAAACCACTCAAAAACCTTCGAAAGAAAAATTGCGTTCATAAAAGGAGAAAGACAGTTGGTTTTGTGCAATTTGTGGAACTGACAAATTGTTGGACGTGCGCATGGTTTAAATTCATTAGGAATGTGTTGGTCTTACTAAATGCGTATTTTGATTTTTTTGATAATGGATCTAACGATATTGGTTAAAATTTCATATGTTTAAGATATTTGTATGACAAATAAAATGTATATTTTGAATTCTCTGGCTATAATCTATGTAGTGCTGTTTACTCTGGATGACTTTTGAATAACATGTAAACCGTAAGAGATAGACAAAATCTTACTGTACAAAAATGTAGATCACCCTAAAACACACAATTTATGTCCAAATAATTTTTATAGAGTGAACCATTTCGGAGATATTCCTTGTTATTTGTGTCAGTTTCGGAAACTTAAAACTTTGGTGAAATGGAATAACGTTGTTCATTTTTTATATGTTAAGCGTGCAAAGAGAACGGGATGTTAAAGCTTTAAAAGATTTGACTATCGCACAAACCCTGTTGTATTCTAACATTCCCCTTGCACCTACAAGGAAATAGGTATTTCTCTTGTAAACCTTCATTAATTTTATAATTTATAAGATTACTTACTAGCAGAATTTTGCAGAAACTAAATTTTTATTTGTGCATTTTTGCGATACTGTTTGATTTTATACTTTAAACCCTTATATGGATATTTCATGCATAATAGAGTAGAAATTCTAATTTAATAACATGTATAATTGTCTATTTTCTAGCTCGTGTGTTGTTGCTTAAGGGCCTGTTACGGTTTTTCTTAGCTGGATCTTCTATCAAGAGATTTGCCTATCGTAATTTCAATTAACTTTTTATTAGCTGTCGTTTAATAATGTTAATTATGAATATGATGTTAACGTTAGTAATGGCGCTGTGAGCTAGTGAACCGTTGTTAACAACATGCCTGGGGAGGATTGTAATACTCTCATTCCTACGTCACAGCAACAGCTGCAGTATTCTGTGTGATAATGAAACAGTACTCGTAGCTCCTGAACACAATACACTACGTATGTGGTAAGCGGTCAATTGTAAAAACTATTGTTTTACGATGGAACATGAGTAATTGTAGTATTAACTCCTCTTCTTGTTCATAAATGTGATGGCTTCATTGTTTTCCACTTCCCACATAGACAAAGCCCAAAAGTGCTGCATTTATTTCATTGGAAACGGAACAATCGTCTGCTTAACAATAATACATCAACTGATTCAATAGTTAAAAACCATCGTGGGATTGCAAAACATATTCAAGCAAGAAATCATTACTCAAAATAACAAAATTACTCTTCGGTTTCCTTTAAACTATTCTTTATTTTCGTTATTTTATATCCGTGAGGGTCTCACATGCCCGAATTATCAAAACACAGAAAAACTCCCTTCTTATACAAAATTAACAACCAGATTTAAAACTGGCTACAAGTTACTGCCTCCTAGAAATATGACACAACATTAAGCTTCAGGAATGCTTCCCGCACGAAAGCTCGGCGATTAGGCTGTATAGGTGTACCGTGTCAACGTGACATTATTTAAATCCTCGTAAAAGAATCTGTCATAAAAAATCTGATGTGTTGCACTTACATGACTTTCTCTACTCAACCCTTATTGCTATATCTTCATGTTAATACAGATAAACATTCGCAGAATTAATGGTTTTTTTATCTTCTTGTAGGTTCAAGGGGAATACAGTAGACTTTGAGCGATAGTCAAATCTTTTAAAGCTCTCAAGTTCCGTTCTCTTTGCACGGTTAACACATAAAATAAATGAATAAATAAATAAAAAATCAATAAATAAATCAATTAATATGTTCCATTTGACATAAGTAACTTACACAAATAACAAGGCATATCTCCGAAATGGTTCACTCTCGAAAAAAATTTATTGAGACATAAACTGAGTATTTTAGCAAGATCCATAGTTTTATATAATGAGAGTTTGTCCATCTCTTAGGGTTTAACAGTTATGCAAAAGTCATCCAGAGTACGACTACAGGGGCTGTAGCCAGAAAATTCGAGATACACATTTCATTTTCCATAAAAATATATTAAACATATGGCACTTTAATAAAACTCGTTAGAGCCATTTCCAACAAAATCAATATTTTCGAAAAATATTCCCTGTAAAGGGTAGATTAGTTGTGCCATAAATGACACTGTATACTGTGCAAATGCACAGTGATTATAACGGAACGAGATATTTGAGAAAAATAACAAAAAGTGTAGATGAGCTGGTTTTGCATATTTTCCCGCCAGATTTGCCTTAATTATCCAGTATAATGAGACAACAAGTATGCAGAAAAATGTTTTTATACAGCTGAACCTAAAATAAAACTTGTAACACAAACCACACGTATTAAAAGTTGTGCTTTCTCCCATTAGTGCGATAGCATTTTTAGTCATTCATTTGTTTGCCAACTTTGATTTCAAGTTCATTATCATGCCAATTAACCTTTTTGTTTGCAGCTCTATGATAAATTTGCTTTTAGATTTCAGTTTGTCTTTCTGCATGATTAATTTCTCATTGCAGTCACATTATCTGCTCACAGTTCAAATCGTGTTGTCAAATTAACCTTTGTGCTTTGTACTTTCTTTGAATCGTTATTCTTTTATCTATGACATGACTACCCTATAAAATTTACTATTTATCATTTAATATATTATATACCGGGTGGTAGGTAAATCATTACCTATATTAATTTAAACCATGTTTAATGTTTTAATGTTTACTGTGCGAGTTTGGGCCAATCAGAATCGTTTTCTCCCAAAACATTACACCACCCTGCTAGCGACCAACCTGTTTGTAAATCCAGAAGCCGGTTCAATTCCCTGGTACAACACAATGTTGCCGAGTTACTTCGCGTCTGAATAAGCTATTCGGAATATTCCTTACATGCTTTTAAGTAATTATTTCGAATTACACTGATGTTATGTCAGAAATAAGTTACTGCATGTATCTTATAAGTGGCAAACTTGTATTATGGTATATTGTTGTGAAATTGCGCATCCAATTTGGAACAAAGATCATTTATTGTTTGGAAATCGACTGATCAAAGAACAGAACACCATTAGACTTTTTTTTTTTTTTTTTTTTTTTTTTGTGATACTTACATGAAGCATATATTAGAAGGGATTTAATATGTTCCTTTTACTTGACAGTTATTAATCATTCTTACAAATTCTAAATCTTTTGCACTCAATTCGGGCATAATAGTTCAATTATACAGGTCAACATTTGTTCTGCGTATAAAGGAAAATGTGTGGCTTTAATTAACACCAGTGTCCTGATTTTAAAATTAAAGTCCGTTTTTTTGTTATTTTGTGATACTTACATGAAGCATATATTAGAAGGGATGTAATATGTTCCTTTTACTTGACAGTTATTAATCATACTTACAAATTCTAAATCTTTTGCACTCAATTCGGGAATAATAGTTCAATTATACAGGTCAACATTTGTTCTGCGTATAAAGGAAAATGTGTGGCTTTAATTAACACCAGTGTCCTGATTTTAAAATTAAAGTCCGTTTTTTGTTATTACTTCTAGTTTTTATTGCTTTTATGGCGCTTATTTCATTCAGGTTATACAGCTCTTACTGCCTCGTTTCGTAATGTTTAAGTGTATTGTTGATTTTCTTTCTAATCGACTCACTTCGGTCCTTCCACATAACCCAGATTCATATGCTTATATTTTTTCAGCACTTGTCATTGTTATTCTATGGCTCAGGTCTGCCATCTTGTGAGGTATTTCTGCTTACATTTATTACAGCTATCAGAGATCTCAACTTGAGTAGAACTGGAAACATGTGTTCATATTCACATTCATCTTCTGTATGTGTATGCTAAAGTGACATTTTGGAACGTGCATTGGATTTTTTTAACCGAGGAAGCGAAACCCGGGTGCAATGAGCAGAAATGTCTTCTTCCTGCTCCTGCATCCTGAAGAGGAACAGATGTACTCACTAAAAAATCTGATGTGTTACACTCACATGACTTTCTCTAATCTTGTACTAAGCATTCTTACAAACTCTTATTCCTATATCTTCTTCGTGTTAGTTGAGATAAACATTTATAGAAAATATCTTATTTCCTTGTAGGTGCAAATGGAATGTGGGAATACAGTGGGCTTTGAGCGATAGTCACATCTTTCAATGCTTTGAGATTCCCTTCCCTTCGCACGGCTAAGGTATACAAATAAGAATAATGATCTTACATTTGACGAAAATTTAAGTATTCCAAAACTCGCTCAAATAACAAGGAATATCTCCGAAATGGTTCACGCCACAAAAAATGTCATTGTTGCATAAATTGTGTGTTTTAACGAGATCTACATTTTCTGTACAGTAAGATTTAGTATATCTGTTATGTTTGAGTTATTCAAAGGTCATTCAGAATAAACAGAACTATAACGAGAAAAATCAATATATACATTTCATTTCTCATAAAAATTCCATAAACATCTTCTTTACCTGATTATACCGTTAGAGGCATTTTCGAGAAGGTAAAAATCTTCGAAAGCTTTATATCGTTGACCTGCTATCGCCAGCTTATGTATGCTAGCAATTAGTGTTAATAGTTAATATTAAACATGATTACTTGCTTAAATGCTAGGAGAATGCGTATAGGTGCATATGTGCGATATGACATTAAGTTGGAGGACGTAAATATAAAAATTATGTATAAAATCTGGTTTGCCAGTTTGTGCGATTATTGGTGTATCATCTGCGTAAATAGGGCTCGTGTTTTCTATTTTGGAAATGATTTTTGTAGTCCAACTGCTGATGATGAAGTGGAAGAATTTGTCCTTATCGCTTATCAGGCAGCAAATTTCGTTAGTAATTGAGGTTCTCCAATACGTTCCGCTATCCTCTTGAGACATGTTTTTGAGATTATTTTGCTTGCTCAAGTATTTAAATACCTGAAGTATTCGAGGTTTGTTCTACAGCTGCTACAAATGTTTTCCGATAGACAAGAGGGTGTAGGAGAAAGAGACGAAAAATGTTGTTATGAATTACTTGTGACTGTTTTGCCTGGTCCAGCAACAGCTTTAACAGAGTTATTTACTTTGTCTGTGTGTGTGTGTGTGTGTGTGTGTGTGTGTGTGTGTGTGTGTGTGTGTGTGTGTGTGTATTCCTCTGATGTGTGGTCAACGGAGAGCAAACAAGAAGGTAAATAATCAATTTTATTGTATGCAAATAACAAACAACATCAATTTGTTATAATTTAATTCTCGCTCTTACCTTATTTGTTTGGTAAATTTATGTTTATTCGTGATATTAATACTGTTTCTTGTATATTGGAGTTTATCTCTGACTTTTACCATAATGCACTTTATGAGAGCGCTGTTGAATAAGTAATTAAGTTAATTAAGTGCTTAACGCCCGCTTTTACTACTACGGCACCGCAGGCGGTGACAGTGGTGATACATGGAATGAAGATGGAGCACCGGCGGAATGGGATAGCGGGGGAAACCGGAGAACTGTGAGGAAACCCGCCCCAGCGCCGCTTCGTCCACAATGAATCCTACATGCGGTTGCCTGGGATCGAACCCGGGAGTAAATAATTGATTAATATTTTGGCTATCGGAGGAAAGATACTCGCTGCCATGATCTGGCAGCAATGCATCTGTTGTGACTGTTTTGGGGCGTCCTCGCTTATCCATGCTTTGCTTTCATTCGCAGTGTATTCCCAGTCTGCTTGCGGTAGTCTGCCTATGTAATGTGGCAAGCACAAAACTTACTTGGAAAGCAATTTCTGCCTTGTGCACAACTTGACGAATTTTTGACTAACCCCCCGGGCCTTCGTTATAAACTTCTGGTTGTTTGTGACATTACTTGCAAGTTTAGTGGTCATAGAGAACAGAACTGTTGCTAAAGGATGGCATCATGTTCTGTTTGCTACTGACTAGGCCTGCTTCCAGGCTCCGGTGTTTACACACTAGCCCACTCTCACTCCAGTATGACGAAACATAGAGAGTTCACTATCCCGGGCTGCTGGAGTTCTTTCCACCCAACCGACCGCTACTATTGTCAACTTAAACTCTGCAATAAGGAGTATTTGGAAATGCCGGGACGAGTGTGTATATAATTCGTAGAGGAGCTTATGTTTTAATGAACCTCATGCCCGATTTTGAGACAAAAACTAGCAAAGTTACGTATTTCTAGATGTTCACATGAGAGTTACACGTGTTTTGGGAGAGCTCTCTTTTTAAGGGTATTAATAAAATTGAAATCCCAGTGAGTAAGTCTTTAAAGGCTTATATCATGCAGAATTAAGTTTTCAAGGCAGGGATTATACCTGGTACATACAAATTTTATCGATGTTGTCTTCATCTTGTATAAAGTACATTTTTACTCAAAGAAAACTTAGGAGGCTGACCCCGTAGCGCAGTTGGTAGAGCGCCTGTCTACTGTGCAAGGGGTCCCGGGTTCGACTCTGCGCAGGGGGTAGGAATTTTTCTCCACCCAGGATTATTCCTTATCCTTTCCTGAGTCAGCGGCGCCGTGGCTGAGTGGTTAGACCGCTCACCTACCACCTAGACGGGACCCGCATGTGGTATTCGTGGTGGACGAAGCGGCGTTTGGGTGGGTGTTCTTCGGTTTGCCCCGCCAATTGCTCCATTATCACCCTTCCAATCATCCATTTCGCCTGCATTTCATATCATCGTCTTTCTCACTATCATACTTGGTGTATGGTTGACAACCAGTCTTCACTGTGTCTGGTACTTTTCGAGGATAATAACGTTTATTGTGAACACGGAACATATGCGAGGAAAATGGTATAAATCTGCAATTACCAGACTTACAAATTAAGCACCTAACTTTATCTCGTTCGTCTTCACATTGAATTGCATGTACTACTACTTCGCCTCTGATTACTAGGTCTGGTTCACCTTGCCTTGGTCAATGGTGTGGGGAAAATAACATGTATAGGGGAAGTGAGCGTGTGCACCCTGGTGTAAACCTTTTCCACCAACACAACAAGATGCTAATAAAAATGTATGGCTATATCTTGCGTAGAACCCCTTTCTCATTAATGAAGAAAGTAATTACCAACGCTCTTTTCTTGAGAGTATTAATATTACTTTGCGATGATGTTTATTTCTTCTACAGCAATCAATCAAGTGAGCCCACAACGGCGCTGAAAAATCACATCTCAGGGTTTGATAAATACTCTTTTCGACAGGCAATTTTTCTCATGTACGCCATCAAACGTCTGTGGGACAAAAGAATGAATAATGTTCAAGTGCCGCACAGATGATTAACTTGGAAGTTGCAGGTTAACAAAGTTCGCCTCATAAGGGAAACGTAAGCCTTATACTTTCATATTGCAGATATAAGGTTCGACTTCTAAACTGGTGACACAGCTTAAAAACAATTAATTCCTGCTTCTTTTGCTTTGTATGAGTGTTTTATGTTTATAAGGAACATTTACATCAGTGAAACATATTGTGACGCTGGTCGCGGCACACAACAAGGGACAGTCGGCTAAGCTACGTCACACCACAACGCAAACAAAGGCGCTCAAGATTAAGCTTCCCAAGACCACTCAAGCGCACAAACACGTGACTAACAACAATCAAGCGACAACACAAAGAGTCTTCGATAACTGTACGGCAACCAGCGTGTTCGTAGAGGTTTCAGAAAGGACCTATGACGTCATTCTCACTATATAAATAGACAAGGAGACAGCAGAGGAGAGATTAATAATTATGCACATATAACGAGCGTTGAGTGATTGTATTGCCGCAGTTATTGTGTGAGAGAAAGTGTAAGCGAAGAAAGACAGTGAAAGGACTGCGTCAAGGCGACGAGAAGAACACAGTTGTACTTTTTAATATCACGAAAAAGTTTAGACTGTCAAGGTCAATATAAGGGAACTGTGTTTTTATGCAAAACTTTGGAAGGAAAAGGTAATTGGACTGATTTTGTCATTTTGCTCACACTATAAATGGTATCGAACGCTTTTATAAATATGCTGCACGAAACCTAGTGATTTTTTAAATGTTTTCAAACCTTTGCAATGACCCACACCATGCATTTTTGTTCAGTCTGTTTCTAAACTTAATCTTCTGATCCATAGTGTTGCCATTTGGCAACAAATATATTTAATCAAAGTTTTAGAATATTACAACAGTTTTTTCTTACCTTCGTTTATTTTATTGGCATTTAACAATAAAATGAAGGCACTTGTAGATACGTCATAAATGTACTATCATATTTCAGTATTGTCACAAAATGACAAGATCAATCCAGTTTCTTTATTGTGTTCTAAAATGTTATTACAAATACAGATTTTTCTTCTCGTTATCACAGTTGATAGCCTTTCCTGCTATCACAATACACAACTTTTACTTCTTGCAACCTTGATTCAGTCCTTTCACTGTCTTTGTTCACCTTTTCTGTCTCTCACACACTAATTCCGATACAATCACTCGACACCCTTTAAGACTTCACTTCGATCCGACGTATCTTTCACGAACACACATACACACACACACTTTCACGCACACACGCGCCTCCTTATAAAGCGAGGATGACGTTACATGAACTTTTCTCGACTTCCACAAGCATGCCGGCTGCCGAGTGTCTCTCGAAGGTTACAGAAATTCTTTGTAATGCACCGAGGTCATTGTTGTTAGTCACGTATACATAAACTGTCGCGCGAGACAGCCTGACCTTGAGCGCCCTTGTTTGTTCGCCGGCCAGGTGTATGGTGTGAAGTTGCTTAGTACTGACCGTCTTTTGTTGTGCGCCGTGCCGGCAGTCACAATACTATAGCTACAAAACATAAAAGTAAAAAAGATAGTGGTAATGTTTACCTTCTGTAGCACGTAGGGAAGAGTATTGTATTCCACTGAAAAGTTCGATATCGAGATTTCAACAAAAATACATATTTTGGTGTCACTTGAATATAAACAAACAGGGTGGCATAAAATCTAATGTGATTCATGTAAAAGGGTAAAAAGGAACAGTTAAACAGTGTTAAATATTACCTTTATAAACATGAGAAGATATAACACCCAATTTTAAAATAAATCTGTTTTAAAAAGTGTTCAGATATTTTTGTTACTAGTAGGGGTATATGTTCTGGAATGAGGCTTGGCATTGCTAGAGTTAAATACTAACATCGGATATTACTTCCAACTCCTTTTCTGATGATACCATTTTGTCATTGACAAAATTGCCACTTAGAATAAAAACATTACAAAAAACACCAAAAAGCTCTTTGAGGATGATGTGCTTTCAAGAATGAATACACTAAGAGAATGCTATACACAGTTTTCTGTACGGGACGTATACCTGCGCAGAAATTCTGTGGAATTCATAAACAAGGGTACTAATTTAATAACAGAGTAGAGCTTCAATTTGGGGTATTTTGTGTTTATCAAAACATTCATTTGAACTCTACCAAAGAGGTTAGTCGAAGTTGACAAGAGAGGTCATTAGTTCCAAAAACATATGAAAGCCTTCAAAATAAGCATGCAATGGACATTTCCTGGCACTGGTTACATACTAAATATAGATGTGTACGAGCTTGGCCTCTCAAATTAACACTACTTATGGAGTTCACACAAGCTCTCCAAGAAAGATGTGACAAGATATAGCATAATTTGAATAATAAGACAACTTTCCTGAGATCAACCTTCATCTTAGTTTCCCTTCCATGTAGGAATAGATAGAGGAAAAATTTCATTTCCACCCAAAAGTTCTATGTCCGGATTTTCAACCTAAATACATGTTTTGAGGCGTCCTGAAAAAAACGAAAGAATTTTTAGAAAAACTTCGTATATGTGTCAAGTTTGGTATGTATCAAAATTTTTATTTTTTGTGGTATGTTGTTCAGGCAAGTGCGCGTGCGCACACACACACACACACACACACGCACACGCGCACACACACAAACTATGTACTCTTTTTAAAAAGCGGGATTTGCTTTATGATTCCATTCTCTTTACATTATCAAGAGGAAAAACTAGCAGTTGCTTGCAACCAATTGAAAAAAAATTATACCTACCTTCACTTGAATTTCTCTTCTGTTCTACAAACTATTTATACAGCACTACTATTCGCCTCTTGTTAGTATACAAAAACTTTCAATATATATATTTGTATTTTGCTGTAATTAAAAGAACAGTATGGTAGGTTGAAGTGATAGTCCTTTAAAAAGCTGATCATTGTTTTATGTGCTAGCCTAGAAATTCCAAATTCTTTTTATTTAATCGTGAAAAAAAATGTCAAATAGCTACAGCACCTTGAGGCGATATTTTCTGCATAAGCCCCCTGAAATGATTAAATGCAAAATTATAGGGGCAGCGGAAAGGCCTCCTTAAGTTGTATATAGCGATTATAGTCGGCAAAAATTGATATTCAATTGTCTGCTTGTTCAACAGCTTGGATTGCGATTATGTGGAAATCGCGAAGTCCGCGTATAACTTGAAAAGTTATCGGCATATAGTGTTTTATTGGAAGAACATTGTGTTGTAAAAATTAACAGGATTAACAACGCAGAGAACAAACATGTATATTGTTAGATGGGGTAGAAAAATAGAAGAAGATTAGGAACTCGCAAACATACATAGTCCGTGTTCGGGTAGTGTGAACCCCGTAGCGCTTTAGAGAAAGGACGCCAATCCAGAATATTTGTGTTCTTTATTTGTGGTATAAAGGGACAATAAACAAGTTTTTAACGAGGAAACGGAATTTAAGCATTGTTGTAAAGTGTTGATCCGAAACGCGCCCTCAAATACATCGAGAAAGTTGATAAAAAATATTTGAGTTTCATAACTACAAAATGGTGCTTACGCGGGGCAAATGGAGCAATGTATAAAGAAACATCGTGATTGTAGAATTCCCTCCAGCCCCTGCTCCTGCATATAAAAAACCCGTTCCAACCTTGAAATAACAAATATTAAAAACAACACAATTCAAAAACAATTCAATAAAACTCAGAAAAGGCTAACGTCTCCCAAACTTTATTTTAAACTTCTTGGGTTTCGTTTTCCTAAGTTGGCAGCACTCAGTAAATCGAACTATGCTTTAGCATTTCACGTTCTATGGCCAATTGTTTGCAATAAGGTATTTAAAGACCTATTTCACTTATGAAATAGTCCAGATAAATATAATTCGAAATTCGTATTTCGAAATATTGGTTAGGTCAGGCGATTTATGCTATTACTAGTAGTGATACATTTATTGTTTCTAGTTGCACTGGTGAATTGCTAAACTGACTTATTATCAAGGACGGGAATATTGAAATGTGAGAACTAATTTGTATTCCTGTTGTTTCTTTGTAGGCCGAGGTTTCGTCAGTTCAGTAGCATCGATGAGCAACATGTCCACGAACTTGTCACCACCTCGAGACAAAGCAACAGCTGAGTGAGACATCAACTCTACTAGTTGAAACCCGAAGTGCTACAAATCAACAGAGCAAGGCATGAAGATCGTCAGTTTAAAACTATTATTTGTCTTTCTGTTGGTTTTTGTGCCTGATGGTGAATATTGTGGTGGTTAACTCTAAAGCCATTTCAGAGCTTTGACTTAAAATGTGCCTAATCAACATAACTTTTAGGTAGAATTATCAAAATTAAACATACATACATCCGGTATTTACACAGCACACATTGGTAAAGAACTGCAGACCCAAAGGTAAACATTAATAAGTGTGGTTAGAATTCATATACAGTGACATAATGTGCACATGGTGATATTAAAACCTTTTATAACTCTCAAAAGTGGAATTGTATGAGTGTGAATGTGGAAGAGGAGAACATGAAGTGGTTTGTGTAACAGCTTGGTGCGAATATGTGTAGTGTTCAACAATTTATCTCTTGTCTGTTGATAGACAGCCAACTGTTTTGGTGTAGACATTTGTGCCAAATATGAGCTTTTTTCCCTATGTGATCTAGTTGCTCAAAAGCAAGTATTATAATTTCTAACACAATGACTGAACATAACGCTTCGCTCAACGAATCATTGCCAATTTCGGACAGAGATGAAACTCTCGCACAAGCTGAAGTGGCGACGTTGTCCGCGTTATTTGTGGTGATAGTGTTGGGGAATTCTTCAGTGTTGCTGGCGCTGTCAGCACGCAGGGGCAAGAAACTCTCCAGGATGTACTACTTCATTTTACATCTAAGTATCGCCGATCTGATCACCGCCGTTCTGTCAGTGCTGCCACAACTGGCTTGGGATGTTACCTACAGGTTTCAAGGAGGGCCATTGTTGTGCAAGGTGATCAAGTACGGTCAGACTCTGGGGCCCTACCTGAGCGCCTATGTGCTGCTGGCTACTGCCCTTGACCGCTATCAAGCCGTGTGTAATCCTCTCGCCTACTGTTCGTGGACGTCGCGACGCTCGCGGGCCATGGTGTGGCTTGCCTGGGCCTTCGCCTTAGCATTCTGTGTACCTCAGGTAAGTGACAATGACTCAAAATACCACTTTCATTCCCTCTACCCTGTCAAGCAATATCACACTTACCACCGTCTGCATGTATGCGTGCGTACGTGTGTGTGTGTGTGTGTGTGTGTGTGTGTGTGTGTGTGTGTGTGTGTGCGTGTGTGTGTGTTTGAAATAATAACTTTCGACTGTAATGAAGCTTACTATTTATACACTTTGAGTTCCATTTAGGCAACATAAAACATTTTATGCTCAACCATATCCTTTAAAGGACTGGTGTTCATCCGATTGGACAATTTTCATTTAAGGATAGGAATTCCACCAATCAGAGAAATCCCATGCAGCAATGACAAAGTGCAATATCGATTAATTCTCGAAACACAACTAGCACAAGTTTAGAGAACGCTATAATGTTGGACACTACTGACAGTGAGATGCAACTTACACAAATTAGCCTCAATATAGCATTAACTTCCAAGAATATTTCGCTAGTTGTACAATAAATAACATACATGAAATAGTTTCGTCTGAAAAACCAATATATTCAATTTGTCTTGTACTTTTCAATGTTACGTAGCTTTTCAAGGTTATCATTTTCATCATACAGCTATGACGTGCTGCAAACGAATCGATCGTTTAGCGCCTGCGCAGAACTCCAAATATCAGCTCATGCAATATGTAGGTCATTGTCCTTGGTGAGTGTACAGAATTTTACAATATTTCAACTATAAAATTAAGTATATGTTTGAGCATAAATTGTCGTATGAAACTTAACTGTAATAGTAATTAAGACGTTCGTATGAAAATATACTCGCATATTAATTACTACCAATATAGTCTCGTTAGTTAATATACTATTAAGATTAAATGTCTTAAGAATAGGAACAGGAAGTCGCAAAAACTTACCACAGGCATTTACTCCAAAAGAAAATTCACCAGTAGAGAAAGTAAAAAAGGGTATAGTGTCAGACGTAAACGAAGTATTGGACCAGCGGACCTTTACATTCAAACAGAACAAATGTAACGTGTTTTTAATGCACACACGCAAAGTTTCTGAGGGATTTTCAATAGCGCATTTCTTTAGAGTGCGATATCCTTTTTGTTCTTGCTGAATTTGTTGAACTTACCTCCGAGAAATCGTGCTAGTACCTACTCTATATCGTGGTTAGGGTTTGTTTTGGTGTATCTGGTTTCACAGTCTTAATTCACAGAATACGTTGTCTTTAGCTTCGGCTTTTCTCTGAAAAAAAGTTAAAATAGAAGGAAGTATTGTATTCCACCCAAAAATTCGATGTCAAGATTTCACCGGAAATATATGTTTTGAGACCCCCTGAATAAAAAAAAAAGCATTTTCAGAAAAAGGTCCGTGTGTGTGTCTGTGTGTCTGTGTACAGTATAACTCAAAACCGAAAAGTAGGTTAAGTTTAATATCTTTCAAGGATGCGACACGAAGGCTTTGAAGAAAATATCCCCACCCTAAACTACCCTTTACATGGAACATTTTTCGAAAATTTTTATTTTCTTGAAAATAGCTGTAACGATTTTGATTAAGAGTTCATATGTTTGAGATTTTTTATGACAAATAAAATGTATATCTTAAATTTTCTGACTGTAACTCCTGTAGTCGTATTTACTCTGGACGACTTTTCCATAACTGGTAAACCCTTAGAGTGTGTAGTGTTTAACGCCCGCTTTTACTACTACGGCACCACAGGCGGTGACACTGATGATACATGGAATGAAGATGGAGCACCGGTGGAATGAGATGGCGGGGGAAACCGGAGAACCCGGAGAAAACACGCCCAGACGCCGCTTCGTCCACCACGAATACCACATGCGGGTCCCTGGGCTCGAACCCGGGCCGCCTAGGTGGTAGGCGAGCGCGCTAACCGCGAAACCCTTAGAGATAGACCAAATCATACTATACAAAAAATGTAGATTTTGGTAAAATACACAATTTAAGTCTGAATAAATTTTCTTGTAGAGTGAAACATTTCGGAGATATTCCTTGTTATGTGTGTGAATTTCGGAAAACTTAATACTTTCGTGAAATGAAACATCGTTGTTAATTTTTTTATATGTTAAGCGTGCAAAGAGAACGGAATCTCAAAGCTTTAACAGATTTGACTATCGCACAAAGTCTACTGTATTCTAATATTCCCCTTGTACCTAGAAGGGAATAAGCAATAAGATAATTTATACAAATGTCTATCTTAACTAACACAAAGGAGATACAGGAATAAGAAGTTATAACAATGGTTAGTACAGGAGTAGAGAAAGTCATGTGAGTGCAACATATCAGATTTTTTATGCGTATAGCAATCCAAGGCATTATACTCCAAATAATTTATACCAATAGCGGTACCCCTGGCAACATCCACGACAGAGTACTGTTGCCAGTAAATAAACCTGTATTTCGTACGTCACAAACAGCAGCTCGTAAGTAACTTCAGTCGTTTGTTCTGAATAACATTAATTAACAATTTCCAAGAATTGAGCAAAGATGATATGCTTGTGGGGCATATATGATAGAAATACATGTGAGACTTTAATTATATCAGTGGAGAAAATAACAGGAGCTTCTGATTCACCTAATATAAAATTACCTTCAATCAAGAAGACTTACCAAATACTAAGTGTTAAAAGAGTTCGCTTATAGCGTAAAAGACAGTTTAAATTTTGTACAAGTGCTTTATTAAGGACTGTGCCTCACTTCAAATCCATCGGGCAAAGTCAGAAGTCAGAAGACAAATGGCAAATCTCCAATATGTTTAAAGCATTGGATTAAATAAGTAAGTAAATAATTGAATAATTACATTTATATGTGCAACGAAATATATCCGCTTAATTCTCCAGTAATGTTTTGTATACAAGAATTTTGAAAAAGAAATAAGGATAAAGGTTAGACAACACAGAGGGACATATCGACTTCTTAGAAATTAAAATTATTCTGTTGCTTAACGACGCTGTCCATTACCAGAATCATATCAGTGTTGTCAGTGCACACTTACATTTTTCTAAAAATACTTTCTTTTTGGTCAGGGGTCCCTAAAACATACATTTCTGGTGAAATCTCGACATTGAATTTTTGGATGGAATATGTGTAAATAAATTATTTATCTGTCTCCTCAATGTGTTTACAAGATACTGCTTATGAATCTAAATCACGAATTATAAGCATATAAAAAAAATATGCAATTTTTTTCATATTTTTAGGAGACGGTTTCCAGTGAGCTTTTACAAAAATAATTAAAAATTTCAAAACTATATTATCATATCATGCGATAATCCTTTCCCCATACGGATGACTTTTAAAACTCCTGTACAGAGGAGCTGCATGGCAATAGATTAAACCCAACAACTCAAAAATGGAGAACAGTGTAGGTCAGGAAAGCTCCACGAGTGAAGTTATTACTCTGCACTTTAATTTTCTGTAATCAGTTAAAATAAAACTTCGTCTGTGAAAACGACAACTGAGTATGATGCTGCAAGGTATGTGAAGCAACTGTGAGTAAAGGTAGAAGTGGGGTTTACCTCTACTTCATTTTATTTTAGTTGTAAAATCAACTCTGTTGCTTTTTAGTGTTCCTAAATAACAGAAAAAGAAGCGAATCGCTTGCATGGCCGCCTCTAACAGAGGTAGGCATACCAACCTAACGAAAGAAAATGCAGCTAACATCGACTGTCCTACCCTGAATGTAACCAATACTGAATGTAACAACGATACCTATACTAATAGTTCTAACAACGTAAAGATGACATCACTGAACACTGATAATGATACTCCTAATAACCAAACTCACGGAAATCCAAATGAAGTAAAGAAATCTCCCACTAATGAAATTGTGCCAGCTACAAAACCAAGCTACTCCTAATAACCAAACTCACGGAAATCCAAATGAAGTAAAGAAATCTCCCACTAATGAAATTGTGCCAGCTACAAAACCAAGCTACTCCGACATAACTATGTCAACCCCTTCAAAAGAACAGGCAATAGTAATTGAATCTCATGAGGGCATTACCATAAAAGACTACATGCTTGCGCTAGGGAAACTTATTAACCCAAGCAATATACGCTATGTTTCCCGTATATCAAACGGAAGAATATGTGTTTTCCTATCCAGTGAAAAATATGTAGAAGAAATTACCAAAAAGCACTCCAAAATTCTCATAAATAATGTCTTATTAGAAATCAGACCCCTACTAACAAAGAACAAAAGAGTAATTCTGTCCAACGTATGTCCAGTTATCCCTAATTACACTATAGAAGAAGAATTAAGCAAACTAGGCATAAGAGTAATGTCAAAAATATCGCCAATCAGAGCTGGTTTATCAATCCAAGGATTTTCTCACATATTAAGCTTTCGAAGACAGATGTTCGTCCACAATGAAGACTTTGACAAGCTTCCCGAAATTCTTCAAATTCAATATGATGGGACGAATTACTTTATTTACCTTTCGTCTGACATTCCTTCCTGCTTTCTTTGTAAAAGTGAGGGACATTTAGCAAAGTTCTGCCCTAAAATCAACCAAATACATGAAAGTGCTCCTTCTGATCTCTCCCATAGCACATCTGATGGAAATCTATATTCTTCTGAATTTCCCATTCTTAACAAGAAATTACCAAAATCAAAATCTATAGATGACGAGAACATATCCATACCTTCATCTCCAGTAAGGGAAAATACCTCCCGATGCACCCAAGATACAAATCCTGTGGACAGACCAGATGAAATTCAAGTTACTCCTAACCTCTCTGAAACAAACACAGAATCTAGTCTCTCTGCACAGATAGAGAGCTCCAAAACTCCTGTTCACATGGAAACCCAACCTCACAGATCTAAAAGACCAATTTCAGTAACCAGCAATGAAACTACCGGGACTGATGAGCAACGGAACCTTCCAATTCAATCTGGTGCAAATAAACAGATTTCTACATCTAAACCTAACCGAACTAAGAGGCCTAAAAAGGAAACACAGACGTCATTAGACGCAGTACTTCAACCAGTAAAACAGGTAATGGAAGCCGAACCAAGTTCCTTTCCAATCAATTATTTACAACTACTAAGTTTCTTTGAGAACACAATAGGAGTTACCGATGTATCCTCAGTTGCAGCTTACTATACAAACGACCTAGAAGGCTTAGCTCGTGCGATTCAAAAACTACACCCTCACTTACCTAATAGTGGCATAAAAAACAGAAGCACGCGCATTGTTAAAAAACTACTTAAGGCTGCAAACAGAAAAACGGAATATTCAAGCGATGAATCTTCATATCTTACACAATAATGATCATAAAGCTTCTTGTAAATTTTTTTTGTTCTTCTCTATGGCCTCATCAATAATTCAGTGGAATATTAACGGTTTTCAACCACAAATCGAATACTTACAACTTCTAATAAACCGCCACCTGCCTGATGTCATTTGCCTTCAAGAAACAAACTTTAAAAATACTTTTGTTTCCAATTTAAAACAATTTAAAGTATACTACAAAAATCGTACAACCGCCCTTCATGCAAGTGGAGGTGTGGCAACGTACGTAAAACATAACCTCACTACCAGAGAAATCCCACTAATCACAGACTTGGAAGCAGTAGCCATTGTAGTAAATCTGCCCTCGTCAATCTGCATCTGTAATGTCTACATTCCAAACAGCTATGCACTCCACAGTGATGTTTTAATTGACTTAATCCATCAACTACCAAAACCCTTCATATTATTGGGAGATTTCAATAGCCACAACTTATGGGGAAGCCGTTATACCGACAGAAGAGGAAAGATAATAGAACGATTACTACACGATTTTGACTTAATTTTGCTCAATTCCAAAGAACCAACCCGTTATGACTTAGCTCATGGAACATCAAGCAGTATCGATTTAACAATTTGTTCACCTGAAATTTATGAATTACTTAATTGGTGTGTCTATTCATGTTTATTGGGCAGTGACCATTCACCAATAACAATTTCTTTGAATAGTTCCAAAAGCACATACACCTTCAGCACTAAGTGGAAATTTCAAAAAGCCAATTGGCCGCTGTATCAACATCTTATTAGAGAAGGCATCCGGCAAAATCCTCCACTCGCTGATCGTTCTTCCGGTGAAATCGATACTATTATTGCTTAAATCACAACATTAATTGTTGCATCTGCAGAAACTAGCGTCCCCCAAACCACAGCATCTAATATTAATAGATGTGTACCATGGTGGAATGAATCTTGTAAAATTGCTCTTAAGAATAAGCATAGAGCATTTTACAAATATAAGAGACACCCATCCTTGGAAAATAAAATTAATTTTCTGAAGCTTAGATCAAAAGCACGCAAAGTTATAAAGGAAAGTAAAAAACTAAGCTGGTCAACATTTCTATCTTCTTTAAACCACAATACTCCCTCCTCTGTTGTTTGGGACAGAATTAAAAAAAATAAGTGGTGTATACAGATCTCCTCATATAACTAGTATCTGGAATGCTGAGGAAAATAAAAATTCTAGTTCTTCTACCGACATCGCAAATATTTTCGCAGATACCTTCGCAAGTATATCAAGCGACTCTAACTACAACGAAAAGTTTTGTCAATACAAAACATCTAAACCAGAATCAGGGTTGGCTGCACTATCTGAGGACTATGAAGATTGCTACAACGAAGAATTAAATATCCACGAACTAACGAACGAACTACAGCTATGCACATCAAAAAGTTCAGGGCCTGACAACATACCATATGAACTGTTAAAGCAACTTCCTCTAGAAGGACTTACATATCTTAATGAAATATACAACTTTATCTGGACGAATAAAACATTCCCTAATCAGTAGCGCCTGGCAACAGTTGTTCCGATACCTAAACCCAACAAGGACCTTTACTTTCCACAAAACTCCAGACCTATTGCTCGCACAAATACAATGTGCAAACTAATGGAGAAAATCATTACTCGAAGATTAAAATAAACGTTGGAACAAGAGAAATTCTTCACCAAAATTCAAAGCGGCTTTCGCCGTCACCATTCGACCACCGATACCCTAATTACACTCGAAACAGAAATCCTAAATGCATTCTCAAAATCACAGCATCTTTCCATGATACATTTAGACGTAGAAAAAGCATATGACATGGCATATAAACCGCACATTATTAAGACACTGCTGGATTTCAACATCAGAGTAAGAATGATAGCATTTATTTACAATTTTCTTCATAATCGCAGCATCAGGGTAAAAGCCAACGGCATATTCTCCAAAGAAATTAAAATTAAAAATGGAGTTCCTCAGGGCTCCGTGATCAGCGTGACCCTTTTCCTAATAGCTATAAACAATATTGCAACATATATTCACCCACCAGTTAAGGCGTGCCTTTATGCTGATGACCTCATAATTTTTTGCCAAGGTAAAAACATAATCACCACTCAAAAACTACTTCAGTCAGCCTTAGATGATCTCCAAGAATGGTCGTCTACTACTGGTTTCAAATTCTCCAGCACCAAAACTAAATGTATCACCTTCACAAAAAGACAAGTTCCTGAACAGGACCTTGAACTATATATCAATGAAGAGAAACTCAACGTAGTTACGACCACAAAAATTCTGGGTGTCATTTTCGATCAAAAACTTTCATGGAAGCCCCATGTTAAAGCCTTAAAAGAAGCTTGCACAAATCGACTGAACATTATCAAAACTCTTGCCGCAAGAAATTGGGGTGCTGATTTATTCACACTTCTCAAAACCTATAAGGCTCTTATTAGATCCAAACTAGACTATGGTGCTATTGTTTACAACTCCGCAAACCGTTCAACTCTCAAAACCCTGAACTCCATTCAGTCTACAGCCCTAAGGTTGGCATTAGGGGCATTTGTCACCAGTCCAATCTTAAGCCTTCAAATGGAAGCAAATGAGCCGCCTCTAAATATTCGCAGAAAATTACTAAGTGTAACATATGCCATAAAGATTGCCTCACATCCATGTCATCAAATGCATATCCACTGCATAAAGCTTGTCAGATGCAAACAGAACGACACAGAAGTCCATTTCACATTAGAATTCTCCAATACTTGAAAGAAATAAATGTAACAATTTCTATGATCCAACCCAGCTATATTAATTGCTCCACACCCTACTGGCAGATACAAAGTCCACCAGTTGATACCAGTCTTTCATCTCATTTGAAGCTTCAAACTCCTTCTTGTATACTTAAACAAACGTGGAGTTCTTTACTGGATGAACATAACTCTAACACGAAAATTTTCACTGATGGATCAGCATCTAAAGAGGGAAGAGGATGTGCAATTGTGTATCCTGATCAAACAATGCTCTACAGTTTAGCTCGCCTGTTTAGCACTTTCTCCTGTGAAGCATTCGCTATTAAGGAAGCGCTTCTATATATAACCAATTCATCCGTTAAAAGTCACTGCACCATATACACTGATTCCTTAAGTGTACTACTTGCCATACAAAACTCCGAGCCAAACCATGCACTAATCTATGAAATTCGACTTTTGTGTCACAATATAAATAAGACCGATAAAAAGGTATCCTTTGTATGGACTCCCTCTCACGTTGGCATAACAGGCAATGAAACTGCAGATGAAGCTGCAAAAGAGGCAGCTAAACATCCCGTCAGTGATGCCTCGATCGTTTCTCCACATCAAGACATCATCAACGGTACTAAACATATGTACATGCAAAAATGGATACAGACATGGTCATCAGTTAGCAGTAAACTCCATGAAGCTCGCTCAGGCTGTACAAAACCTTTTCTGCATCTCCAAAGACTGAAAAGAAGAGATCAAGTTAACATCACTCGGCTTAGAATTGGACACTCCAAACTAACACACAGTCATCTCCTCACCAAGGACCAACCTCCAAATTGTGCCAACTGTGATATTCCTCTAACCATCCACCACATCCTTATAGATTGCCCACAATTCAGCAGATATAGACAGCAAGCCGGCATTTCCAGTCTTCATCATGCAGTCAATACACCGAATATGATCAGCAAGACTCTACAGTTTATGAAGAACATAAAACTTTCAAATTTACTGTAAATGTCAACATAATGTAATATGTGTATGTATAATTGTAAGTTAATATCCACAATGTATTACTATGTATGGTCGTGATAAGACCGTGCTGTCAAAACGACCTTAAATAAATATTTACAAAAAAAAAAAAACTCAAAAATCAGTAAACTCATTTTTTTTATTTCTACGTGTGAACTTTGGTCCTAATATTGCCAGCAAACAAAAGCACATTGAAATCTAACTGGTGCTACCATTTACCGTATGTATGCTGCTGGACAATTCTAATTCAGATAAAACTTAGTAAATCTTAGGTTTACTATAAAGATTGTATCATTGAAAATGCTCCAAGTGTTGCATTTTAGTTGGGATCTATTTGAAACTTTGCATGAGATACATCCACAGAGTGTTTACCACAGGTAGCAAACCGCTTGTTGCGTACGGCAACTGTTTATATAATAATAGTAATGATGTGGGGTGTATCCTACGCTAGCACAATTTCCGGAGTTCTCTATATCACTGTAGTGGTTGAAGTTGGAGCTTCTGTTTACAGTTCCCGCCGAGTATGAAGTGAAGTCTATGAATGTAAGATCATAGCTTCATTCAGAACAAGTGGCGCGGTATGCTTAGTGCTGGTGTTGTCTTGTGCATGATAACGCTTGGCTACACACAACTAGACAACTTCTGGAAGTGGTTTAATTATCCATCCTATAGTCACATCCTTGCTTCGAGTGATTCTATCTTTCCCTGCACCTCGAGAAGTTCCTACCCAGTCAGTGTCTACATTTTCAGAATGACAAAAACGCTGTCACACATTGGTTCCAATTACGGCGGCAGACTTCTACAAACTTTGGTCTCATACTATGACAAATGTCTGAATTTCGTCTTATTTGCATCTGTTTCAATAAATGTTTCCATTAAATTTAAAGCAAAAGTAAAGCAACAGGTTAAGGAGCGCAAAAGGAGCCTAATTCCACTGGAAAACTGCGAGAAAGAAAAAGAAAGCTAATCTTAATTATATTGAAGTACAGGAGAGAGGACCTCAATGAGTTTTGCAGAACTTGGAGGATTGGAAAAACTGAGCAAGCTTAAACTTAGTAGAATTTAGGTTAAACCACATCGGTGGCAGAAAGAAAGTTGAAAATTAAAAGTAACAATACATTTCCCCATTTTATAACGGAATGTTAATTATAAGGGGAAGAGTTAAAATAGGCATTGCAAGAGAGGGTAATAAATTATATTATTGGTATTATGTGTAATTGTGAGAGATGGGAAATAAACATTCATTCATGCAACTGCTTTGACCGCCCTTGTGAAGGTATTCCTAAAGAAATCACTTATAAAAATAACAGACAGGAAAATATGTTTGTCCAAAATAATTCGTTTATAGAATATTTATGAGATATAATTCAAAAATATTTTCACCTAAAAACTATTTCTAGATTTCTAACATGTAACACTGCTTGAGCGAAAATTAAGGGCTTCACACAACCCCCTCCCTGCTATGTACGCGCCATCTGAGAAGGTTGGTAAAATGCCCCGTGAAGCAGTAGGGACGGTGTATATGGGACACAGTGTACTATGTCCCAGACAATCAAAATTATCCACTTTTTGGTATTGTCAAATTATTTCCACTTACGTAACTTTGCTGTAATCGTTAAAAAAACTGAATTAAGGAGCTATTTTAGTCGTTGCTATCTTATATAATTTGCGTTTTCAGTATATCTTGAGTGTTAATTTAGTTACGTTGCATGCTAATTACACTTCATCAAGATGAAACTTGATCCTGCATGACTGCTCATGCATAATCTGATACAAGGCTTCGGAGATGAGTTTCATAAAACATAACAGCATAATTAACTATTTCCGAGTTCAGCGCGAGATTTGCATAACACACCACTTGTGTTCCTAGAGGCATACATATCATAAATATGTAATAGTTGAGCATTTGATACTAAGATTGAGCAATGTTAACTGTCCATTAGACGTGCACCCTGGCAGAACACCCTCTATTTGTGTGCTTGTGTTTATTTTTTTAAAATTTCATTTTTCCTTCGTTCCCATGTTTAGCTTCATTTGGCTTAAATGTGCATGGTTTTTATTAGCATTATCCTAATAGATAGGCCAAAGAGAAATAAAATGTAACGGGTGATCCAAAAGACTGAGCCGGCTGCTCTGTGTTTTGTCTGTACGGGTCCTCGGCGCTCGTCGCTGTCAGAACAGCGCGCATAAAACCATGCAAAATTTTTAAAACTACTTTTAGACGCTTTACTTACCAATATAATTACAGAAAATTCTGAAACTGGCCACCATCGTTGCCCATACATTTTTGGTACCTCTTTAGGAAACTATCCATCACTCGCCGTAGTTCACGTTGAGAAATGCAGGCAATTTCCTGATCGATATTTTAATTTTTCCCTGGTGTGTGGGTTTGTCTTGTGCACTTTATACTTTAACTTAACCCAGAAATACAAAATGCAGGTGGATAGGTCGGGGGACTGTCCTGAAATACACTTTCAATTGTTCTCATCGAAAGATTGGCTGTATGAGCTGTGGCAGTCTTCTTCTTCTTCTCCACTTCAAGGCATAGGCAGTCAAGTGCCTGTTCCGCCTTCAAAGCACTCCAGCCATCGTTTTCCTGGGTCTGCTCACCGATCTGCTGCCTTTAGGATGATAATGCATTATTTGTTTACGAAATCTAGTATGTGGTATTCTTTCGACATGTTTCTTCCACTTTTGTTTGTAACATTTTAGCTTGTCATTTATATTAAAAATTCCCAACTCTTTTCTTATACTTTCATTTGTTATTAGGTCTCTTTTCGTACATCCCCTCACACTTCCTAAGAATGTGTTATATCATATGAATTTATGATCTCCTAGTGGTTTACAGGGATAGTATTTAATGTCACGCTGGCACGTTGTCGTGGTACCTCAGTGTTAGAGCAACTGCAGGGAGACTGCAAGATCCGGGGTTGAAATCCCGACTATGGCATTGAAGTTTTCAGTCTGATTCTCTCTCTCTCTCCAACTAGTATTTTCTATTATATTCAACAGTGTCCCAACCTCTCGTGTGATTCTGCATAGCAAATCTTGTGTACTCGATTAACATTGCACGTATGTAGTCTTCGAAGTGCACGTGTGGAATTTCAATGAAGCTGTTATAGAAATGGGTCAGTTATGCACGTGCACAAACAGAACCCAATGTTGGAATCTGCCCTTCGTGTTGCCAGGCTGACGTATACCATTGCTGGAAATTGCAATTATTCAAAAGTCATCAAAGGTAATGAGGACTACATGGGCTATAGCCAGAAAATTCAAAATATACATCTCATTTGTTAGAAAAATATCTTAATCATGTCATACTAATCAAAATTGTTATAGCCATTTTGAAATCAAAATTTTTGAAAAATTGTCCTTGTAAAGGGTAGTTTAGCTTCACCGAGTTACTTATGTGCTGAATATTTTTCATATCACTAGATATATCATGATTTTGGCTAACAAAACTCGCAATCACCTTGACTGTTTTCACTGTAAAGGATTCCCTGAGATTAAACTTAAAGCTGGTTCGTTTGTCACAACGCACAGTGCAAAGCCTTGGAACATAATAGGAAACGAATAGTAGGAACAAATGAACACAGTATTATAACAAATGAGGCTTAAATGGGGCAGTCTAATATATCTCGTAGAACGGTAATCCCTCGAAGTTCAATTCTCTGATGCACAGCTCCCAAAATATACCTTTAATTGCCTTACTACAGATTTTTATATTCGTAATTGAATGTAACCAAAAATTTGAGTGTTATGTTTTCAGAAACGCATTCAGATGTAACAAACGCTTGCGATGAAAAAACGAAAGGAGAAAGGAAAAAAGGAATAATAGTGATTCCAATTAAAGAAAGATACAAGATCTTGAAACGTGAAAGTAATAAAAAGTAATATCTCAGAAATGGTAAAGTCCACAAAGAAAATGAATATGAAATAAGTTGTGTGATTTAACGAAATCAATATTTTTTGTATAGTAAGATTTGGTGTATCACTTGCGTCTTACCAGCTATTCTTAAGTCATCAAGAGTGAAGAAGACTACATGAGTTATAGGCAGAAAATTCAAAGTCTTCATTTCATTCGCCATAAACATATCACGCCCAACACCCCCACCCCCACACACACGAGTGCGTCTTTTTCTTGGAATCACGGGGATCTCAAAACATATATTTTCGGTGAAATCTCGACATCGAATTTTTGTGCCGAATACAATACTTCCCTTACTTACTAAACGTAGTAGAGGCAGCAAACATGTTTGGGATTTTTAGTGATAATTCAGCTGCGCTTTACTCAATAGACAACATTTACAATATGAAACCAGCTGTTAACAATATCAAGACTCACATCTGTCGCTCCTGGACATTCAGAACAATCGAGAAACCAAAGAGCACACAAGCTTGTCGAAACAGCTGCTTCTAAGCAGGAAGTTATTTACAGTAAATTTACTAGTATTTGCTGTACAAAAACAGAATTTTGTCGTGCTGCATTCGTATGAATGTCTGCCTATTCTTCAACAAACAAAATAACAACAATAATTTAATATCTATACGTACATACATGTGATATATGAATACTTCACATCTTAAAACAGAAATACAGCATCCAAGAGATAAAAAGATATTCAAAGAAACTGATGTTCGTGATTGTTTCAAATGTATGGACTAACATCTGGTTTTGGTTTGATACTATGGTTTTTTGAAACTAAAACCTCAAGTCCGTAACATAAAGTTTTAAACTTATGTTTAAAACCACTAATTATTGGTTTATGGAAAAGGGCCCATACGTCGATTTAGTATCATCCTTATATTTTAAAGATAGTATTATTTCTCCTTAAAACATTTAGTAATATATTATTAAAACGTTCATTCATACCAAAAATCTGAAAGTAATACATGTGCTAAATAGTTGACTGCAAATACCTCAAAACGCCATATTGCTCCATTGGCTGTTTCTGCAGAAAGCTCCTCAATTCAAGTTTACTATTACTTCCTTAAACAATTTTAATGAGACTTCTTAATATGAAAACTCTAATCTCACATGACTTTGTCTACTTTTGTACTAACTATTGTTACAAACTATTATTGCTTTATCTTCTTCATCTTAGTTGAGATAAACATTTGCAGAAATTATTTTACAACTGAGTTTCTTATAGAGGCAAAGGGAATATGAGAATACACTAGGTTTTGGGCGATAGTCAAATATTTTAAAGCTTCTGCTTTCCTTTCTCTTTGCACGGCTAAGACATAACAATTAATACCAATCTCCCATTTGACTAAAGTTTAAGTATTCCATAACTCACACAAATAACAAGAAATATCTCCGAAATGGTTTACTCCACAAAAAAATGCCTTTGGACATAACTTATGCTTTAGAGAGATGTACAGTTTTTATATAGTCAGACATGGTCTTCCGGTTTGCCTACCAGTTAGGCAAAAGCCATAATAGTAATTGTGTCCCCATAATAATCCAGTGGTTTAAAATTTCTGGCATTAACTGTTAGATTCATAACAAATACTCAAGTGCAGTTGCTGTTTCAACTCGTAGGCACAACTTATGGGTGCTTAAGGGTAGCTACTCGCTCACGTAAGTTGTTCTCTAGTACCAATCAGGTAACCACACAAAGTAAAACTGGGGAATCAGGATGTTTCAAGTTCTATGCTCATAATTATTTCCGCATTACCGAAAGGTACATTAGGAATGCAAATAATCATTTGAAAATGAGCGATCCGGACGTCAAAACAGCGGTTGATAGTTTTTAGCGGAGTGTAACGTAAGTTTGAGGATTTGAAACTTTAATATCTATTCTTTATGCTCTTTTCATATCTTTATCACTTTATTTTAATTCTGGCTTTTGCCATTCTGTTTTTATATTTATATATTTTCCTTTTAATAGTAATTATATTTTGGATTGAAGTTTATATCAGGCTTTTGTTGATGACCATGTAGTTGAACGCCCTTAAACCTGCATCTATCTCGCTCCCCACACAATTCACATATTGCTTTATCCTGCCTTTTTATCATTTTAGAAATATTGTACATGTTCTCATCCAAGCTAACCCTTCTGTTTCTTGGTAAAGCTTATTAATAATTCGTTCTTTTAAACTATTTGTAACCAGCCTTATTCTATAGAAACCTTCACACTTAATATATTATTTCAAACTCCTTATGCAATATTTTTCCTAGCCGTTGCTGTTTATAAGACTTGCGAACAATTTATCAATGCCTTCGGGATGCATTTTATTATGAGGGCTTAGAAAAGAAGCTCATACCTTAACACAAACTATAACAAAGACTCATTCATTTTACTTTAACTATGTAGACTATTTTTGTAATAAAGCCTCACTTCACCACTAATTTCTTATGCTATTGTTATTCCTTTATATTAAAGCTTAACCTCTCACAGCCACAAGCAACTGCAATTTCTTTTATTTCTACATGGTTGAACATGAACACTCACATTCACTTTGCTGATAATAAAATTGTGTGCTTTATCATTACAGTTGGCTTTCAATGTAATTGCTTTCCCAGGGGCCTTGCGATAAAGAGAGTATACTGCAGCTGTTTGAGGTATGCACGTAATTTCTCTTTGAACCGTTCAAGCAGCAAGTTGGACTGCAAATATCCTGCTGTTGAGGAATTGTTTTGAGCAACCCGCGTTCATGTGTATTGCTCGGTTTAGCAATAATAAAATTAAAATAATGGCTATACACAGTGGAAGGAAGTTCCACTCTTTTGCAAAGGGCCGTTTGCGCTGTTGCGCTTGCAAGGTATTAAGGCTGACCGGCTGTCACATAGGTGGTTTTTCTTTTCTTTCCTTTCCTTTTAATATCCCGTCTGCAGATTCTCTTCCAGGCAGCTCCTAACAGCTGGAAGACCGTAGCATAAACATGTCTGCACTTTAGGCTTCACTTTCAGATCTCGGCTTTGGAATCTTAATCTAGGGCTGGCAAGAGACGCACTCGAAGTGTGAAACTTTTTACCCCTACAATCACCCCTCCCTGTTTCCGTCCATCCGGCAGGTAAACAGAGAAGGGTCGTGTGTCACAGTGTCGGCATTCGGGTTTCAGGTGAAACGTCGTTTGCGGCGTAATCAAGTACATGCTTTTGAACTCAAGAGTTGGCTAGCAACGCACAAAGAGGGTTAATGACACTAGAAAATGTGAGTGAAGTATGCAGCAACAATGCAAGACATTGTATGGGAAATCGCACTCTCACCACATTACTGACTTGTCAAACCTGAAGTTGACAAAAGCAGATTACATGTGTGTTACCTTTGTTTTGTTTCGTCACACGATAGTTAACCAAGTTTTACTGAGCTGCGCAATGGTGTGTTGTTTTGAAGGTTAAGTAATTCCAATTGCAGTTCATCGTGGACCCTCAAAGGATCATACGTAAATGGATTTTCGAAAAGCCTACAGTCGTTGTCTAAAGCTTGCACGTCTAAACATTTTGCTGAGAACACTTCTAATAACTACTCTAGTACAGTAATGTATTTTTGTTTCGTATTATTCAGTACATCCTTCAATACAGATTTTAAAGATGGAAAATGGTGCAGTTTATTCTGTTTTATGTGTCTTTGTCACACTTTTAATTTTTGCGTGAATTCTTTCACACAGTGTGTTAACTGCGGTGAAGATGTGTTCGAGGCAGTGATGAAGATAGCTTCAAAGTTTGGGAGAACGTCCAACTTCTCGAACACAGATTATTCTCCATCTACACCCTAACAAACACAGCAACTGTTATTGGTGGTTTCGTCCATGGCAAGGGAAAAACGAACAACGCTCTTTAATTGGTATATTAACTGTTCCTCCAGGTCAACAATTCTGTTAGTAATAGTACCTCCTGACAAACTGACAGCTTCAAAAGGAAAGGTGTGACAAAGAGATAGTTACTCATTATCATGATGTATGTGTGCAGAAAAATTGGTTTTCCTCGACTTTACATTTTTAATACACTATCTACTCCATGACACCGCCTCCGGAGCGCAATGGCAGTGCGCCTGCCTCTGGCGCGGAGGACCTGGGTTCGATCCCCGGTACCGGCATGGGGATTAGACACAAAAAAATGTTTTCAAAAATATTTTCGAAATTCATTAAAGCAAAGAAATTAGCTACTTTAAAAATAATATTTTTTTTCTTCCTAACAGAGATTGATTGTGTTTGTTGGGCAGAGTTCATAAAACAATAAAATTGTTGTGATATTTTGGTTTAGATGCCCATGGAGAATGTTGAATATTAAGGTATTTTCGCACTGTGGACAAATTGAATAATTAATTCCCACAAAATTATGCTGTAACATTGTATGGTAGCTTATAACAAACACCCTTAAGTGTGCAAAATATTGATCCCATACCCAATTCAAACTTCAGACCCAATTCCACCCTCAAAGGCTCTATTGAGGCTATAATTTGGTAATATGCAATTCCATGGTAATTAGGTAGCTCAGAATTTAAAGCATATTTTTCAGTGCTTCAGTGTGGCTTCCTGGAATCATAGTCTGCCTCCATTTAGCACATTACAACACTCTGTGAGTATCTTCCCTCTCTGGTATTCATGCCAAGGGGAAGTGTAATGAGCAGGAGTTGAAGTGCTGTTGATCGAGGAAGGTCAAAATCGGCACCTCACCTAGATAGTCTTAACACGTTTTTGATTCCACATAAGTACGGCTCGGATGTCTATGACCTAAAAATCAAGTACTTATGAGCGACAAAAATTAGAAAATATGACGATAAACATGACCGAAGTCTTCTAAATACTTAAATAATATTAATTTTATTATCTCTTTAATTTATTTCATTGCTAAAACAGAGCTAACTCTTACTTCTGCACAGAATGAAATAAATTTCACATTTTGGAGATGATCAGAAAGAAAAATTACAACAGCAAATTACATATATTTTATAGATTTCAAAAATGAACAACTACATTTATGAAAATTCTAATTATAGAAGCAATTGACATTGGCAGAAAACCTGACAACAGCCATACTAAACTGTCCATCCTGTCCTGTCTCTTGCTATGCAATACAGCTTACCCTCCAAATTCGCGGAAAATTAACACTTCTAAGAAAGATAATTTTAAGAAATACTACAGAGAAGAATTAGAAAACGTGAAAAATTGGTCTTTGGGACGACTGTAAGCACTTGTGTAAAACTGGAATAGAAGTATAAAAATATGGCAAAAATATGGCACAATTAACATATAAAAATAAATAACGACGTCACATTTGACAAAAGTATAAGTTCTCCAAAACGCATACCAATAGCGAGCCATATATTCGAAATGGTTCACTCCACAAAGAAATTTATTTCGACTTTAAATGTGTGTTTTAGCAAGATCTACATTTTTGCTACAGCAAGATTTGGTCTATCTCTAACGGTTTACCAGTTGTGCAAAAGTCATCCAGAGTAAATACGACTACAAGGGTTATAGCCAGAAAATTCAAGATAAACATTTCATTTTTCATAAAAATCTCTTAAACATATGGCCTTTTAACCGAAAAATTTCCCATGAAAAGGGTAGATTAGTGTGAAGCAATTTTCTTCAAAATCTTCGTAACGCATCCCTGAAAGACATTAAACTTAAGTACCAAGTTTTTAGCGACTTTTCGTTTTTGGGTCATGCTGTCCACAGACTGATTGACAGACACACACACACATTTTCTAAAAATGCTTTTTTTGGATTCAGGGGGCGTCAAACATATTTCCGGTGAAATCTCGACATCAAATGTTTGCATAGCATACAACAGTGCCTGCATTTTATTATACGTTGTAAAGAAAGTAAAAATCAGAAAAAGGTTACAATAAACCATTAAAAAAGTCAAAATATGAGTTTATACGACCCATGAGAATTGCATAATTTTAATCACCATTGATAGAATTCTGCTTTGGTTATATTTTCCATGGGGAAAAACCACAAAAATTATGACATATAAACATCGGAGCCCTACATATAAGTTACCCTTTGGTTTATATTGTCATGAGCTGGAATGAATGAATGAATGAAAAATGTTTATTTGGGCATGTTTACAACATGCCCGGGCTGTTTAGGGAAATCCCTCTTCAGCCTAGTGTGGTATTTGTTTCTTTTTCGGGTTGGGATTTCCCTCGGCTTTGGTGCGTATTTGTGTTGATTGTGTTTTTGTTGACGTTGTGTAGTGTAGTGTGTTGTGATTTGTGTATTTTGTGTGTCTGTGTCGGTTTCCGTGTTCCACATCCATGGCTCCGTTTATGTGCTTCTGCCTAAAGAAGATCCTAGGTTTTTTGCTTGTTTTTATTTTATTTTAATGTTGCTGCTTGGCTCATTGTTATTTTTTATATGTGTAGTGTGTTTTTGTATGTTAAGGGTTTTTAGTGTGTGTTTGTTTTTATTGTGTGTCTAAATGTTTTGAAAGTGTTGTAGATGGTCTCGTAATTTCTGTTCTTCTTGTTCTTGATATTTATCGTAAACATGTATGAGTGTAATAAGGGGAGGGTTTTTGTCTGTTGCTGTTTCTTGTATGGTCTTCATCTTTTGTGCAGTGTTTATGAGTGTTCTTCTGTAGCTTCTTGTGTGTGCGTTGTGTATGTATTTTATGAATTGTTTTGCTATGTGTGTGTCTATGGGTGGTGTGTTTGTGTATTGATGTACGGTGTTGGATTTAAATGATGGAGAAAGTTTATGAGCAGTCCGTAGGCATTTCCTTTCGTATGCTTTTATTTTGTTCATCATAGTTGTTGTGATTAGGGGCATTGTGGCTACAGCTGCGTATGTGAGTTGTGGTCTGACTAGTGTGATGTAGAGTTTGTGTAATATTTGTGGTGTGAGTCCTCTTTTGTTGAGTCTGGCCAGAAAGTTTAGTGTTGAGTGTATGGGACGTGCTTTATTGAGTAGTTGTGTATAGTGTGGTTTTATTCTGAGTTTATTGTGTATGTGTACCCCCAAGTATTTTACTGTTTTTTTACATGGAATTGTTTGTTTGTTGAAAGTAAGTGTGGCTGTTCTGTATGTGTGTTTTCTTGTTTTTCTAATTACAATGGCTTGTGTTTTTTGTATGTTTATGGTAATTCTCCATTTTCGTGTCCATTGTAGAAATGTGTTTAACTGCTTTCCTAGTCTGCCTCTGGCTCCTAGTAGTGTGGCGTGTGTGCTCCAATATGCAGTGTCATCTGCATATTGGGCTAGGTGTATGTTCTTGAGTATGGGTTGTGGTGTGTCAGCTGTGTATAATATGTACAGGAGGCCCGAGATAGCACTCCCTTGTGGTGTTCCTGCGTTCATGTGTACGGTATTACAAAGTTGTTGGTTGATCCGTATTTATCCTGTCCTGTCTGTTAAGAAGCTGGCTATCCAACGTACAATCCGTGGTGGAATTTTGAAGTCCGTAAGTTTGTAAAGTAGTCCGTTTGTCCAACATTTATCAAAAGCGGATTGTACTTCGAGGAATGTCGCTACTGTGACGAATCCTCTA
The DNA here is from genome assembly GCA_030765045.1 of Tenodera sinensis. NCBI lineage: Eukaryota > Metazoa > Arthropoda > Insecta > Mantodea > Mantidae > Tenodera > Tenodera sinensis. The sequence continues at coordinate 35,069,803 of CM060961.1, read as the reverse complement.
TTATATGAGTCTTGTAACTTCGAAAGTACACGTACAAGTTGGTCCTGTATAGTAATGTCGCTTCTATAGCCAGCTTGTGTCGATGGTATGAGCTTTTTCTGTGTGGTTATGTTTGTCAGTCTGTACGCTACATGAGCTGGGGATTTTAAAGTGCTATTTATATCACAAGCTAAGAGTGATTTCACAGCGTATGTAACTATACAACACCGCAAGGCGTGTCAACCCTCTCATTGGGCGTTGGGTTAACCACCTCGTCCTCGCAGCCACCTTTAAATTTCCCGGCCACCATAATCCTTAATCCCACACTATTATGTATGTCCAGTGTGTCACATGACGTGCGGTATACTGCACATTGCCGCTTTTAGCATAAAATAGTAAAGTCCGCTATAACATGAATAGAGGCAGATTTTGAAAAGCGCCGTGCAGCGGAGTTGTCTGGAAGCTAAAGGATAGGGTTCTGGTTGACTTTTAAAGCAGTTATATTGCTTTGTGTGCTAATAGTTGACTGATTACGTTAGCTTTGTGTAAAGGAATGGAAACGCAGTAGCAAAGAGTCGATTGAGAGTTGTGTTATCGTCTTTGTGTTGCTTGTTTTGAGGCCAACTTTTACCATTGTAAAGTGAATAAAGAGAGTGATAAAAGGTAACTAGATTGTGAGATTTTGGTACACGCCAATGTTTTACCATATGCTCTTTGAATGCACATCAAAGTACTGTTTAGGTCAGGAAACAGGCCAGTTTAGAAACTAGTATAACACCTAGATATTTGACATACCCCAAATTGATGTCTTTTTCAGGCAATTTCTAGAGGCAGAAATAGGAGAAGAGGTACAAAACTAGCTTTTGAGGCTATAAAATAGACGAATAAGCTGAAAGGCTCCGAAATGAATATCAGCAGAGAACTAACCTGCAAGCAAAGATTAAGAAGTTATTAGAATGCACAAGAAACGCACATTATATGCATTTTTAATTATGGATAATCGGTAATCTGGTAGAAGGAGAACACAACGAGGTGGATACTTTACGGGCATTGAACCAGGAACTTATTGATCAATAGAGAAACCCAGGACATTACTCTGACACAAGATGCGATTAACCGATGCATCCAGTAACAGCATAACAAGCAAGGTGCAGTGGACAGGCAAGAACACAAAAGGAGAGGGAAATTTGCAGACAAGAGCCGACAGCAGAGCAGGAGAAAAAGGGAGGAACGAGAGTGCTGGCACGCAAATGAAGGAAGGAGAAGGTACACAACAGCGTAACCAACACTGAGAGAGAATGGGATTGAGGTTAAGAGGTCAGGGAACAGGAAATCTACTGGAGCGATTCTCTAGAAAATGGATTAATGTGGAAGTGAAGAAGATGCAGTTGTGGTATTACGAATGGGTAGATAATAAAATGGGTGGGGAAGCCATTTGTGTGCTGAGGGGGACAATAGGGTATTTACGATATGAGAAAATGAAAAAAAAAAAAAAAAAAAAAAAAAAAAAAAAAAAACAGAATGGCTAACAGAATATAATATTGTTAATATATTGTGACAAAATTGGCAAGAGACCTGTAGAGTTATTTTTTCTCGCTTTCTTTTCTTCTAAAACGTTTGCACAAAAGTGCAACTGTTTTCTTCTCGTAACCTTGACACACCCCTTTCTGTCTTTCTTTTAATGTGTCATTCAAACAGCTTACTTAGTCGATACATTCACTCAACACTCATTAACTGCTTTGCCATCTTCCTTTGAACACGATCACATACACATACACCGACTCACTCTCCCCTTCTCGTTGCCTCGCCTCCTTATATAGCGAGGATGACGTAACACATCTTTCTGAAACTTCTACAAATTCGCTGGCCGCCAGACACTTCTCGAACAATCTAGAGAATCCTTTTGATTGTTGTCACGTGTTCACAAACAGTCGCGCGAGACAGTCTGGCCTTGATACATACACCGCCAGTGCCATGGCCGGCGTCACACGGGAATTCGAAGGGCATATAGATACCAGAATCCCCATGCCGTGTGATAAGACTAGGCAAGTGGGGTAAGAAGCTGGATTTTAGATTTTGGGTTTTAGGGTCGTATGCAATACAAACTACAAAATCACTAACTTCAATCGTTCCTTTGAGTAGTTTAAAGGTCAGAGAATAACCTCTGTTGTTTATCCAATGTCATAACCTCCTTAGAATCATGAGTTATACATGCCAAAGGGTATAAGAAAAGTTGAAGGAATGAAAATTAGGATTTTTAGGGAAAGGTCCATGTGTGTGTGTGTGTGTGTGTGTGTGTGTGTGTGTGTGTGTGTGTGTGTGTGTGTGTGTGTGTGTCTGCGAGCCTGTGGACAACATAACTCAAAAACGAAAAGTCGATTAGAAACCAAAGTTTATATTTAAGTTTAATGTTTTTGAAGGATGCGACACGAAGATTTTGAAAAAAATAGCCCCACCCTAAACTACCATTTACAGGAAACATTTTCAAAAACTTTTATTTTCTTGAAAATGGGTCTAACGATTTTAATTAAAATGTCATATATTTAAGATATTTGTGTGACAAATGAAATATATATTTTGAAATTTCTGGCTATAGGCTATGTAGTCCTTTTTACTCTGGATGACTTTTGAATAACTCGTAAACCGTAAGAGACAGAGAAATTCTTAATGTACGGAAAATGTAGATCTTGCTAAAACACACAATTTATGTCGGAATACATTTGTTTGTAAATTGAACCAATTTGGAGATATTCCTCATTATTTGTGTCAGTTTCGTAAAATTTCAAACTTTCAACTTTGTTCATTTTTTATATGTTAAGCGTGCAAAGAGAATGGGATCTCAAAACTTTGACTATCGCTCACAGCCTACTGTATTCTAATATTCCCCTTGCACCTACAAGGAAATAAGCAATAAGATAATTTGTACAAATGCTTATCTTAACTAACACGAAGAAGATAGAGGTATACGAGTTTGTAAAAATGGTTTGTACAAGAGTAGAGAAAGTCATGTGAGTGCAACACATCAGCATGTTTTAGTGCGTGTCCTCACATCAAAGGAGATAACAAAATGTAATGACATAATAAATGTGCTAGGATTTCTTTTAAATGGGCTGGCTTTAAAATTATACAGTCTTCTTTCGCCTTCAAATCTTTAATGTAAACGAATTGCCAAACTGCTTTAGCTTTTGTGCAAAAGTCTAGAAATATAATTGCAATCGCAAGTGGGATTATAATTTCATATAATGTAAACTTACTTCTTAAATTGATCTAGCATGTGAATTATTTGGGTCGCAACAATATTTAGCCAATGTGGTGTTGCTCTAGAAAACAAATCACTGCTTGTAAATATTGTGACAGTGGCGCGAAGCGCTTATGGGCCAAGCTTTTGGGCTTGTTCACTCGGGCTGCCTTGGCGCGGCCAACGACCAGCCGGTCCCCATCGGAACAATAGCCCGTGCTAAATGATAGTCATTACGTTCCGTGCTCCACATGATGTTTCCTTTTGGCCGTTCCAAGTACGTTCTTTCGTAATCGGTGCCTTTTCATAAGACAGTTAACAATTTAGTTCGTGAAGTTCAGCAAAGTGAGTGTCTCCTTAGCGTATGGCTAAGCACCTAAGTGATAATGTATGTTTACAGCAACAAGCGTTTTCATGTCTTATGACCCTAACGGGAAACAGATAAACTGTTACCAATCACTGATCCGCACGAAGATATAATAACGCTACATAACCAAACTAGAAAAGTTACGCTAATGACCACACTATTTCAAAATTTTTCAGTGCGAATTGCTAAGCGATTATCTGTGTCTTAGTAGGAAATGGCAAATTACAGCAAATTACAGGCTATTCTATGTTTCTTTTTCTATAACCTCACTACAGACCAAGCTAAAACGTGTATGCTAATGACCACACTGTTTTCAAAACAGCTGAGTGTGAATTGCTAGGCTATTATCTCTCAGCGTCGGCAGCAGATGCCCCTGCCCTCTTTCAGCAAATTACAGGGTACTCCATGCTTATTTTTTTAGCAGCAAATCTAGCACAACACAAGCTCCAACTGCATCACATTAATTTTAGTTCTGTAATTGTTAGATACGAATGTTTCCATGTTTGTGCAAAGGAAGGTTTACTTTTCAACATCAATATATCAACTTCTATTCTATGCAAGTTGCAGATGTTGCATTAGACTGAACTTTTTTTTTTTTAAAGCATTGATCCATAAGTTCAGTCTAATGCAACATCTGCAACTTGCATAGAATAGAAGTTGATATATCGATGTTGAAAAGTAAACCTTCCTTTGCAAAAAAAAAAAAATGCTTTTGAAGGAAGGGACAAGAGGGTTCCTAAGGAATTAGGACACCATCACCAGGTAGTTTCGAAAACATTTGGAGAGTTGTACTACCAAAAATTAAATCATGTGATTCTGAAATGTTTATTGGATGTAAGCAACTGTCTTCTAGACTTTTATGCAGTAATTTTTTGCATTAAGGTAGAGCGAGCGAATTTGAAGCATCGATCAAATGTCTTCATAAGTAGGTAATCAATTGTCCTACCAGTTGGTTAAACTACGAAGTCCGGGACACTGTAAATCGCATTGGATCATGCTTCAAAATTAATTGTGAGATCTCTTAATTACTTACCCACAAGAAGCAAGTTGGTTAGTTTAATACCATCCCGACTGGTTAACATGGCACCTCAGTTGGTTAAGGTAACCGCAAGATCCGAGTTTTTCTCCCTTCGTTGTTGTTGTGTTGTTGTTGTAGTGTTTAACGCCCGCTTTTACTACTACGGCACCGCAGGCGGTGACACTGATGATACATGAAGATGGAGCACCGGTGGAATGAGATGGCGGGGGAAACCGGAGTACCCGGAGAAAACCCGCCCTGACGCCGCTTCGTCCACCACGAATACCACATGCGGGTCCCTGGGATCGAACCCGGGCCGCCTAGGTGGTAGGCGAGCGCGCTAACCGCTCGGCCACGGCGCCGCCACCTCTCTCCCTTCGTTGATTTCCGTTCTTCCTTCTGTAAAGGAACAGATCTTAATGACTCCCTTGAGCCACTTGAGGTTATATAGTCTCTTATATCTCAACAGGAGAAACATTTTTGCTTTTAGTTGCTATAATGTCAGTCCCACGAGGGACCAGTGTCTAGTCTAGCAGAACCACGCATGATAAGCTAAGCCTAAGGCACTCAGCAATAATTTATATTAACACGAAGACGGTATAGGAAGAAGGGCTTGTAAGAATGGTTAGTTCAAGTAGTAGAGAAAGTCATGTGAGTGCAATACATCAGACTTTTTTAATTTCAGGTGTCATTGAACATTCATAAGATGGGTAAACCTGAAAAAAAATTGTTTCATTGTTTGCTGTCGAATAAAACAAATGCTATGTACTATTTAACGATAAACCGGTCAGTTTTAAAAGAATGAGCTAATATTCAATTCGTTTTCAGTGTAGTGGTGTGTTATTTTATTATTACAGTGAACGGCCTTGCACTAAATCGTGTTTCAAACTCGAGCTGTAATATTGTTAATATATAATTCCATTATTTATTTCTCTTTTGTCCTATGTGTGTGCACCTGTCCATCGAACTTGGAGGAAATAAAGTTTCTATTAACAAACAAAGTGATTGTTTAGCAGGGTAGATATATATCACTTAATTGTGGTAATTTCCAGTACGGTATATACGGTATAAAAATGAATAACGATGTTCGATTTCACAGAAGTTTTAAGTTTTCCGAAACTCACACACATAACAAGGAATATCTCCGAAATGGTTCACCCTACAAGAAAATTTATTCGCATATAAATTGTGTATTTTAGCAAGATCTACATTTTTGTATAGTATGATTTGGTCTATCTCTAACGGTTTACCAGTTACGCAAAAGTCGTCTAGAGTAAATACGATTACAGGGGTATAGCCAGAAAATTCAAAATATACATTTTATTTGTCATAGAAATATCTCAAACATTTATTATTTTAATCAAAATCGTTAGAGCCATTTACAAGAAAATAAAAATTTTCGAAAAATTTTCCATGTAAAGGATAGTTTAGGGTGGGGCTATTTTCTTCAAAAATCTTCATGTCGCATCCTTATAAGACATTAAACTTGAATACCAAATTTAGTTTTTAACCGATTTTTCATTTTTGAGTTATGCTGTCCAAACTGACACACACGCGCGCGTGCGCGCGGACCTTTTTCTAAAAATACTTTTTAGCATTCAGGGGCTATCTAAACATACATTTCCGGTGAAATCTCGACATCGAATTTGTGGGTGGAATACAATACTTCCCCTACTTACCAGTAGAGAAAGTAAAAATGTCACTGTAGGATAGGTTTTCGAACAAAGGACTCCAAGAATATAGCAGAGCATGGGGCATATACCACGGCACATGGGCTCAGTCGACCACCATCGGAGATCCATTCACTGATAACGAAAACCGAGGAGGACGGAGAACAAGATGGTCTGACGACTTCAGGCCACTGGTGGGATCACGGAGATCCAGCGCTGCAAGGCGTAGAACTATTTGTAAAGAGTATGAAAGAGAATAAACAAGAAATGACAGCTCGTGAACACAACACCACATCTAAGTTAGGTTAATTTTAAGAATTGTTAGTTGTAGTACAAGGAAAATTCAATGTGCGCAAGAACTAACATTTACTGCACCGACGGTGTTCCGAAAGAACTTTACCTTTCGCAGAAGACATTGCCTTTATGGATCACTTTATTCTTTATTTGTTTATGTAATAGAAATTTATATATCACGCAACGAGAGCTTCATAATTGCCACTATGCTCAAGCTTTACATATGTTCGAACATAAGTCTTAACTTTAAAACATTCATAAAATGTATTTGATATTCTGGGCTGCATTCTACTGGTGTCGATATCGTAATCATGTATTTATTATTCACTGCACATACAGGAATCGCTAGCTGTAACTTCAACTCAAAATTGATTTTATTGGCCTTGACACAATGATGCAGGATACGTATCTAGAGCCTTTAAAAAAGTAAACCTAAAATGTCTTATGTGTTGCACTCACATGACTTTCTCTCCTCTTGTAGTAACCATTCTTACAAACTCTTATTCCAATACCTTCTTCGTGTTAGTTGAGATAAACATTTGTACAAATTACCTTAATGCTTACTTCCTTGTAGGTGCAAGGGGAATATTAGAATACAGTAGGCTGTGAGCGATAGTCACATCTTTTGAAGCTTTGATATACCGTTCTCTTTGCACGGTTAACATATAAAAATGAACAACGATGTTGCCATTTCACGAAATCTTTATGTTTTCCTTAATTCACACAATAACAAGGATTATTTCCGAAATGGTTCACCCTACAAAAAATTTATTTCAACATAAATTGTGGGTTTTAGCGAGATCTACATCTTTGTATAGTAAGATTTTGTCTGTCTCTTGTGGTTTACGAGTTGTTCAAAAGTCATCCAAAGTAAACAGGACTAAATAGGCTATAGCGAGAAAACTCAAAATATAGGTTTCATTTGTCATAAAAGTATCTTAAACTTACGCCATTTTAATCGAAATCAATAGATGCATTTTCAAGAAAATCAAAACTTTAGAAAACTTTTCCATGTAAAGGTTAGTTTAGGGTGGGGCTATTTTCTTTAAAATGCTTGTGTGGCATCCTTGAAGGATATTGAACTTAAATACCAACTATGGCTTCAATCGCCTTTTCGTTTTTGAGTTATGCTGTCCACTGACTGACAGACATACAGACTGACAGACTGACACACACATACGGACAGTTTTCTAAAAATGCTCTTTTTGATTGATTCAGGGGGTCTCAAGACATATATTTCCGGTGAAATCTTTACATCAAACTTTTCTCTACTTGCAAGTAGAGAAAGTAAAAAGGCTCAGTGAATCTCGAAACCTTTGCGGAATTTTTAGGTGGAATGCAATACGTTAAAACAAGAACTGGACTGCTGAAGGTATAATTTGCATCTATTTTGGTTTGTGAAATTGGCACAAAAGGTTCAGCAAGCATTTGATATAGCGTGCCGATGTTCAGGGGTAATCAACGCTGCAGGGAAGTTGAGACCTCTACCCACGCACATTCATCCCCTTTGAATTGATTCCTGCGAAACAAGACACGTGGGGTAGCAGTGCGAGAGAGGAAAATAGTAACAAAGACCTTCGAACCGACACCGTGGGTCGCGAACTGTGTAATATAATACTTTTCGTCAATTTAATCCTGTACTTTACCGCAGGGGAATTTAGTTGAAGCAAGCTACAAAGGATTTTAAGCCTGCTGGTGTGTTCCCATAAATAATATTATCTTCAGGACAAACATAGTCATCAAAGTATGTTGCGAAAGCTCCTGACATATCTAGGAGAACAATGCAGGGCAATGATTAAGTCTAGTTTGTGCTATGGGGCAGAAACTTGTGGACAGAAAGGTACTGACAATCGAACCAAATACAACGGTACTCTGAAGTAAAATATTCGATGGGGTGCCGCCCTCGGGTTTTTGTTAGTTTGTGTACAAACTATTCCTAAAAAAGCTTATTTTTCTATACACTTTGTTTTACTAGAGATAATCCATTTCAGAAATGATATATTAACGTTTCGTTGTAGGTAAAATGGAATAGAAGCAGACAAATGTTTAATTCTTTAATTGGAATTGTGTCTTATAAAATGCATATAAATATGTTAGATACTTTATTACTTATTGTGCAGTTGTCTCATAAAAATATCATTTTTGTCACTAAAATCGTAGTTTTTTAAAGAAAAATACAGGTAACTGCAGTCAAATGTAGCCCCTTCAACTTCCAAGCGTGTCGTAACACCGATTATTTACTTGGGCCCTCCCCCTCTTTTACCACAGACGCGTTTGACTGCAGTTGCTGGGATTCGAACGGAACGGATTGCCAGTCCATTGTGAAAGGGATATGAAAACTTGTTTAGGAATTAGAGGAAGAACGGAATATATAGCAAAATAACCTGCCAATTACAGGATTAAGAACCCTTCCCATGGAGTCGTCAAAAACAACTGAATATCGACAGGACTTTAAAAGAATTACAAAGAATCAGACAGTTTGTAACATTAATAAGCAATATTTTGAAAATCGCTGATGCCACAAAAAGGTTATTTAAAACAAATCGTCTGTCTCTTAAAGTTTACTGGTTACACATAATTACGCAAACTTTCTTTCAAGTGAAAGACTTCATAATCTGTTCCCAGAAGATGTTATTCTGAAGTTCATATTTTGTCATGTATATATATATTCAATGTGTTATTTTAACCACAATTGTTAGAGCCACTTTTCAGAAAATAAGAATTTCGAAAATGTTCCAATTTAATGCTAGTTTAGGGAAAGATCACTTTCTTTAAAAACTTCGCATTATTACTTTTTCTATTACGTATAGTAAAGTGCAGGAGGTATTGTATTCCCCCCGGAATTCAATGTCGAAATTTCACATGGAAATATATATTCTGAGGCCACCTAAATTAAAAAAAAAGCATTTTTAGTAAAAGGTTCGTGTGTGTTTGTGTCTGTCTGTGTGTCTGGACAACATAACTCAAAAACGAACAGTATGTTAAAAACCAAAGTCGGTATTTATGTTTAATCTCTCAAGGATGCGGTAGGAAGATTCTGAGAGAAATTCTCCCAGCCTAAAATACCCTTTACATATAATAATCTTCGAAAATTTTAATTTTCTTGAAAATGGCTCTAACGACTTTGACTAAGTATTTACTCTGGAAGAATTTTGCATAACTACAAAACCGTAAAAGATAGACGAAATCTTATTGTACAAAAAATGCAGATCTTGCTCTAACACAATTTGTGTCTGAATATACTTTTAGTAGGGTGAACTACTTCTGAGATATTCCTCGTTATTTGTGTGAGTTTTGGAGAACTTATACTTTGGTCAATCCCCCCCCCCCCACACACACACACACACATAAGGAAGGAAATGGTAGAGGGCAAGAGGGAGATCAACTTTTCCGGGACGAAAGCAGATGTTGTACACTACGGAAACGATGTTGCTGACAGCTGGCGAAACAAGCAGTCAACAACAACAACATGGGGCTTAAAATTTACTACACCAGAATACTAGTAACTGCAATAAAAAGGAAATACACGAACCAAACTGAACAAATAGGAGAGATAGTGGGAAATGACTTGCAAAAGAGAGATAACAAAACCCTTATTTTCAACACTTCAGGAGGGATTAAAATTGAAACAATGTTTCACCAAATTTCACTGCGCTGGTGACAGTACGCGCAATCTAAGAGCAGAATTATGGATAATACAATGTGCCCATGTATCATAGGAGAACAAAACCTAGACAATGTGCTGTTCAACTGTTAGAGAATAAATAAGAAAATTAAACATCTGAAGACATCAATGGCAAATTATTCAAGAAATGGCATACCTTAAAACTTTAAAAGGAAGTTCTCAGAATTCGTAATGATTTTTCTTGACTCAGGCAGGCTCAAAATTATATTACAGGAAGGGTGGGATAGGTGTTGCAAAACTACCCTAGGGTACCGAAGACTATCTTAAAAAATTGTACACTAATAAAATTGGTAAGTTAAACACTACCCGGATTACTTGTACGTTAGGAGTGTTGCATACCTATCTGGCACTACTTCATATGGATCGTGTGTTTACGTTTTTTATCGTGTTTTACCAGATTACTAGAACTACTTAAGGAAAGTAAAAATAGGAAGGCAACAAGACCAGATAGAATGAATATGGAGGCACAATACTCCATTTAAGATTATTGCACGTAATAAATGAATGTTGGAAGTTGTGTACAATTTCCAGACATGTGGAATAATGCAGAAGTTATATCGATAGTTTAAAAGAACTCTGATGTGTTGCACTCACATGACTTTCTCTACTCTTGTACTAACCATTCTTACAAACTCTTGTTCCTATATCTTCTTCGTGTTAGTTGAGATGCGCATTTATAGAAATTATCTTATTCTTCATTTCCTTGTAGGTATAAGGGGAATATTAGAATACAGTAGGCTTTGAGCGATAGTCAAATCGTTTTAGCTCTGAGATCCCGTTCTTTTTGCACGCTTTACATAAAACAAAATGAACAATGATGTTGCAATTCACGATATTTTTGTTTTCCGAAACTGAGACAAATAACAAGGAATATTTCCCAAATGGTTCGCGCTACAAAAACCTTTATTTAGACATAAATTGTGTGTTTTAGCGAGATCTACATGTTTTGTTGAGCGAGTTTTGGAGAACTTCTACTTCTGTCAAATGGAATATAGTTTTTTTTTTTTTTTTTATGTTAAACGTGCGAAGAGAACGAAATCTAAAAGCTTTGACTATCGCTGAAAGCCTATTGTATCTCAATTAACAAAGAAGATATAGGAATAAGAGTTTGAAGGAATGGTTAATACAAGAGTAGAGGACGGCATGTGAGTACACGCAAGCATATTGTTTTTTATTTCCTTTGTAATACATGTTGATCAAGGTACAGGAGTCTGTATTCGTATTGTGGTAAACACGTCCAGTATTTGGCTCGGAGAACGTATAAGGTTGATTTAGATGCCGTTTGCAGTACGTCTCTAAAGTTCCAAACAAATGAAGGCAGCAGCTTTGCTACTAGAAATCAACATCTGCAAACAGCAACCATGCTAATTAATTATCGGCTAGGGGCGTATTTTCCTTTTCATGGGAATACAGCGTATTATTTCTCTTTGAGTGCACTACCACAAAGTACCTAATGAACCGAAACTAAAGTAGCCTGGCGTCTGATATTCAATCAGCAACATAATAGTTACAAATATCTTACCCTACTTAGATTTTAACCAAGTTGTTTCTACTAAAACAACTTTGAACAGCCTTCCTTATTTGTATTTTCTTAAAATGTGATTAAAATGTCGTAACATTGTGACACTGTCACGGTAAATGATATTTATGATAGTCGCGTTCTAATAAAAAATTCAATGTGGAGATTTCACCGAAAATATATGTTTTGAGGCCCCCTAAATAAAACAAAGGGATTTTTACTTTCTGTACTACGTATAGTAAGTAGAGAAACTATTGTATTCCACACAAAAAAATTCAATTCGAGATTTCAGCGTAACAATACATTGCAACAATACATGTCGATTGCATTGGTGTCACATGGCACCTTTTTAAGAGTTTATAGTTGGCATAGAATTGAATGTGAGGTAAACTACATGAACATGAACAAAAATGTCAATTGGTTCCTCTTCTTATTCTTCGCCCCCAGGATTAGACACAAGTGCCTGTTCCGGCTTCAAAGTGTGTAAGGTTCGATAATACACAGGATAAACTTAAAGCAATATTCTGGCTTGAAAATTATGAAAGAGAATGTATTCTAGATTCTCAGGATATGACACTAAATAAATATTTACACAGAATTTCTTTTTTAACTTTTTATTTTCTCAAGAATTTTTCTGTCGATTTTGATGAGTATACAACATGTTTAATACATAACTATCTTGAAATCCTTTTCCTTACTCAATGCTGTTGTTCAGTCCAGGAATAAGGGAATCTTACGCTGTGTCATCACACAGTTTATATATAACATAGACCAAAGAGAGAAACTACAACTTATCATTGTGAGACGATGTTAGAATGTTCGATAGATACCAAAGTTCTCTTGCTTTTGGCAAGCACATGTTTAACAGTATATCAGGATTGTCCAGAGCTAGGTCTAGGCGCCAGCTCGATAAGACTGTAGCCCCCGGACTCCGTCACACTGTTCCAGATAATGGGTTAATAAATGACTTCACTACTGACCCTCTAATGGAGTCGAGTCTCTGAAGACCAGCCACTGCTAGCTGATAATGAGCATCTGAACTTGAGATTTCCACACTAGCCCGCTAACGACCCATAACTTTCGTTGTAGCATAATCGAAAAAAATCTGAAGTGTTCCACTCACATGAACTCTTGTACTAACCATTCTTATAAGCTCTTATTCTTATATGTGCTTCGTGTTAGTTGATATAAACATTTGTACAAATTATCTTATTGCTTATTTTCAGTACGTAGAATAGGCTTTGAGCGATAGTCAAATGTTTTAAAGCTTTCAAATTCTGTTCTCTTTGCACAGTTAACCTATAAAAATAAATACCGATGTGTCATTTGAGAAAAGTATAAATTCTCCAATCCAATTATTTAGACATAAATAAGATCTTTATTCTTTCATGCTAAGATTTGATCTATCTCTTACGGTTTACCAGTTATGCAAAAGCCTTCCAGAATAAACAGGACTACGTGAGCTATAGTCAGAAAATTCAAAATATAAATTTCATTTGTAATAAAAATATCTCAAACATATAGCATTTTAATCAAAATCGTTAATCATTTTCAAGAAAATCAAAACTTTCGAAAAATTTTCCATGTAAAGGGTTGTTTAGAGTGGAGAATTTTCTTCAAAATCGCATCCTTAAACACATTAACTTTTCGTTTTTGAGTCATGCTGCCCACAGACTGACACACACAGACATACATACACACGTGAATCTTTTTCTAAAAATTCTTTCTTTGCATTACACGGTTTACTAAGAGAAATAATGACATTGAAATAATGACCGACGCGAGAGCAGAAGGCGGAGTAGCTTAAACAAGGGGATGTGGGAGCAGGTATAGAAGCTCAAGGTCGGCAGCTAGGAAAGCTATTCCACCCTCAAAAAGCATTCTAACTGCATTCCGACAAAACAAACAACGCCGGAGTGATAATCTCTTTTGCGAAAACACATGAACAAAGTTTTATAAACTTCCGCATCTAGACTGACATTTCTCAACAAAAACTTCGAATTAAAGAAAGTGAAATTAGAATTACATGTGACTTTGTACATTGTATGAATACAAAATTTAAGGAACGAAGAAAAATCTAGCCGAGTTACGCCGTATAAGCTAACGAACCATGGATTTAGCATGGATGTAACATTGGTAGAGAACAAAGATAACCGTAAAGATATGAACAGCTGAAGCTCAACTCCCATTCACATCTCGGAATGTCCCGTACAGCTGCGCCATAACTGCTTCCTACAAACCGACATTTATGAAAAGTTTGTGCACTCATCCATCTACATCCCTTGTGCACAACTCTCCACTTTCCAGGAGACAAGAAATTAAGAACGTGTCTAGATTTTAATGTCAGAAAACCAGAACGTTATGTCCCAAAGGAACACGTTGCCTTTCACAGATAGATATACCGAAAGTTTGTCCACGCACATAAGTAGCGGAACATCACGTGACCTTCCTGATAAGCAAGTGTCTGAAATGCAAATCTTTGGTTTATTTTTTAATGTACCTTTATGTTTATTTTATCTACTAGTACCTCTATTAAATGGAGGAAATATTCTAGGTATTCCACCCAAATATTTTATGAAGAGATTTCACCGGAAATGCACATTTTGAGGCCTTTTAAATACAAAAAAGGTGTTAAAAATGTTGATGCATATGTATGACTGAACAGCAATCTTAAAAACGTAAAGCTGTCAAATACGAAACTTCGTGTTTAAGTTTCACATATTTTAAGGATTAGAAAGGACATATTAACCTTCATTGGTAGAAGTGTTCGTAGTTTTTAATTCTTCTCAAAAATGGCTGTAACAATTTCATTTAAAATGCCATCTTTGAGTTATTTTATGACAGATATAGATCATTGCACTTCCTGGTGCGGACTGTACAGTTCTCTTTATTCTGAATATCTGATGTATAATTGGTAAATCATTAGAGACTGACAAAACTTCATTCAACAAAAAACTGCAGTTATTGCTAAGCACGCCGGTTATGTCAAAAATGATTTGGGACGCTAACCATTTCCGAGATATTTCTTGTTATTCGTTTGAATTTTCAAATACTATGTAATTTGCTGAACTGAAAGTTACAATTTTTTTCTAATATATAACGTATTGTTCTCTTTTTATACCTGCAAATGAAGAGTGATCGGTATTAGCCAGAAGTAATAAATAAATAATAAATAATAAATAAATTTTAGTCAAAGTAGCTTATGGAAGAGAGAGTGAACTCGGACACGAAAAACCACGGACTGTCGATATTATTATTGTACTTCCGGTATTACCTAATAAAGTTATTAATAAGTGACCTGCAATTATATTTGCAGCTAATAGAATACCTAATGTTCCAGGTCGAATTACATTTCTTTATTGAATATTAAATCAATCATTTCAATAACAGCTATAATCAATTTATCTTATATTTCACAAACTTTTAACTCAATAAAAATCAAAAAATTGTTAAGTTCCGAACGGACACAAAAAAGGACGGACGGACGGATTGATGGATAAATAGATAAATAAATAAAGAGAGGAGAAGGACAGACGGAGGAAAGAACGGAAGCAAAAGAGGTAAGAACAAAGGAAGGTAGGAAAGAAGGAAGGTAGGAGGAAAGCAAGGGGGCAGGGAAGGAAGGAAATCAGGACGATAGGAGAAAAGGAAGGAGGGAGGGAAAGAAGGAGGGAGGAAGGGAACCAGAGAGGGAAGGGAGGGAAGGAGGGAGGAAAGGAAGGAGGGAGGGAGGGAAGGAGAGAAGAAAGGGGAAGGGAGAGTGGCAGGAAGGAAGGAGGGAGGGAAGTAAGGAGAGAGGGAGGCAGGAAGGAGGGAGGGAGGAAGGAAGGAAAGAAAATGTTATATATTAGAATTTTAAACAAAATTATTAGTTCCATTTCTGACAAAATGAAACTTTTGAAAATATTTCGAGAGTAGACAAACTCATCTAGGTGCAACACATCAGATTTTATTTATTCAGGGGACTGAAAACGCGTATTTTGTCGATATTTCTTTTGTGGGTGGAATGCAATACTTCTATTTACCATAGGTAAGCTGTAGACCAAGTGAAATATCTCTGAAAAGAGAAATTCTAATGTTTTGTTGTGGTAAACAGGAACATTGAGCTCTATTGCTTGTTTCTCTCACTCTCTCTGTTTCTGAGTGTTCATTTTTAATTCATGTTTCACGTTTGCATGGAGGTTATTTCAGCCGTTTTTTACGGATATTATGTATGGTAATTTAACATTATGTTGAGAATTGCCAATTACATGCCCATTTGATGTCATAATAATGCTAATATAGTAACAATGAAAAGTGTATATAGCGATGTATGCATTTTTTCGCGTGCATATATTTGGTTCATCGGGTCGTGAAACAGAAGCACAACCGCAGAAGGAGAGTTCTTCGCGAGCGATTGGTTTTCTCGCCACGTTATTTATCACTCGCCTGTGACACGTGACGACGTAGTAAAATGTAGCAAATCATGGGAAATCCCTCAATACCGAGCAGTGTTGCCAAACAAAACACACATCCTACAAAGTTTCCATACAAAAATACAGATACAGTTGCATTTGATTTATGCGTATATCAAGGGGAACAGGAAGATTACTGGTTACTGATAATTACTTACAAATAAGATTTTAATAATGCATACAATTTTTACTTTCTCTACTCGTAGGTAGAGGAAGTATTGTATTCCACCCAAAAATTCGGTGTCGAGATTTTACCGAAAACATGCTTTTAGACCCCCTGAATAAAAAGAAACATATTTAGAAAAAGCTCCATGTGTGTGTCTGTCTCAAAAACGAAAAGTCGGTTAAAAACCAAAGTTGGTATTTAAGTTTAATGTCTTTCAAGGATGCGACACGAATATTTTGAACAAAATAGCTCAACTCTGAACTACTCTTTACATAGGAATTTTTTTAAAAATATTGATTTTCTTAAAAATGACAAACAATTTTGATTAAAATGCCATATGTTTAAGATATTTATACGGCAAATGAAATGTATATTTTGAATTTTCTGGCTATAGCCTATGTAGTCCTGTTTAGTCTGGATGACTTGAAAAACTCGTAAACCGTAAGAGATAGACAAACTCTTACTGTACAAAAAATGTAGGTCTCGCTAAAACAATTTATATTTGAATAAATTTTTTGTAGAGTGAATCTTTTCGGAGATATTCCTTGTTATGTGTGTCAATTTTGGAAAACTTAAAAACGCTCGTGAAATGGAACATCGTTGTTCATTTTTTGTATATTAAGCGTTCAAAGAGAACGAGTTCTCATATTCCCCTTTTCCTATAAGATAATTTGTATAATTGTTTATCTCAACTAACACAAAGACGATATGGTAATAAGAGTTTGTAAGAATGGTAAGTACAAGAGTAGAGAAAGTCATGTGAGTGCAACACATCATATTATTTTAAACAAAACCAATGTAGGGCCTTACATGTGTAAAATTTTGCATATAAGAAAGATATGTGCAATGAAAATATTGTTTTGAACTTTAAGGAAATCAGATAATTTGGCTAGTTTCACCATTCTCCTCATTTTGTTAGTAATGACTAGGCTTTGGACGCGGTTGGGACCATATTTTTAAACTTCTAGAAGTGATTGTTGAAAGAGTAAGCATTATGTATATATGGTAAAATGCACCACATATTGTTATTCTGTTCGCAATGTAATACTCGCCCGCATTATAACATTCCTGGTGGAAAAAACCGCTAATAGAATTTGTGCACGAATTGAGCTGAAAAAAACTAATCCCAGGAGGCTAAGCCGAGCAGAAAAAACTCCCATTGGGTATAAATACAAGGAGAGCATCGCATGTCAAACAGTATATGGTCTGCAAGTGATAAATTGATAAACAGAACATGTGCTCAATGGTTGTGTGATACTTTGTGCGAGTCTGCCAAAATATAGTGCTGGAGTGTGTTGAATCCAGATGTTCAAAACACATCGCGAAGGTTAAAAGTGTTGCGAAAAGACCTACCAAATAAGTACACAGACATAATTAAAAGAATAGGAAATTATTAATTTATTTGGGCATGAGTAGTTACAACTGGGAGGACTATAGTGAATGAAAAATAGAGCATCAGTGAGTGGTAAAGGCAGTTTTATGTGTAATGTATTTCTCACATTACATCGCTCAACCAGTAAGCAAAGATCCTTGTTTCTCCGCTGAGACCGCACTAGTCCAAATCAACAATGTTTTCCTGCCTCCCAATCTGATTGGAAATTACCAGATCCAGGGAAACAAGATGTCAAAGGATCGAACCGAGGTCTTCAAATATCCAGGTCATCGTGCAGCATCCCATGTTAGAGTGCACGGTCACGGGTATCGAACCCGCCACCCCCCCCCCCCCCCGAATGTGGACCACAGACGTTACCGCCTAAGCCATCCCGCTCGCTAACTAGATGCAAACAAACGTAATCTTGGATAATCACAGCATGGCAGAGACCTAAATAATTCCCACCCTTCTTTTACAGAACATTTTACGATCGTGGAATTCTGTAATGCAAGTAGTTTCATATCTTGTAGCTCGTATGAAGCCTCAGTACATGGAAACTTCAAAAGTGCAAAATAGCACACACACACGCACGCAAGCACGCACGCGCGCACACACACACACACACACACACACACACACACACACCTTTACTGAGCACACCAAAAATATGCGTCCCAGCTCGCGCACTTCACTATTTACACTACACTTCCCTGTTTACACTATTTACAGTTCCCGCTGTTTTCCTGCGTGGGCAGGTTGCAGCTCCTGGGTATTTTTTAAGGCGTGCTTGCGGTGCTTCGGCTCGCCTTTGCCAATGTTGCGATCACGTAGTTTTCGTAGTTTCTAATGCGTGTCCATGTTGCCGTTGCTCTTTTTATTATTGGCTCTGGGATGAATGGGATCTGGGTTTCGAGGTGAAGGGTTTGGTTACTGGTTTGGAGTAGAACAGAGAGGATTTTTCTAAGGGAGTGGTTTTGGAGGGTTTGAATTTGTTTAAGGACACTTTTGGAGGTATTAGCCCAGACCACACATGCATACAGGACCACCGAAAGAATAAATGACCTGTATATAATAAGTTTGGATTTCAGTTGCAACTGTTGGCTGCGGAAGATGGGGGTGCATAACTTTAGTCGCTGTCTGCCTTTGTTGGCGCTATTTTTATATGGGTGCACCAGCACATCGTGCGGTAAATAGTGACGCCTAGGTATTTAACATGCTGACCTCAGTGTAATATTTGACCACCGAGCATTAGGTCCATGGCCAAATTGTGATACCACTTTGAAAAATGTATTAGCTAGCATTTATTAGGGTTACTTTTGGTTTTCCAGTCATGGAGCCATGAAAGGAAGTTATTTATGTATCTTTGAATTTCTGCAAAGTTAAAACGAGAATTTTTGTGGTGGTTGTATACAGCGGTGTCGCCAGCATACAAAGCCACGTTGCATCCACGGGGAAATCATTGGTAAAGAGAATGTACAAAAAAGGCGACATGATTGCCCCTTGTGGGACGCCAGCCCACATTACTCGCTCCCTGGAGGAGGAGATTTCCATTCGACGTAGAAACGTCTATTTTCTAGGAAATTGTGCGGCAAGTACCTACATGTAAATTTTAAGGGTCGGGAAATTGCGGTGCAGTTTATAGATGAGGTCATTGTGCCAGCAGCGGTCAAACGCGGCTTCTACGTCCAAAAATAGCGCCAATGTTGAAGCTCCATTGTTAAATTCCTCATCAGTTAATCTGCCGCTGCAGTTCTGTGGAATGTCCTTTTCTAAAGTCAAACTGAGAATTTGAAAGTTCATGTATTTCCGAGACTTGTTTTTGAAGCCGAGAAAGTATGTTTTTCGAGAAATTTACCAATAATTATACAGAAAATTGATGGAGCTCCCGGCTTATATATAGGTCTGTTTCTCACCTCCTATTGGTTGTTCGTACGCCAATCGTATATGGCTTAGTCGTGTACAACATGACAACGTGGACAATAAAAGCAGGATAATCTATCAAGTTATTTTACAGCAAGTTGGTGCATGTTACTTGCTCGGCTTATGGAATTGAACCCGAGTCCTCCCGAATGCAAGCCATCTCGCTCGGTACGTATACATTTGAAGGGAAATTACAGGAAGCAATTTCTCTGTGTTTTCCATTTTATAGCTCATGACAAAATGCTGTGTTGCAGCAGAAGTACTGGAAGCGAGGCGGATGGGCAACAAACTTTAAACATTTACCTTGATTGCGAGCTGCAGGATGTTACATATCTAATTAATATACAGTAAGTGCAGACGTTAAACGCTGGGCAGTACTAGCGCAAAGCATCGCTTCCAACCTTATTACTCACAAGCGAGCGTGTATGTTTCAAAATCCCGGGTACTTGGTTTATTTCTTTCCTCTTACTCCATAAACTTACAGTTTATTTTAATGCCTTAGGAACCAACAAGCAATACAGCCTAAACTGACCTAACTTTACGGTAGAACCTAATAATACCGATTTTTATTATTTAAATAGGTAGAGTACATTTATTTACATAAAATATTTCTAAGCGAAATATTCGAATAAAGGAAAAGTTAGACAAATATTATCTTATGAAAGCTATTGTAAGACATATAATGTATTACTATGGTAGAAGCAAAATTTAACGGCAGTTAATACTCTTTTTCCTGTTCTGCAGGAAGTTTTGTGAGTGAAAATGATATGCAATAATGCCTTACAGCATAATTAACAGAGTGTTTAATTAGACGACACCGCAAAGCAATGATTGGATTTTGGATCGAGCCACCGGCCATTAAATTTTGCTACAGTCATACCACCAACTACCACCACCACAGCCACCGCCACCGCCACCGCCACCGTCACCGCCAGCACCACAAATAATAATAATAATAATAATAATAATAATAATAATAATAATAATAATAATAATAATGATGATGATGATGATGATGATGATGATGATGATGATGATGATGATGATGATGATGATGATGATGATGGCGATGGCGATGGCGATGGCGATGGCGGTGGCGGTGGCGGTGGCGGTGGCGGTGGCGGTGGCGGTGACGGTGACGGTGACGGTGACGGTGACGGTGACGGTGACGGTGACGGTGACGGTGACGGTGACGGTGACGGTGACGGTGACGGTGACGGTGACGGTGACGGTGACGGTGACGGTGACGGTGACGGTGACGGTGACGGTGACGGTGACGGTGACGGTGACGGTGACGGTGACGATGACGATGACGATGACGATGATAAATACAGTAAATATAAACTGAACATATAAGATCACATAAAATTCCAGTGTACTGATAGATCACCTTATTTTATCTAACCTAAAAATCTGATACTTGTATACAAATTACATATTCCATAAACATTGAAGTATCAGTTTCATAATGTTAACTAGAGTTACGCTCTACCAAAACTACAGTTCGACAGTTTTGGTACACTACTTAAATGAAGCAGTAAATGGTAGGATTAGTAATAGTATAGTTAGGTAAACAAACTAATAGAAAATACCATGAATTAAACAATTTAACGAAACATTCAAACATAATGGCGAACATTGGTTTCGTTACTGTGATGAATATAAAAATTGTATTTTTGTGTTCAAAATAACCTTACTAAAGCTCATAATCGGTGTCTGCGAACTGAACAGTAATACACTTAGAACAACTTCCTAATGTTTTTGTAGACACTGTGTTCCATGGATTAAGACGCCCTTTGAATACCCTGTCTGAGTTTCAAGAAAGTTTAAAGTTCAACGGATCCAGTTTCTAAGGAACCTAGTGGAATATGATCACATTACGCACGCAGCGTGACTTATATGAGGCAACTCCCGGTAGGTATGCAACACACCTAACGTACATGTAATGTGGGTAGGTTCTTAACTTTCCAATTCTTCTAGGGAAATACCTTATCTACACTTACTTATGGTTACCTACGGTAGCTTACGGTACTTTTACAACTCTAGTGTTATCGCATGGCGCACGTTGGATTGGAGATTCCTTTGTTTATTCGTTTTGTTTGTTTTTGTTTTTTTTTTTTTTTTAATTTATGTACATTAAATACAATTTTCAGCCCAGAGCATGAATGGTTTCAGGTTTATTAATCAAAAAATCACTTATTCTAGCTTCAGTGGACACGTTTACAGGCATTTTCATCACAGACACAGACGAAATGGTATTTTTAATAATTTAAATATATATTAATGGTGTTTCAGCTAGAGTTTAAAATACAACTTTAACGTATACCCGGTCACTTTAATATTAAAACACAGAACTGCTGTAAAAGCGACCTGAACATTAACACATTCCTTTTCAATCTGCGTGGTTTGTATTTGCGTTGCTGTTTATATGTTGAATAATTGTTAAGTAGCACTCTGTAAAGGTTAAAGTTGCATAGGTCGCGTTATAAGCACTGCAGAGGCAGTATGTTTTTGTACACCCATGATCGAAAATAAAATGCTGTGTAATTGTAAACTGTGATAACATGATTCTGCTACATTTGATTGTAGGTATTTCGTCTCCCTGTTGCACGCGTGACCAATACTTAAGCTAGCTTGTTTCATTTTGTGTGCGGTTATGCAACTATTTTCTGTTATGCAGAAAAGTTCGGCAAAGTTGCGCTGTGATATGTTGCTGCTTTTATTTGTTAGGGCTTCTCCATTTTTCAGCAGTTGACCTATATTCCTATTTATCATTCTTGTTTGAACAAGTCATCCTTCTCTAGGCATTGATTATTCATTTGTCTATGAATCGGTCCTCTCCAAGTTGCTCTTGGCCTGCCCCGCTTCCTTCTTCCAACGTGCCCATACCATTCAAGACCCCTTTCAATTCCCTCCACCACTGTTTCCTCCATATCCCTCATCTGCCTCACCTCTTCGTTCCTTCTTTCCAAACTTGATACTCTAGTACTAAGTCTTATCTCATCCATTTCCACTGCCAAGATCTTAGATTTTTGTCTCCCTATCAAAGTCCACTCCTCGGCGCCATAGGTCATTATACTTTCCACCGCAGTCTTCAAAATCCTCTTCTTTGTACAATTCAGCATGGTTCTACTCCAGTAAAGCCCATTCAACATTCGTATAGCTCTTCGTGATTGTTCAAGCCTGCTGTCTATATTCACTTTACGGCTCCCAGATTCATCAGTAGACGATACCAGATATTTAGACTTATTAACGACTTGAATAGTTCCTTGGGATGTCCACTTCCTCCTTCTACCAGATATTCTCTTTTATCCATATTAACTCATAGTTCCCCTACTTGAAAGATATCCAAAAGTCTCCTCATTTATATATTTAATGTGTACACGACTCTGAGGTATCACTACCTCAAGTATTCTAAAAATGACACAAATAACAAGGAATATCTCCGAAATGGTTCACTCTACCAAAAACTTTATTCAGATATAAGTTGTGTTTTAGTGAGATCTACACCTTTTACTTTCTCTACTCGTAGGTAGAAGAAGTATTGTATTCCACCCAAAAATTCGATGTCGAAATTTCACCAGAAATATATGTTCTGAGACCCCTTGAATAAAAAACAGCATTTTTAGAAAAACGTCCGTGTCTGTGTGTCTGTGGACAGCATAACTCAAAACCGAAAAGTAGGTTACAAACCAAAGTTGGTATTTAAATTTAATGTTTCTCAAAGATGCGACACGAAGATTTTGATGAAAATAGCCCCACCCTAAACTACCCTTTACATGGAAAATTTTTCGAAAAATGTTATTCTCTTGAAAATAGCTCTAACGATTTTGATTAAAATGTCATATTTATGAGATATTTTTAGGACATCTAAAATGTATATCTTGAATTTTCTGGCTATAGCCCCTGTAGTCGTATTTCCCTGGACGAATTTTACATAACTGGTAAACCGTTAGAGATAGACAAAATTTTATTGCACAAAAAATGTAGACCTTGCTAAAACACAATTTATGTCCAAATAAATTTCTTTGTAGAGTGAACCATTTAGGAGATATTCCGTGTTATTTGTGTCAGTTTCGAAAAATTTAAAACTTCGGTTGAAATGGAACATCTTGTTCATTTTTTTATGTTAAGTGTGCAAAGGGAACGGGATCTGAATGTTTTAAAAGATTTGACAATTGCACAAAGCCTAGTGTATTCTAATATTCCCCTTGCACCTACAAGGAAATAAGCAATAAGATAATTTGTACAAATGTTTATCTTAGCACGAAGAAGATATATGAATAAGAGTTTGTAAGAATGGTTAGTACAAGAGTAGAGAAAGTCATGTGAGTGCAACACATCAGATTTTTAATGTAGTATTCCTATAAGCCTATGTTTGGCTTAAAGAAACTATAAAGCTTATTGATTATTTAATAAGCACTCAAACGCATATTCTTGAGCGTAATCGTTGTAAATCTTACGGGATGGAAAAAATATGTCATTTGCTTCGAAGATGAGTCTATGAATTTATATTGCTACTTTAAAACGTATTAAATGTTTTCATCATAAAATTGAGTTTTGTGGATCAATTAGCGTTAGTGTTATTTTAGTATGCATTAGAGTAGCAGCTACTTTGTCCGATCAGGGGTACCGTTGAAGGGGAAATACCCTCCCCTAGACTTATACCTTATACCATTATATCTATCCCAGCTATCCTAGCCTCTCTCACATAAAAATGTTTATGGTCAGCCGATGTCAGGTATCATAATTATTTTGACAAACCCTGTGTTTACTTCTATCATTTGACATTTAATACAATGTGACTACCACATGCTGTCTGTTTACCAGCTCATGGTCTCAGGGGAATGAAGGGATGAGGAGAGACATTCCACGTGGTGTAATCAGTGTTTTGTGAACTTCCGAGCAAACGTAGCTCTGCTGGTCACGTTGCCAACTTAACTCCAATGTTATTCGCGCTATGTTTACTGGCTGCTAACTTCCCTTAATTTCAGTTGTGAGATCGTACTTATCACTAGTTTTATGTCGGAAGTAATACTAAACGACCACCTCCTTTCCATTAAACTGAATGATTTGAGTATAAAATCTCCTTTACAATTTTTTACGATTATTAACTTTGTCTCATAATACAGTGTGCCCCACTCGCCACCGAACCTGACATGAATTGTAATAATTCAAATACTAATGGAGATATCGCAGTGAAATTTGAAGACTACTTACCATCCAGGGAAGATTGAATTCGTCGGACCATATTATCGGACGTTTTCGCTAAGATGTCCGCGTTTGTTGCCTGGATCTCTGATCGGATGTTTTCTTCCAAAGCGTCTATGGTTCGTGGTTTGTTCTTATAAACTGTCCCTTCCAGATGGCCCCAGAGAAAAAATGAGGTGATATCAGATCGGGTGAACGCGGTGGTCTAAGTCCTTTCGAAATGACGCGATCGTCGAAAAAGGATTGAATGTGTGGCATGTCGCACCGTCTTTTTGGAAATATCCCATGGAGAGTTCTTGGTCATCCAGTTGATTTAAAAACTCGTTGAATACTTCAAGGTTGCGACAGTTGTATCGAAGAAGATGGGACCAGTTGCCGAGATATTGCACACCACACACCAATCTTTGCTAAATGAAGGGGCTCTTTGTGTATCATATGGGAGTTCTCGCTTGACCAGATACGAGAATTTTGATTATTTATGTATCCCGACAGGTGATATCATGCCTCTTCCGTGAACCAATTGTAGTCCAGAATAGTCGGATTATCTTGAAGAATTGTTTGAAAACGTTTAGAGTAACTTATTCGTTTCACTTTGTCAGTTTCTTTTAATTCATGCACCACGTCAAGCGTGAAGCTTCGGTTTTTCCGCAGCACGCTGACAACTGCTTTTTGATATTCCTGTGTCTTGTGAAAGTTGAAATGAACTTCAACAACGCACACACAATAATCACAAACAAGATAAAATAAACGCATTGTTGCTGATGTCTTCTTTCACAACAATATATCTATTAGTGTAAGGACACTAATTCTGCAAAGGTGTATGAGGATAACATGAAGCGGACAGAACAACAAGATTTTGTGAGAATAATTGTAGAAGCTATACAAAAATAAACCACTGTGTTGGAGAAAATCATGCGAATTAATCCCCCCCCCCCCTAAAGAACCTCACTTGGCAATTACTTCTTAATCTGATCCGAAAAGTGTTTTAAAAAAATCTTTTGGGGTATATTTCCGTAGATTATGAAATAAAATACCCATTTCAATTTTTGCGTAAATGCTTTTTCTAAAAAATGTAGTCGTTGTTTTTCTGTGATTAATAAATTACCCTATTTTCCCTATAGGGGCCTGTAACTTAATAGTTAATTTAAATCAAGTGTTTTATTCGCTTCTTTCAAGGTTATGTGTCTATATTAATTCTTTTCATTAAATATTCAAAAAGAAAACAAAAGCCTAATAGAGGAAGTTGCCATATCAGCAGATATAAGCAAGGAACTAGCTTCCAGTTTTATTTCATGTAATAATGGACGAAATAAAAGAAAGCAGGTTAGCAGTAGCTGTGTTGCTATTATGTATCAGAAAAGGAGACGAATCTGCAAAAGCTTTAAAGTCAATGCCAAAGAATAAATATCAACGGAAAAATGTAAGCTTTTCACGATATATAAAAACTGTCAGATGAAATCTAGCTGTAAGAAATTAGTACAGAGCAAGTAATGAGTTAATTACTTGGGTGTCAGTGTCACTAACATACAAAATCAATGCAGAATTAAAATAAAGGCAAGGAAGTAATCAGTGATGTCAGGAAAATTGAGGAAAATTAGCTGTAAAAATAAATGTATAACAGCAAAGAGAGAAAACTCGGAGTATATAAAACGCGTGTCAGACCTGTGACGTCATTGCATAAAGAGAAGAAACAAATGAACTGAAAGTATACAAATAAAGAGAAATTTTGTTTCCGTGTGTAGAATGATCTGAAAAACCACTCAATTGGTATTATAATTCTTTCATCATTGATATGTCCAATTCATTCTGATATACATGGGGCTATAAGTTGCCTTCTAAATGTATTTCATAAGGTAGTGAACATTAAAAGGATACACAAAATTCCCGTATTGAGTTGTAAAAATAACATGCTGCCAATGAAAGCCTAAGAAACGATATGAAAGAGAAATTAGTTGTTCCTATCCTACAGAACAGTAATAGATACTGCACTCCATAGAGTATAGAAATAAGCCAGTTATGTTTTATTGAAAGGAATCTTGAATATGGACCTGGTCAACGCTCTGGTCCCTCCCGGCGTATATGGGGCCTTCGGGAATCTTCTTAATATAGTTACTCCCCAGATGGCGCCTCAGAGACCTAACGACGCTGAGTGCATCCTGTAACAGTATTCCCAGCGGAAGAAAATCCCCAGAAGGTACCTGGAATCGAAGCCTGGTCTCATAATTGCTATCACCGCGTAAATAATTCGTAACTGAGTTTAAAAAGCTAACTTTACTAAGGTAGGCCAGAATAACATTACGAAATTTAACAAACGAAGAAGAAAGGAACGGAAAGATACAATGTATTAAGATCGGTGAACTTGCTATTAACTTCAAACCAGACACACCATGACCAATGGGACAAAACCAACACAATGGCACTAGATTTTATTACCAAATGAATCAGGTACTTTAAATAAATGACACTGTATAAAGTTAGGGAGAAGAATGTATCACTATTCTGTATGCGCAAGCGCGACTTTGGAGCTCAGCAGGCCCACGGTGCCCGTAACAGCAGCACCTGCTTGGGGCAGTGTTAATCAGGGCTGTACAACGTGCATGCAATGGAAAAAGTCAAGCCACTTCCACGTATATGCAGTACCTTAACATAAGGACAGAAATTAGTAACTATTGCGATATATTGAATTTAACTATTATATTATTATTGTTGTTGTAGTTCATATTAAAAATGTATGATCACAAAATCTATGTAAATAAGAACTTATATAAGCCATGGTGTTTCTCGGAGCGCCTCCATAAGAAAATTTGCCTTGCGTTCCCCTCAACACCTCTTGCTCATCGGAAAACATTTGGAGTCGGTTGTACTACCCCTGTACAGAGACAATGTATTACTTGGAAATCTGTCTACGTGAAGATTTCCAATAACCACTAGCGCTGGAAACTTACTTACAGTTTGAGGCACAGATGCAAGACGAATGCTATCCACGCTATCCAACGTGTGATGTGGAAATCTTGAGAATAACTTCGTGTGTTGGAATAATATAACCCAGTTATCTTACATAAATGTTTTACCATGTCAATTCAGAACCTCTGTAATAAATTTTGTGGAAAAGAGCAAATGTTTTTTTACCAAAAAAATCCCATGTGTTGCATTCACATGACTTTCTCTACCCTTGTACAAACCATTCTTATACTCTTATTCCTATATCTTCTTCGTGCTAGTTAAGATAAGCATTTGTTCAAATTATTTTATTGCTTATTTCCTAGCAGGTGGAAGGGGAATGTTAGAATACAGTAGGCTTTGTGTGATAGTCAAATCTTTTAAATCTTTGAGATTCCGTTTCTCTTTGCACGCTTAACATATTAAAAAATGAACAACGATGTTCCATTTCACGAACGTAAGTCTTCCGAAACTCACATACATAACAAGGAATATCTCCGAAATGGTTCACACTACAAGAAAATTTATTTCGACATAAATTGTGTATTTTAGCAAGATCTACATTTTTGTACAGTATGATTTGGTCTATGTCTAACGGTTTACCAGTTATGCAAAAGTCGTCCAAAGTAAATGCGACTATAGGAGCTATAGCCAGAAAATTCAATATGTACATTTCATTTTTTATGAAAATATCTGAATCATATGACATTTTAATCAAAATCGTTAGAGCCATTTTCAAGAAAATCAAAATTTTCGAAAAATCTTCCATGTAAAGGTTAGTTTAGTGTGGGGCTATTTTCTTCAAAATCTTCGTGTCGCATCCTTGAAAGACTTAAATACCAACTTCAGTTTTTCACCTACTTTTCGTTTTTGAGTCATGTTGTCCACACACACACACATAGGATTCAGGGGTCTCAAAACACATATTCCCGGTGAAATCCTGACATCGAATTTTTGGGTGGAATACAATACTTCCCCTACTTACCAGTAGAGAAAGTAAAAAGCCGATGTTTGCTGATGTTTTGTAACTGTAATTGTACTTTCGAACTTGCATCAACAGTTGAAGGAAAGGGGCGAAACACAGTATTATATCTGTAATTTTGTGTACTCTAATCAAAAGCATTATAATGCGCATGTATAAAGCACATTATTATATTACTCGCACCATAAACCTCATTTGTTTTTAATTTATTACAGTAAACATACATTTCATGACACAGATACGAACGTGAAAATTGTATAATAAAATAAACCTAAGAGACAAGGAATTAAAAACACAACATTTAATATTCATTCTTATAAAAAAGCAAAAGATAGGTAACAATACATTCGTTCATCTAGAAAAAAGCACACTTAGTTAAATAATGCGCTTTAGCTTACGTTATTTAAAAACAGTTGCATATTCGTCATCTATAAATTGTTTAATGTGGCATTGTGTAACTATATTGTGTTTTCTGTTTATTACTGTCAATATTAACTTTTATATTCAGTAACAACACGTTCCTGCTGATGAAAATGGACAATATCATGCAATTACAACGTTCATGGTACTATCTAACCATAACTTTCCAGGGGAATTATATACGGGTTTACCAGAAGCTTGTTCTGATAACCTAACCTTACGAACAACTCGCTGAACCGTTCTGAGACCTACAGCACAAGTTTCAGCTGTGCATTTCCCACATTTGGCAATGCTGCCTGCGGGCAGTCGCCTCTCTCAGAAGGAATGCGCTTATGTCCCTCGCTTGTTTGTGTAAAACCGACTGCTTTTTTTGTTTTCTTCCATCACATACACTCAGTACTATGTATTTACATATTAATTGTAACACAACGCACTATCACTACATTATTAAAAAGCGCTCTAATGTTGAATAGGCGCACGGTTTTCTCTGTACGAGAGTCAACAACTCTTAATCCCATTGGTGGGACATGGTTGACGTCATCAGAAAATGTCACTGCGCGTCCTATCTCACCCGCCATCGTAGCTGCCGGTCAGTATAGGTACCTATATCGAAATATACTGTGAAAGTAAATAATGTTTTAGATTCTTAATAGCCATACTCAATTCAAATTGCAAAATCCCTAACTTCAGCGGATCTGTTGAGTAATTTAAATTTTATAAATAATAGCTTTGTTGCTTAACCAATGCCATAACCTCCTTAGAAACATTCGAGTTATACTTGTGAAAGGCTATTATCATAATGGAAGAAGCATATGCAAAAATTAAGGAAATCAAAGCCAGAAAAATTAGAAAAAATGTGAACAAATAGCTCCAAAATGTGTCAA
Organism: Tenodera sinensis; assembly: GCA_030765045.1. Classification (NCBI taxonomy): domain Eukaryota; kingdom Metazoa; phylum Arthropoda; class Insecta; order Mantodea; family Mantidae; genus Tenodera; species Tenodera sinensis. The sequence goes on along the minus strand of CM060961.1, from coordinate 35,039,684 downwards.
AAATGGCGTTTCCAAATGCGAGATGGTTTGCCACAAAATGTAAACGATCCCACGAGAATAAAGGCATAACAAATATATGAGACAGTTATATAAGTATTATCCATATGTACCTATTACCTCTAGCGATGTCGAAAGAAGGTTTTTTAAGTATGTACATTACTGGAATATTAATCACCTTACACATGTGTAGAAAGCTTGTGTTCTATAACAAAATTAAAAAATCTGATGTGTTGCACTCACATGACTTTCTCTACTCTTGTACTAAACATTCTTACAAACTCTTATTCCTTATTCCTTACCAGTAGAGAAAGTAAAAAAAGTAAGTATTGGCAAATTCAACCAAATAAAAAAGAATGTCTCGTAAAAGATTCACTCGAAAGAAAAAATAAATATTTGACATAAATTGTGTGCCTTAAAGAGATCAACATTTTTTTATTTAATAAGTTTCTGTCTGTCTCTTACTGTTTATGCAAAAATCATCGAGAATGAAGAGGTCTTCTGAGGACAGCTGCGAATTAGAAACTTCCGTAGAATCGCCTGTGTGTGTCCGTCACTGTATACAGACTGTCTGTCCCTCCGACTGAGGAGTGGAGTGAGGCATTGGTGCTTACTGCGTAAGGTTCTCCAAAGAGAGAAGGTTGGACACTGCTGGTATATACCGTTTTATACTATCTGTGCGAGCATTGCAGGTACGCGCCTGTTGTTTGCATCTGAACTCATCGTCTCTCCTTCATCTCTCGTTGAAAACGCCATAGTGTATAACATTCCACCGATAGTTCGACGTAACTCTGAAAAAATACACATATAGCATGTATTACAGTGTGTATACATTTCTAGATCACCCTGTGTATTGTTTCTGCTATTATTAATATTGCATTACCAGTGATGGATGTAAATTAATGCACTAGGCTATGTGAACATTAGCAGAACTAATTGCCCGAAGCGCAGAGATTCCTTTCAAATTTGTCTGCCTCTCATTGTTTACATTTCCTCTCTATGTCAACCTACCTTTTATTACATTGTCTCTGTTTTGGTCTTATTTCACTCTCCCTAGCGACTAACGCCCTTCGGCAGTTAGTTACCAAACATTCAATGCATTTGAAATTCATGTTGTTTTTCCAAATTATTAGGGTCATCTTTGAGAAAAATAATCAAAATATTTATTTTTGTTCTCTCTCTCCATCTCTCTCTCTCTCTCTCTCTCTCTCTCTCTCTCTCTGTTACACAAGGAACTTGTAGCTTTCCTTACCGTCATTCAATCTCCCTGCGATCAACTACAATATTTGTTAGTACCTATATTTATGAGCAATTTTTTTCCGACAAGTGCAAGACGAATTTTCGTTATCAGACACCGCTGGAAGGTGTTTTGAGAATTCATTCACTTATCACACTAAACATATTCCGGAGATCGTAAGTTCGGTTTCCGAGGCCGAACTTCCTGGGCCTTTTTCGAGGGTTTTTTGGATTATATTTCGTGCTTTTCCCGTCCCTCTATTTAATTTCACCTCCTGTCAATTCAGTCATTTAGAGTCGGAAGTGTTGCCGATGGACGAGTTAGCGCTGCGGTGTGGTGTATTTGCACTGTAATTGCTCTTCTCGGAGATGCATGGCCTTATACTTGTAAGGTCTGCCGGGACGACTCTCTAAACCCATGCGGCTGCTGGCTGCTTGACGAACCCTGTGCCAAGATGAATCTCCAGCACACATTAGGCATCCTCACGTCCGCTCGCTGCCCGCCAGGGGTCCCTCACGCCCGTAAAGCCACTCATCTCATCCCTTCCTCCCAGGGTTATTGTCTATATGTTTGTAGGTACGTATATAATTGATAAACTCCGACACTGAATGACCTATCACCATGATCTTGCAAGTACCTTTTTATGGACAAGATTTTTATGCTACTTTTTTTCCCTAGCACATTCACATGTGTCTCTCAACAACCAATTCATAAGCTTTCCATGTGATTGAAACACATATTCACACGATTTCCTCTACTCGTTTTTCTTTTACGTAACACATTCACATAACTTTCTATAATCACTCTTCTGCAAACAATTCATGCAATTATCTATATAATTGAAATAAAGATAGAAGCGGGTTTCTATACTCGCTTTTCTTTGTTTGTATTTGTGGCATTCGATAGTGCTTTTGCATGGTGCCTTTCTGGTGTATTCATTTACTTCGTATATTTTTGTTCGATATATTATTCTAAGACTTACTCTAAATGTATTAAGTAATATTTTTAAATATCTACAAAGAAACAAGTCTATTGGGAAAGTGCAAACTAAGCCTAAAACTTGTAGAGATAAATCCTCTAAACGCGAATATTTTATTTAGCATAATATATGTAAATGAACCTTTGGTTGAAATGATTTATCTTAATATTTGCCTTTTAGAGCTTCAGTGACTAAAACACTGCCACATTCAACAACAGCCCTACCCATTCTCTATCAGCACTACAACGCCAGCCGTCTCACAGTGTTAACAGCGCGACAGTCTCTTGTCATGAGCATGCCATAGAACGGATCTTGGCTGGCCCCGTAATCGAAATAGATTGTCGCGGACATCGGCGTATACAGAAACGGCAGAGCTCTTGTATTCTCAGTACAGTACAGTGATATATACAATATCATGCCGAATCAGTCGCGTTGAACTGGTTACATTGTAGCGAAACAGGTTCACGTTACCCCTGCACAAGTAATCAACACCTTAAATTACAACGGATGTTCAACAATTCCACGTAAGATCTGTTTTCAATTGTGTTAGTGAAAAAGAAAAAGCTGAAATGCATTAAAAGTTTGAATGTGTATTCCGAACAATCGCACGTTTAGTAATGTCAAATTTAGAAATACCCGAGCCATTTGATGTGATTGATGTGTTAAGGCATCTGTGAAAATCTGATGTGTTGCACTCACATGACTTTCTCTACCCTTGTACTAACTATTCTTACAAAATCTTATTTCTAAATCGTCTTCACGTTAGTTCAGATAAAAATTTATACAAATTATCTTATTACATACTTCCTTGTAGGTGCAAGGGGAATATTAGAATACAGTAGGCTTTGAGCGATAGTCAAATCTTTTAAAGCATTGAGATTCCGTTCTCTTTGCACACTTAACATAAAAAAATGAATAGCGATGTTCCATTTGACAGAAGTGTAAGTTCTCCAAAACTCACACAAACAACCAGACATATCTCCAAAATGGTTCACTATACAAAAAAAAAAAAAAAAAAAAAAAAAAAAAAAAAAAAAAAAAAAAAAAAAAAACATGGAATTTTAATCAAAATCGTAAGAGCCATTTTCAAGAAAATCAAAATTTTCGAAAAATTTTGCATATAAAGTGTAGTTAAGGATGGAGGAATTTTCTTCAAAATTTTCGTGTCGTCTCCTTGAAAGACATCAAACGTAAATACCAACTTCAGTATTTGACCTACTTTTCGTTATAAATAAAATAAATAAATATTTTGTTGTTTAACGACGCTGTCAACTGCCAGGATCACATCAGCGTCGCCGGTGTGCCGGAATTTCGTCCTGCAGGAGTTCTTTTACATGCCAGTAAATATACTGCCATGGAGCTGTCGTTTTTAAGCACACTTAAAAACCATTGGCCTGGGCCGGGTTTGAACCCGCGACCTTGGGATCGGTAGGCCAGCGTCTAACCAACTGAGCCACCCAGACCGACCTTACTTTTCGTTTCTGAGGTGTTGTCCACATACTGACACACACACGCACGCACGCACGCACGCACGCACACACACACACACACACACACACACACACACACACACACACACACACAAACGGAGCTTTTTCTAAAAATGCCTTTTTTGGGTTCAGGGGCCTCAAAACATATATTTCCGGTGAAATCTGGACATCGAACTTTTGGGTGGAGTACAATACTTCCTCTACTTACCAGTAGAGAAAATAAAAATGAACAATGTCAATAATAATTTAATATAACACATGAATGTTGTAGCAATTCTCAATATTCCATTATTTTTCTCGAACTTTTGCGATTAGTATGACCTCACATACGCCAATTTAACATAATTACACTTTCAGTTAACTTTTTTTTAAACTCTCCATGTTTATTCACTATTTTTAGTTTATTTTGTTTACTTTTACATTTAATTAGCTTTTCCTTCACTTGCGCAAATTCCCAAATACACTAAAAACTCCCTTTCTCGCATGAACTTTTAACCCCTAACCTTTTAAATTCTATCTCTTATTTTCTTCTGCTCCTTAGCAACGATCATTCAATGAGCATGTAATCTATAACACACTTTCTCTATGCAGATCTTAAACAATGTCACAATATCTTAGATAAGTTCATTATCATTATTATTAACTTTATTTGTTCCAGCTGGTGGTGTTCTCGTACCAGGAAGTGGATCCCGGTGTCTACGACTGTTGGGCGACTTTCATCGAACCCTGGGGGAAGCAGGCATACGTCACATGGTACGTATTGATTCGGTTTGCAAGTGTTTGTGTCTGATAAGAATTTTAAACGTATTGAATGCAGATATTTTGTCCTTCCAACACAATGCTTTACACAGTGGAACGTATTGTGTGCAACAAAGCGCTTTGAAATTATTTTGCATCTGAAATAGAGCGATAGTGCGTATTTTGTTTCATTCCACTAATCAGCCTACAATTAACATGTATATGTTGAAATGTCTTACGCAGTAAAGAAACATGCGCAGAACACTATTCCCAAATGTTGTGCATATATTTTAACACTTTCTAAGTGTTGTATCTGGGCTTTTTGTTGCAGGTACAGTGTGTCCGTGTTTCTGGTGCCACTGACGGTGCTCACGACCACGTATTCGTGCATCTGCCGAGAGATATGGCTGCATGCTGGCAGGAATAAGACCAACACACAAGGATGTAGTCCACTTATCTCCAGGGCGAAGATGAATACGGTGAAGCAGATGGTGACTGTTCTCGCCCTGTACATAGTCTGCTCCACACCCTTCATCTGTGCTCAGCTGTGGTCCGTCTGGGATCCGGAAGCCATGAGCAGTCCTTTCTTTTCAGGTAAATTCTTTACTCTTATACTAGACCTGTGGCCGAAAGCACCTTGGCGCTTATTTCAGAACTATCTGCTTAAACAGTAACAATATGCTTATTGCCATTTAGTATACACAAAATCTATCTAGCAGGAGAATGAGGCATATCTCTAAATAGAATGTAGCACATAGATAACGGCAAATTCCCTTGTGGCTACCACCAAGTATGTGGTAACTCGAAAGCGGTCTTTAAGCACTATGCACTGCCGATAATCGATCACAGCAAAACACTATAGTACGAGTGTTAGACACGAATGCACGTATTTTATAAATACACGCTCTTTTATCAATATAAGTTCTGCGTAATTCATGAATACCCCATCTATGTTATTACACTGTATATTTTCAAATCTTGAGACTGTTATTCCATTTCAAACAATTTTTTACTAATTTTTAAGAATTTTTCCCATTATAATTTTCAGATCTAAGAAGGTAATTCTGATTTATAAACAACCAACCTGTATTTAGCTGGACCTTGAGGTATTAGCTTTCTTGCTATCCGAATACACCGGAATGCCTAATTGCCTTAGCTACACTGGCCTTCTCTCCACCCACAACCTTCCTGGCTAATAATTTGTTATTCTCTGGCACAAAATTAACTCGTATTTCTTATATTATGCCGTGATTTTAACACATTAAACCTATTTATTGCAATTATTTATGTCTAAGTCCATATCAATTATAAAATTATTCCTGTTACCGGTACTTAACTGCTAAGCATCTTGCTATTTTCGCAGTACATGTGGCAACATGGTTCAGCTGTTGTACGCCACCCTTATGCCTACTTGGGCATCGGTGCCCTTATAAAGTGGCGTTTTATAAAATAAAACAAAAACTCTTATACCCGAAGGAACATGTAAATGAATAAAACGCTGATTACGTAACCAGCCGCTGTTTTCATACTATGCAGTAATTTTTTGTCCACAACAGCTCCTGAGAACGTGTTAAAAAACTAGCGAGCTTTGAATATTGAATTAATTACTTAGTGCCTTTGGGAGTTTCATGCTAAAGTAATCTACTTTAACACAGATAGAGCTTCGATTCTTGTATAGGCAGGACGAAGCCTTGCGCATTTCTAAAATTTTTCATTGTTATAGCTAATAATACAAAGCATAATTGGCTTTTGTGTGGTTCAGTCGTATATGTTGTATATTTACATCATTTTTGTTCCGAGTTATATTTCCACATGAACGCATCTAACATTAAACACGTGTTCACTGAAAGACTGTTTTAAAAGTGAAAGACAGACTAGGTTCTAGCGGGAAGTGTTCGTAATAATAAATATTATTTATTGACCTAAGTTACATTTCCAATACTATTTTTACTTTTTCTACTGGTAAGTAGGGGAAGTATTGTATTCCACCCAAAAATTCGATTTTAAGATTTCACCGGAAATTTATGTTTTGAGACCCCGTGAATCCAAAAAAAAAGCATTTTAGAAAAAGTGTGTGTGTCTGTGTGTCAGTATGTGGACAGCATAACTCAAAAACGAAAAGTAGGTTAAAAACCAAAGTTGGTATTTAAGTTTAATGTCTTTCAAAGATGCGACACGAAGATTTTGAAGAAAATAGCCCCACCCAAAACTACCCCTTACATAGACAATTTTGATTTTCTTGAAAATGGCTCAAACTATTTTGAGCATTTTTTTTAATGCCATATGTTTGAGATATTTTTATGACAAATACAAATAAAAGTATATCTTGAATTTTCTGGCTATAGCCCCTGTAGTCGCATCTACTCTGGAAGACTTTTGCATAACTGGTAAACCGTTAGAGATAGACCAAATCATACTATACAAAAACCGTAGAGCTTGCTAAAATACACAATTTATGTCTGAATAAATTTTCTTGTAAGGTGAACCATTTCGGAGATATTCCTTGTTATATGTGTGAGTTTCGGAAAACTTTCGTGAAATGGAACATCGTTGTTCATTTTTTATATGCTAAGTGTGCAAAGAGAACGGAAAAAAGATTTGACTATCGCACAAACTCTACTGTATTCTAATATTCCCTTGCAGCTATAAGGAAATAGCAATAAGATAATTTCTACAAATGTGAATCTTAACATGAAAAACATATAGGAATAAGAGTTTGTAAGAGTGGTTAGTACAAGAGTAGAGAAAGTCATGTGAGTGCAACACATCAGATTTTTTCTAGTGTGTAACGCCCACTTTTACTATATACGGCACCTCAGGCGGTGACACTGATGATACATGGAACAATGTTGGAGCACCGGTGGAATGAGATGGCGAGGGAAGCCGGAGAACCTGGAGGAAACCCACCCCAGCGTCACCTCGAGAAAGATCTGGCTACGTCATCGCCGATATAAAACCTTCAAACAAGCCGGCCACCGGACAGTTCTCGAACCATCTCGAGAAACCCCCTTGGTTCTGCCACTCTGATTGTTGTCACGTGATAGGTGTGAAGAGGCTTGACCACGAACGCCTTCGATACGTGCCTGACCTTGAGCGCTTTTCCCTGTTTTTTTCTTGGCTGTTTATGCACCTGTACCAGGCGTTTTAATACCTTCTGTGCATTGTGCGTATGCACAACGAAGACCTCACACTGCTAAACCATTAATTCACAGCTACACCTACTTATGGTTATGATGTCGCTGATATAGGATAGATCTGTGTCCAAGGATAGTGATGATTAGAATCTTGAGAACATCCTTGAAATAAGCGACAACTATGAATTGGAGCTTTAATATCGAAATTCTAGCATTAGCTATTGTATACATACTTGATATATAATAGGTGGGTTATTGCACATTCTATAGTTCTGAAAATTGCATTTAAATAACATACTTTATCTGCCACGCATTCATCTACAAATGACTACGTGTTTATTTATTAATTTCCAATCATTTATTCCTTAATCATTTTCGCTTTTAATTTTAATCTTGAAGGTGCTGCAATCTACCGTTTGATCTTCGTCACCAAAGGCATCCTTTTAAACTGGATGAAATGTTAAAATTGAACTTTATGAGCACTGGAAGCATGAGATACATTTCGGGTTATTCCCAATTGGGAATATAACATCGAAGCAGCCCTTTAAATACACTGTTTACTTTTGTACGTCTGTATCCTTTTTTAAAAGTTATCTGCTATGCAGTTGTCCGTATTACTTCTTTTGTTTATTCCTATCGCCTTAACTGCCTAGTATTATACTCCTATATCAAACTCAATAACTGTTATTTCACTTCATGTTTAAAGCTTGCCATTAATCACAGCATTACTCGTTATTTCTCATTAACTCCCTTGCGTTCCTCTTTCACCACATTTGCTTTCCCTTGTCCCACGGCGTGTAATCTCCAGATCGCTGTGTAAACTTTTATCACTTACCCCTTTTGCCTGCCTTTCTCATCGTTTCATATCCTAACTTCCCTTTTCTTCCTCCTTCCTTCTCTCCCGCCATTTCATCTACCAAATTGTAACGCTCAAAAAGTACGTCTTCACTTCTACACTTATTTACACAGTGGCGGCTCGTGAGTATGCAGTTTGGGTGTTCACAAATTCTAGATTTAGACAGCCCTGAAAATGTGAAATAGTATCCTTTATTAGTATGCTGTATACTAGAATAAGACTATAATCATTCCTTTATCTTCATGTTAGTCGAAATAAACATTTGTAGAAATTATCTAACTGCTGATTTTCATATAGATGCAAGGGAAGTATGGCAATAGTTGGCTTTAAGCGATAGCCACATCTTTTAAAACTTTGATATTCAGTTCTCTTTGCACGGCCAAACAAATAAAAAAGTGAATAACCACCTTCCATTTGAGAAATGTTTAACTATTGCAAAACTGCAGAATAATAATAATAATAATAATAATAATAATAATAATAATAATAATAATAATAATAATAATAATAATAATAATAATAATAATAATAATAATAATAATAATAATAATAATAATAATAATAATAATAATAATAATAATAATAATAATAATAAATAATAAATAATAATAATAATAATAATAATAATAATAATAATAATAATAATAATAATAATAATAATAATAATAATAATAATAATAATAATAATAATAATAATAATAATAATAATAATAATAATAATAATAATAATAATAATAATAATAATAATAATAATAATAATAATAATAATAATAATAATAATAATAATAATAATAATAATAATAATAATAATAATAATAATAATAATAATAATAATAAATAATAATCCATAACTTGTCTGACGAAATATGGAATTGTCTTTGCTCATTTTATTTGAATCGTGCATAATTAGACCGCGGGAGAGCGCGATATTTAGCAAGTTACGTTAGCCTGGACTGTTCCGTGGCGAGCGTAAGTGACCTAGCGGGGAGACAGCTTACAGTGTTTCGGTCATATGTACACTCCTGAGTATATGAATTGCCTTATACACAATAATCCAACGTTGATGCGATGTTGGCGAAATCTTTTAAGCTCGTTCTTTACTAATGGCGGTTATATGAGAGACTCAGTGAACCTGCACTGAAGTAAAGCTGGTGAAATAAAGCTTAAGAAAAGTAACAAGTTTCCGAGAAAATAAGTTATATCATGAAATATGCATCTCTTTCGTCATAATAAGAAGGAATAACAATGCAGAACTATGCATATACGTAGATTGTCAGAGTTGAAACTTCGGCGTGTATAAGTTAAAATATATTAATACTGCGAAACGCGTCTTTTGACAGATATGTACATGAAAAGATTTATATTGTCCTATACTGAATCCAAACTGTTCAACACTGCATAGACATTATATTTCTGTATTACACTATATTATTTAACTTTTAGCTTATCAGGACAGGATGCTTGGGGTAACTTGTTAATTGTTTCCGATACTTTCTCGATTAATTTAATACCCTCTGAAATTTGGAAAACAGATGTTTCTAGTTGAGTTAATGATCATGTCACATAAATCTTTATTGAATTGTAACCTTACTTACTGTTAATACTCTACTTACCTTTAATAGTTCAATTTTCATATTTTCTATTACTTGGTTAACAGCTCTTTGTATATATTATATTTATTTTATTGTTATTATTATCATCATTTATATGTCTTTTGCTACTTATGTGCACTTGCTTACTATTGGCTGGCTTCAACCGTGTATTTACACCATATTGAATTGCAATAAAAATTGAAAATGAAATTGGAAATATTTGAATTGCATTTAACATTTTTCTTATGTGTTTTAGTATTACAGTGATTTTAAAATAGTTGGCAGTAATAATTACATACGGCATATATAACATCTCCTTCTCGAAGAAATATATTACGTCCGAGTTATTCAAATAAATAATGTATTATTGCACTTCATGAGCGAGTTGTTTCAGTCATTGCACTGGACGCGCAATTCTTCAGTACACAGGTAAATACACTCGGAATGGTGGAGTTCCGATGCACGGAACTGTACGACGAGAGGAGGGGGTGAGACATACGTCACACTCTATGTCGTCCGCATACTTAACATTACTAATTTATCACTACTCAAATTACATTTTCTAAAGCAGGAAAACGGCATGGTTTCTTCCTTTGAAAGGAGGTGGTAATTCTTTAACGGCTAACCTATCCTGAAGTTGGCTAACTAAAAATAGCTTCCACACAGTTCGTCTTGACACTGCACCCGAATATCGAATATCTATTTTTATCAACCGCACATGTAAACAATTACCTTGAAACTGCCGGTTTGTTTAAGCAGTTAAACTCAAACAGTGGTATAAGTGTTTACCATGATAACTTCACTATGAGTACGAAAAAGCCCACTAGTAGGCGCCCTCTTCTGTTAGGAATAAAACATGAAGTGTATATGATAAAATCATAACTTAATATACTATAACTCAACCACAACCCCACAAAATAATTTTTCCATTTGCACAGTCACAGCTTTTACTGATGCCAGCTAAATTTCGCTATATAGGGAGTGAATTGTGATATCTGATCAGTGTGCTGCCACCTAGCGAGGTTTATGCCAAAGTGTTGCCATTGCATGAAACGTCAGCTAATCACATCAGTAACTCTAGGGTCTACTGCGATGGTTTACCTCCTAGTAGCACTGACATGGGATGACGGTAAGGACTGGTGAGTTCACACCGTCTTGTGCGCACGCTCACTGACTATTTCGGCCAGTAAGACAATGACGTAATACCACCTACGCATGCGCAAAAGCTTCTAAAGTTGTACACAACTGAAGATGTGCTAGCGACCATTATGCCAAATTTCATCCACTTTAGAGGGATGCCGCGGTAGATTTAAATGCCGCACGTTATAGATCACCGCATTGGATAGTACTTAAAGTAAAATTAACCAGTAATACCCGCAAGGTGTCACGAGTTAGGGTGTCCACGTGCTCTTTGCTCTTATAGAGAAGCCGCCACTGTATTAACACTTGTCTTCTGTTGGCCAGATAACCTCTAAATCACCCGTTCTCAATATTGGTTGAATTGGCGTTATCGCCTTCTTCCTTCATTCTCTGAAAACTTTCTCCTGCCACTGTCTTCTCCTGTTCTCTCTCCTTCTGCTTCTTTCTTTAACATCTTCTAACATATCATTCAGTGTAGCTTTCCCTCTCTCTTTCCCATCTGCATTTGCATGAGCCATTTGCTCCTTATGCAGACTTCGTCCTCGCCGTTCAATACATTTTGTGTCAATGTTAGTGTTGCCAAGTTTTGAGGCTAAAAATACGCGAGATTTCAAAAGCTTTACCTGAACATATCGTCGATATGTCAATCTTTTTCTGTATTCACTTTAGAAGATATATCTACAACAAAATTTGCAATAAGCTAATTTTTACAAGTATTGTTCACGTCGACAAACATGAAGAGGGAGGAGTAGGTGTTTATAAGAATGGTTAATACTAGAGTAGAGAAAGTCATGTGAGTGAAACACGTCAGATTTGTTAAGTGTGTATTGCGAACAGAGACAGCTTTAGACATTTGATCGTCGCGTCGGAGTTGCTTGTGTGAAATAGCTTTTAGTGAGTGTATCGTCGAAGCCAGATGTTTATGAGACAGAGGCAGTAGAAGAACTGTGAGCAGTTTTTGCGTCATGGTTAGCAGAGGACAAAACAGCTGAGAGATGTAAGATCACCACAAATTGTAAATTATGTTACCGATAAACTGAAACTATGATTTTGTGACTCAGTTTTGGAAGAGCGAATAGTGATATTGAAAGCAACCTTTTCTCACTTCACTTACAGGATCTTCATTTTCCAGGGAATAAACTCACTGTTGTATATGGTACTGTTGTCTAACATTTGAATTGCAGATTGTAAAACAAGCATGAGGGAACATAATGTTTCATTGGCATTTCTTCGTTTCTTATTAATATTATTGCTATTATTATTATTATTATTATTATTATTATTATTATTATTATTATTATTATTATTATTATTATTATTATTATTATTATTATTATTATTATTATTATTATTATTATTATTATTATTATTATTATTATTATTATTATTATTAAAGTATTTTAAGCTTTACAGAGTAAATCTAAACATCAAAGTGATCACATCTGCGCTGTGAGCTGAAGATAAACAGAATATAAAGCACACTAGTGCATCTGTAGTTAGCCGTTTGTATGCAAACTATATTATCGGAGCTTTGCTTAAATTCTAGAGCAGTGACCTTGATCTAGAAAACCAGTTAGCGAGCCTGGATATAACCCTCTCTCAGCGAACTTCCGTCGTGTTACTTGATGTGATACGCTGGTGAATCGTCTGCTCCTGAGTATAGTTTACTGTAAAGTATTGTACGGATATATGTATTTAGGCTTTCACGGCCGGTGTCTTGATTATTCCAAATGTTTAGTTCTTCCGGGCTTGTAGGCCGTGGTCTAGAAGGCATGGTAGATACCAACGTTTCGCCAAGTACTACGCTTGGCATCATCAGGGTAACACGATCCTCCATCTGCACTGGTCAGAGTTAGATTCTAACAGTACTTGGCGAAACATTGGTATCTACCATGCCTTCTAGATCACGGCCTACACGCCCGAAAGAACTAAACATTTGGAATAATTATTGTACGGATGTTAGTGTGCATATGTTGAGTTAACTTTAATTTCTAAATTAAGTAGCCAGAATCGTAAGGTGGTTGCTAATGAGGTCAAGCATAAATATAGCTACTCTGCGAACTTTTTCAAATAAAAAATAAAAAAATTCTTTTAAAAGAATTACAAAAGTTGCAAGAAAGAGCTGCTGCAGCCCCAAGCGTCTCACAGAGTTCTGTTCGCAAAACTGTGCAAGAAGAATAAAAACATGAGAAAAGAACATCATTTGGGGCTCTTATGGGGACAAGTCACGCACGTCTCAGCAAGAGAACAGAAAGTGGCGAAATATGGGACAAACAATTCAAAAAATGATAGTTGAAGACAATGGGGTGGAAAACGGCGACAGAGATAGTGATCAAGCCCCGGAATCTTAGCTTCTGTTTACGGCGGGGCCGGCTCCAGTGGGCCACTGGTACATTATATACCTACATATTATATAACAGAGGACAATCACGTAAGAGATGGGCACAAGAGTTTAGTGAAGTGATTGGTGATCATTGGTCATGTATTGCAAGAGACAGAGTGGTGGATGGAAGATAGTGTGTTTTTAAATTATCACATCAATTAATTCCAGATGGGAAATTCACAGTAACTAGCTCACCTTGTGAATCCTAGAGAGCTATCCCCACAACCTTTGGGAGAGGCCCTTGCCCAATGCGCACTGCCAGGCTATCTTTATCTCTGTCAGTGCCGTTCAACTGCTTCAGCTATTTCATTGGCTCATTTCAGTGCCTTTCAATTACTTTACCTACTTTATTGGTTCCTTCTCAAAGCTCTTACTTCAAGTCTCGCGCCCCTTCCTGCATTCTCTGCCACTCCGGAAATCACTATTCCTGTCTTCTAAACCCTCGCACTTCTTTTTATGGAGCAGGCTGTTTCAAAATGTTCCTCTATTGTTCTTTACTTCGTCTCCTTTATAATTTTTATCTAACTCAAGACTTTGTCTACGATATTGTCCAATTCCTTTAATTCTCTTAACACTTTGTAGTGTGTTTGATTGACATACCTTTGTATGACATACCTGTAAACATGTCAGAAGATGCCAATAACAACATTTGGTGAAGTGTGAGCGATTAAACGTTTTAAGTTTGTGAAAAACATTGAAAAGATCTCCTTTCTTAATACTTTCCCCAAAGTAGGGACTTTTCTCTACCAAAGGAGTTCAATAAAATAGCCTGTAGTATATTAAGCTGGTACGAAAATATAATATGAATGTTTGTATTTCCGAAGTTATCAATATTTTATTCAACACTAGTATGGTTGTGGGCGACAAACCTGAATAACTGTGTGGACTCAGCAAGGTTGCAGTTCATGTAGGGATATCACAGCAACAGGTAGGTCCTAACCGCAATAGATCCTGTGAAGGAGAGGGTTGGAAAGGACAAAATACTGCCTCACTTCACCCCAGGTCGAGATCTTGTGCATGTTACCTAAGCAAATATACTAGACTAACAGCTAACCAAATCTTATTGAAGTAAAGGGCCTTCCAAATTGTATATGGGAACTATTTTCATAAGGTCCCTTATGGGACCTATGGAGTCCAACCTCAGAATACATGAGGCTCATCGCAGTATTAGCCCCTGCATGTTAATCGTTATATAGAAAAACATTTCCAACAGAATTGCCAAATGTTTAGACGATAATGGAAGCAACTTTCAGCATTTAACACAGAAACTTAAAGTAACCACCTGATTAATTATTGACTTATTTGTTTACTGCTATTTTCCACTAACTTATAGGTACTTCAGGGAAAACATCTTATAGGTGCTCAACAATACAATTTAGAAAAAAATATGGTTCAATAAAAGTTGCATAGTTTATTATGGGGAAACAGAATATACAAACAAATTACCATGGTTTTGTTTATATTTCTGAGGTTGGGTCGCATGAAAACATTTCCCATATTGCAATTTAAAATATTCTGTTCGTTTAAGAGATATTCAAGTGTAACACTTTATATAAGTCTGTATATAGTTAATCCAATGTTATACTTTATCGAACCTTGATTAGTTTCCTTTCAGTTGGAAATATTTTATGATAGATATCTATTTTGTTCCGAGCCGGAATCATATATTAGACCAAAAAGAAGTATCTCTCCACCGTATATGTTACGGAAAGACAAAAGTGACTTGTTCATTGTGTATAAAAGTCTTCCCCTGTCATGATCTTCCTCTCTGAAAATATATTCCGGAGAATATTTACAGCTAATGCTGTAGTAATGCCTGCGAGCGATATTATTTGTGAAAACAATGGCAGTGTGCTTATAAAGTTTATTTATGAAGGACTCTATATTCTAATAGTATGCCCCACAACCAAACCACCATGGTTTTTGTTTTCTCTGCGTTATAAATAAATATAAACATTGAGAGGGTTTCATTTCTAAGTCCTCAAACCCAATTGTGAATTTTAGAGGCTTTGGAAGCCGACGTATCATGTTTGGTTTAAATAAATAGTAACGCTTCGCAAGATGGATGCTAACAAGTTTGTCTCAAATAAATAATTAACACAATTTTAATTAAATTGTTAGGTAAAGTGAATGTGAAAGCATTGGATAGAGTAAATAGAGAAAAGCTATGGGGGATAATGAACAGAAGAGGATAGCCTCCATATATAATCAAGGTAGTAAAAAGCATGCACCGAAGATCAGAAATCACCATTATGGGCAATGAATAAACTTAAGACTAAGATGAAATTGGGTGTAAAACAAGGATGTAGTTTGTCTCCATTTTCTTTTAATGTTTATATTGACGACATGCTGAGGCATTGGATAAGCAAATTAAATTTCTATATTTATGATTTTAACGAAAGATTTTTCTGTATAATATTACTATTTGCTGATGATCAAATTGTGGTTGCTGATAGTGAGAAGATTTAATTACTTTATGGAGCCATTTCTAGGATACTGAAAACCAAACTTAGAAAGGAAACTGCCCTTAAATTTTATAAAATAATGTCAATACCAACCATGGCATATGAAAGTGAGTCATGGACTTTAACAAAAACAGATGAAAAAACAATACAAGCATTACAGATGCGATCCCAAAGATCAGCAGTTGGGTACAAAACATCTGACAGAAAAAGCAATATCGAAATTAGAGGTTAACTGGGAATGGGTAGCTTAAATGAGGAGAGAAACTGGAAGGACCGAGGAATTAGCCCCAGCAATGCCAAACCTTATTCCAGAAACTACCACTAGGAACAAAACTTCTGAGCAATTTTTAAAACAAATTTATTTTAAAATTGGGTATTCCATCTGGTCATCTTTATAGAGCTGATATTTAACATTGTTTAACTATTCCATTTTAACTTTATTACATGAATCACATTATAGCTACAGGAGAGTAATTTATTACCATCTTGACATTTGATTCTTTCTCAAAAAGACCAACAATGAAAACTTTGAAACAAATACGCACTTTACTAGTAGAAACAATGATTGACAATAATTATTCATTCCGTGCCTTTAACCAAAAAATTAAAACACAGAATTTTAAACAAATCTTATGTGTTGCAGTTACACTTTCTCTACACTTGTAGCAACTATTCTTACAAACTCTTATTCCTCCTTCTTCACGTTAGTCGAGATAAACATGTGCACAAATGATTTAACTTTGCTGTAGGTGTGAGGGGAGTGTGGGACTATAGTGGATTTCGAGCGATAGCGAAATGTTTTAAGAGTGGTCGCTATATGAAGGCTTTGAAATTCCGTTCTCTTTGCACACTGAACAGATAAAAAATGAACAACGACCTTCTGTTTGAGAAAGTTTAAGTATTACTAAACTCTCACAAATAACAACGAATATCTCCGAAATGGTTCACTCCACAAAAACATTCATTTGGAAATAAATTATATTTTAACGAGGTCTACATTTTTGTAATAAGACTTCGTCTATGTCTTATGGTTTAACTGTTATATAAAAGTCATCAAGTGTAAAAGGGACTACGTGAGCTATAGCCAGAAAATTCAAAATATACATTTCATTTGGCATTTAAATATCTTAAACTTATTTAATTTTTATCAAAATTGTTAGAAACATTTTCAAGAATATCGACATTTTCGAAAAATGTTCCTTGGGTTTGAGAAATTCTGTTAAAAATATTCGTGCCACATCCTTGAGAGGTGTTAAACTGAAATACCTACTTTGGCTAAATATATTTCCAGCGAAATCTCGCTATCGAAATTTTGGGTGGAATACAATGCTTCCGCTACTTATACGTAGTAGAAAAAGTAAACATTTCAGTATATGGGCTTAAAGTAGCCCCCCCCCCTTGGTAGTGCTAGGGGGTGAATACGATTGTAAAACGTACATAGTTTGCCGAACGCATGGAATAACTCCTTAAATTATAGGGCACATATTTCTCATGCAAATTAAATTATTATTGCCACATACTTTCGACATTGGAGATGTTGGAAATTATTTCTTGTTTGTTGCTGTTGCATTAACAGTCAATACTTCATAAGCATGTCATTAAAGCCATGTTTCGTCCGTAAAAGATGAACGCGAGTCCGTACACGGCCATTCGTAGAAACAAAGGCTTTATTATAGTTGTTTAACACAAGCTGAGGTATTTACCTGAGGTTTTCCAGCGTTTATAATTCATACCACAAAGTTTGTGTCATAAAGGAAATGGGAAGAACAATAACCCCTGGATATAACACCTTCCCAGATAGCTCCACGGGACAATGTTGGAGTTTATGATAATGCTGACACTACTTTACGAGTGGTGTTGACTCGTAAAGAATAGGTCACGTGAGGGAGGAATTTGGAAAACAAATACAGCAGTTCCTAGAGCACTGTTGGTTTAATTCAGTCAAAAGTAAAGCAAACAATCACCTGTAACAAAAGCGATTCTCAATTGGTTCAGGCAGAGCAGCCAAGTGCTGGTGGGTTGAACAGTTAAATGGGGCTGTCATTTATTATGTTTTCTTGTAAATTATGTTCGTCTAAAGCTTTAATTGTTTATCCATTTTACCACTTTACTTAGCTTCCGAGGGGAGCCTCGCTGAGAACATTAATACTTCCGAAAAATCGATCGCCCTCCGCCGGGTTTGAACCCATGACCTCGGGAACCAGAGACTAGCATGTTACCTATAGATCCCACTAATCAGATTTCTTTAATGTATAATACATAAGAAAAGTGAATGCAGTTCTGGGCAATTGACGGTTGATCTATTGTTAACCTTTCGTTCTACTCAAGTTAAATGAATTTAACTTATATTGGCAACAATATCACCGCTGGCCGTATAAGTTGGTATGGCGCTTCGTAATCCCCTTGTTGCTCACAATAGAATAGTAATCCATATTAATTTTTCAAATGTTTGTGTGTTTTCTCGTTAAAATTATCACTAATATTTTCATGTACATTTGTGTAATTTAAGGGGAATTTGTGGAGGGTCCCAGATATCGGATAACCTGCATAGCGCCTTCGATTAACTCATTAACTGTCATAAAACGACTGTCAGTAGTACATTTTTCCATTCCTTTTCTCAATGCGTTTTTATTCACGAGTCAGTGGCGGCTCGTGACCTAAACAATAGCTGAGGCTCTTATTATATAAAAATTACTTGCAATAAACCTATTTCTTATAATAAGTCGATTCTTCTGTCCTTCTTGTTCCATCACTGTTCCCCACTGTATTTTTTTATTCCAAATAATAGGCAAGGCCAATAAAACAGTTTTTCCATATAGCTACCGCACATTGACTTACATTCACTGTACCAGGAACCTTTAAAATGCTTTTTGTAACATTTCACACCTTTTTGTTCCACGTTTTGTGCCGATAAATTAAGAATAGGGGTTGGTCTTCTTATTAATAGCACATCTCGTTTATTCCAATCAGTCCACCGTGAAAATGGTGTGTTATACACTACACAATATCATTTTACGGATTAATTTCTCCGCTAACTTTAAACAATGCAGAAGTTGTAGCGAAGCTAACTTCAGTAAAATGGGCAACTAGAGTACACAACCACTTTACTCGAGCAGTATTTTTACACTGCTTAGTTAATTACAACAATAAGAGAGACAGGTGAGTTAGCTTGTCCTTCACGAGAGCAATAAACCGATAGACTAGCCTCTTCAAGGGCCCCATGTTCGCTAGATACCTGAAGTGAGTAGCTGCACTTTACCCACGCAGCAGGTCTATTTAGCTATATGTAGAGCCTCATATTCTGCTTCGATGTCATGGTAACCGGATATAAACATGCAGCTATATACTGGATGATAGAAATAGCTGCATCTTCAAGGCTAACGCGCGAGAGAGAAGGTTGGTGATTGTATATTTAAGCGTACAACAAATTAAACATCTATATCATATTTAATACAACTAAAATTGGTGAAGTGGAGCATCACTAGCTCAACCAGAAGAGCCGCCACTGTCACCACCGTTGCCAAGACACTGTAGATTTTGAAAGAAAATCATGAGTGAAAAATGTCCTCTATGTTGCACCACCTGAAGAAGAGTGGAGGACTGATGCAGACAAATCTCAATTATCTGGTTGGAAGATGCTTTGAAGCTCACGTAAAGCCCAGAGAAAATTCCTGAATCAGCCAATTACTGTGACCAGTCGAAGCACCAAAGATCGTAAATCAGAAGTTGCTACTTGTTCACACAAGAGAGAAGTACGTTCAGAAAAGGAAAACTCAGGAGCTTCACCCAGAAGGAAGCGCTTACCTCCAAAATAAAAGTTTCTCCTTGAATATAAGGAAGCAGACTTTTTTCAAACGTTTCTTGCGATTGCTTATCTTTGGGTGCTGAGAGAGAATCCAAATTCTGGCTATTTATAGACGACTTACTTCTCTCAGCCTATGCTAAATATACTAATAAACAATTGTATTGCTCTTCAGCAGATGATACTTCACATATTTTGACTAAAATTATTCGATGTAACAACTTCGATGACAATAACAATTCTAAGAATGATGAAACTTGGTTGTTCAAGTTGAGACCACTCATTGAGAAATTAAATAAAGGTTCAGTTTTGTGAACGTGTTGTTGAACCTTTGTCATTTGTGGCAAGCATTATGCTAAGCAATACACAAAAGTGAAAGCAATAAGATTCAGTTTCTAGAATTAGACAATTTATTCTACACCAAGGTCCACAGTTTCTTTGACTATTTCACATATATAGAGGCTTTAATTACCACTTACTCATTATTTTGTTTTCTACAAAGCATCACTCGTTCGTTCAGTGTCACCAACCGACTCCCATAAATCGCTGAAAAACAATTACACATTACAATCGATAAACAATCAAACTAGAACTCCATTTCAATTTGACAACTATGATTCTAACACTTATTCCTTTAATAATGAATGCACTTCTCCAGAAGAAATTATTTGTTTATGTTAAGAATAAAGTGAGACATATTTAAAATTATAAACTGGTTCTCTATTATAAGAAAAGAAAATCGAAAACATGAAATTCTGGTGTTTCGGCTTCCTCAATTGGTACTGCTGAGTAAGTCGAACTACGCTAATTGAAATGAACGTGTTTCATAGTTGCAATAGTGACCACCTCCGTAGCGCGCCTGCCTTTAGCGAGGAGGACACTGGTTTGATTCCCGGTACCGGTATGGGAATTTAGCATTTAAAATTTAATATGCTTTCACAAATAATTGATTAGTAGTCAAATATAGATATTTTGCAGTTTAGTTTTAAAATACAGGCCTGAAATTTCTATGCCCAAGTAATAAAATTTGGCATTTATTTGCCAAAATATTAATATTTATTAAAAATATGATTTTTTCTGTATTTAGAACGGAATAAAAAAGAATAATAGTAATAATTAAAAAAATCCATATACTTGTATGTATAAGTGTAATGAACAAACGAATAAACAGTTTTTTTAACAAGTTATATGCTACATGTCCTGAAAATTTCAGCTTCATCCATCAATATTTACTTCAAAAAAGTTTATGCAAAGTACAAAAATTGTTATATGGGGGAGTTTTGGAACGCAATTAATGGAAATATTGCTCTTAACAGACTTGGCACTTCACTATAATCTTAATAGAAAAACCACAGAAGTCTGAAATTCACAGTAACACATTCTTCTTTACACTCACTACATAATAGTCTTGAAAATAAGTTCTTCAAAACTTACTATCAACAAGAAAGCACATTTAACACTTCTTTGAGCTGTAGAGCTATTAGCATAAGACTTTTCATTTTTACCTGCTGTAGAATGTCTCCATCTTCTTTCAGCTAAACGTTTACCTTTCTTTTTCTTTATTATCTTTCCAATCCACATTTTTTTCCATTATATTTGCTAAAAGATACAAGTGATACAACAAATTAGCTGAATACATGTATACTTCAGCTGTTTTGAAAACAACATAATTCATTTGTTATATGTTTTATTTTTTGTCAAAGGATAGCAGCAGAGCAGCCAACGTCTGTGTTTTAAAGAAAAAAGTCTCATTAACATCTAAGAACCACAAATAGAAAACGTTATCTACGAACTAAAATCTGATAGATTTGCCACGCCCAAGTTTCATTGCAAGCGTCTAAATATATTTTAAACACACCAATTTCCAGGTGCATTTGACACATCATATTTAATTACCATATTTCGGACATGTCAGGACAATATTTTTTTTTTTTTTTGTCATTTTGGTACCAGTGTGTCTCTTTAATGTGTGCGGAAAAGAGCGGAGATTTGACTAGTGAAAATCAAAAAAGTACCTCAGAAACTACAATGTGCCTTTAAATAATGAACCTCTTTGTGAAGAATGCTGGTAAAGGTTATGATCCACGTAAAACAGTAGCCTTCTTTTCCTGTGTTTAAATACCCAATAGCAAATTTGTTAATCACTTTGCGACGCACTCTTATTCCTGTTCTAAAATATTTTTCTACTACATAAAAGGATCAGAATTTTTAATTACTGAATCGTTCATTCTTTCATCACAACTTTCTGCTCGCATCAGTCGTTCAAAGTCAAATGGACGCATTTGAAGTACTAACTGATCTATAAACGATACGATAATTATGGGACAAACCTATTTCTAGGGGAAAATGTTTGCCTTTCTCTACTGTTAAGTAGGGGAAGTATTGTATTCCACCCAAAAATTCGATGTCGAAATTTCACCGGAAATATATGTTTTTAGAGCATCTGAATCAAAACACAGCATTTTTAGAAAAAGGTCTGTATGTGTGTGTCTGTGTGTCAGTCTGTGGACAGCATAACTCAACCACGAAAAGTCGGTTAAAAACCAAAGTTGGTATTTAAGTTTAATGTTTTTTAAGGATGCGACACGAAGATTTTGAAGAAAATAGCCCCACCCTAAACTACCCTTTACATGGAAAATATTTGGAACATTTTGATTCTCTTGAAAATGGCTCTAACGATTTTCATTAAAATGTCATATGTTTGAGATATTTTTATGACAAATGAAATGTACACTTTGAATTTTCTGACTATAGCCCCTGTAGTCGTATTTACTCTGGAAGACTTTTGCATAACTGGTAAACCGTTAGAGATAGACAAAATCTTACTATACCAAAATGTAAATCTTGCTAAAATACACAATTTATGTTGGAATAAATTTTCTTGTAGAGTGAACTATTTCGGAGATATTCCTTGTTATGTGTGTGAGTTTCGGAAAACTTAAAACTTTCGTGAAATGGAACATCGTTGTTCATTTTCTTTATATATTAAGTGTGCAAAGAGAACGGAATCTCAAAGCGTTAAAAGGTTTGACTATCCCACAAAGCCTACTGTATTCTAATATTCCCCTTGCACCTACAACTAAATAAGCAGTAAGATAATTTGTACAAATAACACGAAGAAGATATAGGAATAAGAGTTTGTAAGAATGGTTAGTACAAGAGTAGAGAAAGCCATGTGAGTGCGACACGTCAGATTTTTACTATTACAATGTGCGGTGCATTTGTACGAGCACACAACGGTGTAATGAGAAGCTAACCTCTCTTTTCCTTATTCACACGCCTGCTCTAAGACGTTGAAGAAACGGGATTAGAGAAACTTCAGCAGAATCTGACGATAACACCGGCTGAGAGCTCTACCACGTCTGTTACCTCTTAATTATCTCTCCAAACTTCTCCGTTCATTACCTCTCCCAAGGTGAAACTGTCGGGAGTTCAAACTTGGTGGAGGGCGATGAATTTGTTCACATGTAAATATTCTTAGCATGGCTTCCTTCCGAACGGAAGTAATCCGTGTCGGAGATTTACGGCACGCAAAATAACCTCTAGTCTGATAAGGAGGCCTTTGAACAAAATTAACCTATCTTTCACGTCTAATATAGAACGGGACGCTGAGAACCATAGAAGTTAGAGAGCATCTATAAGTAACAATTTCATGGCGCTGACCACTCGATAACCTTGAGTCGCTGTGTTGCAATATTTTGACCAGTGATGTCCGCTTACTTAATTAGCTGCTATTTCCCGCCTCCTCTTTCAGTCGCAGAGTGAATCACACCTGTGGCATGTAGACGCCAGAGCAGTCAGTATCCAGTGCCGGACACGATTCAATGGCAGTTTAGGTCATAATCTGAATTCCCTGTCAATGTCCTCGGAAGACCTCTTTCACTCTGGATGATTTTGCATAAATGGTAAACAGTAAGAGACAGACAAGAGCTTACTAAATAAAGAATGTGGATCTCGTTAAAACAGACATTTGATGTAAAATACCTTTTTCTTTTGATTGAATAATTTCTGAGATATTCCTTATTATTTGTTTGAATTTGCCAATACTATGCTTTCCTCAAATAGCAGGTAATATGTTATTCGTTTTTTTATCCCTCGGGCTTGCAAACAGAAAGGAATTTCAAGGGTATCGCATAGCAACCAGTTCTTAAAACATTTCACTATCGCTTAAAGCCTACTGTATTCCCATATTCCCCTTGCAACTATAAGAAAATTAGCAATAAGTTAATTTCTCAAAATGCGAACAAGTCGCAAATTTTGAACATCGCTGATCTTGGGACCCTAATGACCTAACTGTCGAAGGGCCCTTAAACCCCACTCACTCACTCACTCACTCACTCACTCACTCACTCACTCACTCACTCACTCACTCACTCACTCACTCACTCACTCACTCACTCACTCGCTGATCTTGACTATGCCACAAGGACACTTTATCGTCATATTAATGAATCCCCATTTTACACAAATAGTAAAATAATTAATGTATACTTCCAAGATCTGCAGCTAAACTTAATTTGAATGTTTCTTGCGGGTTCCTGATAGATTGTTTAAGTTGATATGGATTCTGTCCAAATTGCATTAATTTTCAAACTTATTTGCCTAGTACAATGTTCGAGAGGGACTAATATATCAGTAATTAATTAATACAGGTGTGGTTATCGTCTTTCAGTGGCAGAAGTTCACATAGCAAAACCTTATATGACGTTACGTTTTCTATTTACTTACTCATAATAATTTATTGAAAACATTGCTAGGAAATACGAATGAATAATTGCACAAGCACACTGTGCAGGCAAATTGTGGTCCTTGTTAGAAACATATCTAAGATGGAATTGATGTTAGGGGTCAAGATTGATTTCCAACTTTTTGAAGAGGATCCAATTAAATCATGGTATGGAATAATAGGCTCCACCCCATACTTGGCTGTCTAGTAGCCTCATCAGTTTATCGTTGCCTAGGATACCACGAGAAGCTTGTTATGCAAAAGGGTATCCTGTTGTGGAGTGTTTGGAGATCAATATTTGAGGAGTTAAGCAAGATTATTGGTATAGGACCAACACCCTAAACAATTATTGTTATGTCAAAGTTCTCAATAAACTAATTCTAAGCAGTATTGAGTTTGGGGATTCACTTTACCATACCGAGGTAAGGGGATTACGTCGAAGACGTTGTTTGGCTGTAATGGTTAAGGCAATCCAAAACGGACTCGCAATCCATTCAAAGCCGAACGCCGTGAGTTCGAATCCCAGCAACTGCCGCCAAATGTACCTGTGGTAAAGGAAGGGGAGGTCCCAAGTGAAGTAATTGTTGTAGTGGCACGTTTGGAAGCTGACGAGATTACATTTCACTGTAGTTGCATGGATCTTTCTTCTTTTTCTTTAAAAAAAAAACTATACCTTTATTGAAAAAGTTTAATATTCTTACAACTTAAAGTTTATTTATTTAGGTTAGCATAACAACTAATTAGAAAGAAAGAGTCAATAAAGTATCTCAAAACGTAACAAATTTATGTGTTACTTGTAAGCAATGCTGCCAATAAAACAGTTTGGCTTCATGCATTCCAAAAATCACAAGAAAATATATACGTATACATTGAACTAGTATGTGAAGGCATGCTGTTAACACACGAAAACACCAACATTTACTGTTATTTACTAACGACAGAAAGCTGCATAATCCGCAACAACCTTTCAGTCCTTCGTAAGAAAAGCTGAACCTTAGTAGCAAGAAAAGAATGGTGTTGCGATCTTAATATGTCGTAAAACTTTGCACCTGGAGTGCAACTTTGCACAACGGACACTTATGAAACTATGAAGCAGTCCCATAGATGTGTCTTTCAGTACAAGTCATTTTGAAGTGCTGAGTTGTGTTGCAATTTATGAGTGATTTTTAATATGCTTTTGGCGTTTCAATTGAAGTGTATTTTGTTTGTTTCTATTTTCTGATGCCACACGAATACTGGTATCAGTTTTGTCGTCTAATGCCATTCCTAGATTGGAATCGCTGTCAGATGTCACTTCTAGACTCTTTTGTTCCTCTTGATGGTCTGGAAGTGAAATCTGACAGCGATTCCAATCTGGGAATGGCATTAGATAACAAACTGAGGCCAGTATTCGTATGGCATCAGAAAATGGAAGTGAAAGCAGAGGCTGGTCAAACAAAGAGTGTCTGATCTAAAAGATAATAATAGTGGTGTTTCGGGGAACTGCACCCTCCTTTTGTTACGGATATCCAGAAAAACAGATCCCAAATCAGTGTATTGAGAGTCCAGTAAGAGCTGAAAGTTGCCTGTCGCGAAGGATAAACTTTGCTATGATGTTGGAAATGCAGTAGAAGTAATTTCTGAGCCTAAGGAATATCAAAATGTGTATTTTTACTATTCCTGAAATGTCAAAATACTCTTTAAAATGGAGTCAGCTTAAATCCATATGTCACTTGTATTAATGTAAATGTAAACCCCGCGCGACAGCCCACGAAGGGCCAAGGCCTACCGCCCAGCCGCTGCGTCCCCCACCTCTGCCCACTACAGGCGTAATTGGTGAGGTGCAGTACTGGAGGGTGGGACGTGGTCAGCGCCCCGAGCCCTCCCGGCCAGTTATGCGGTCTTCTCGACCTGGGGCCGCTACTTCTCCATCAAGTAGCTCCTCAATTGGTCCCCCCGGGACCTAACGAGGCTGAGTGCACCCCGTGCCAGACCTCCCAGAGGGGATAAAATCCCCATGCTGGTACCGGAGATCGAACCCGGGTCCTCCGCGCCACAGGCAAGCACTTGTATTAATACTTTGGAATAATTATATCTTGTTTGTGAATGAGTAATTTGAAATATAGTAGTGTAACTTTGTACCAAATGGTACTTTTGCAGGAACATACATCCGTGTGTGTCTGTGTGTGTGTGCGTGCGTGTGCCTGTCTGTGTATCTGTCAGTCTGTGGACATCATAACCCAAAGACGAAAAGTCGGTTAAAAACCAAAGTAGGTATTTAAATTTAAGGTCTTTCAAGGATGCAACACGAAAATTTTGAAGCAAATGTCTTCACCATTAACTACCCTTTACGTGGAAAAATTTTCGAAAAATTTGATTTTCTTAAAAATGCTTCTAAGGATTTTGATTAAAATGCAATATGTTTGAGATATTTTTACGACAAATTAAATGTATATCTTGAATTTTCTGGCTATAGACCCTGTAGTCGTATTTATTCTGAATGAATTTTGCATAAGTGGT
Source organism: Tenodera sinensis (assembly GCA_030765045.1). Taxonomy (NCBI): domain Eukaryota; kingdom Metazoa; phylum Arthropoda; class Insecta; order Mantodea; family Mantidae; genus Tenodera; species Tenodera sinensis. The sequence continues at coordinate 35,012,646 of CM060961.1, read as the reverse complement.
AAACCGTAAGAGATAGATCAAATTTTACTATACAGAAATGTAGATCTTGCTAAAATACATAATTTATGTCTGAGTAGTTATTTTGTAGAATGAACTATTTCGGACCTATACCTTTTTATTTGTGTGAGTTTTGGAGAAGTTACACTTCTGTCAAATGAAACATCGTTATTCATTTTTTATATGTTAACCGTGCAAAGAGAGCGGAATTTGAAAGCTTTAAAAGATTTGACTAACGCCCAAAGCACCAGCAAGAAGATACGATAGATTCTGCAAATATTTATCTCAACTAACACGAAGAAGGTATGGGAATAAGAGTGTGTAAGAATGGTTAGTACAAGAGTAGAGAAAGTCATGTGAGTGCAAGACGTCAGATTTTTTCCTCTAAATGAATGAGTTAATAATAAAAGCTTGAATACTATAGGTATATAGGAATTATATTTATTTTTTGGTAGCTATATCTAAATTTTATTTAAAGTTTTTTTTTTTTTTTTAACACGAGAAAACTGATGCAAAGATACCCAGTTTTACGGTACCTTCGCGCTACCAGTACCACAAATTGAGGGGTTCTTATCTAAATTTACGGGTGTAAATATTAGGACTGTAGATAAATCCTAAAATTACATTAAATTAAAACGGTTGGAGAGTTCTTCCAATACTGCAACTGACGTCACGGAGTTAGACACCGACATGAAAGAAATAATTGTGTTACTAGTGAAAACTCCGTAACTGAAAATTAGGTAAATATTGGTGTATAATAATGATATACTTTACAATGGCATGCTTCCTACAAATCGTTTTTATTATATTCGTCAGCGATATAAAACAAATATAATAATGGAAATAAAACGTGAAATAAAGAATGAGAGTATAAATAAATAAAAATACTTTATAATGGAGAATTATTAAGATAGAATATTACAATTTACACGCTAGCATCTGTGTTAAGGAAAGCAGATAAATTTGGCTACAAGTGGGAAGAAAAGTTGAAAGGGGAAAAAACTAGACTGACCACGTAGCTCAGTCATTGGAGCACCTACCTGCTTGTGAGAAGTCTTGTGTTCGACTCCCAGCTGAGGGTAGTGTGGCCCATCAAAGGGGCCATAATAGGAGAAGGACTTGCTTTAAATATGGCGGTTCTTTGCCGGATCTTGGGCTTCTTGATGCAAAGCGACTGTTTCTAACAGTTATATTTCAAGGTAAGGTATCTTTTATAACAAGAAGTGACGAAAATTCATCTCCCTGTATTGCAGTTCATGCGAGTACGCCACTTGCTGAGTTCACATATGGTAGCCATATTGGGAAAGGGGGACATAGGAGTATTTTCTTTGCGCAATTACCCACGGCATCTTCCGGCACCGTCATAAGCCACGAAACTTAGAAACGCAGAGAGGAAACGGGAGGGAAGGGAAATTATGCAAGCGAATACAATGCAAGAGATAACCCCGAAAGCTCAGAGTGTGTGGTTGACAGGAATGGAATTCGCGACCTCCACAAAGGAGTCCTCAATTATCACGGAGCTTGCTTGGTGAGGAAACTGTAAGAATGAGTAAGCATCTGTGAGGTAAACCAATAGAAGCAATCAGAAACCTCGTGACCAGTAAAGAAGCGAATGAAGCGGAAAAAGGAAATTCGTCTTGCACAGAAGCTTAGTTTCCGACGGTATTCTCATCCTCATTCTCTTGGTCCATAATTCAATCTCGAGAATGTGATTTAGCCGAAGTTCACCGTCACCCATAGAGAACGCTTTTGGAATTCACCAAAAGCCAACTATAACACATTTACCCCATTATAGCGCTCTTCAGTTATGTTTGGCGATATTCCATCTGCTGAGTTGACATCAATACCAGCAGTTGTTTCTGGAAAACATACCGCCGTAATTCGTGTTAATTACGTGCTCAAGTTGGCAATGCAGGTCTTCCAGTTAGGTGAATTGTTGTTTATGTACTGACTTAGTGAAAGTGACACCCACAAAACCTGCAGCATTGCCAGCTTGTTTTTGACAAAACTAAAGCATCTCCTTAGGAAATGTTCCCTCCCTTTCGTATCAACCTACTAGGCAGTTAGCCAACTTGACGTTCCTAAACATAATGTACCCATTTTCTATATTAAAATGATAGTTAACGTTGTAGACAAAATTACGCCTATTTTTATTAAACCGATTATAAATGTATATAATTATTCTTTATGTCTTAATTTGCTGAGACCAATACTTCAGTTTGGAATAGTTACTTTGTTATACAGTATTATTACTCTTTGTTGTGTTGTGTTTCTGGCAGTAAATTGCATGCAGTTGTGTCTGGTCACAGCGGGAAATTTGAATCTAGGCGAAACTGGTGGTGGTGGTTGTAGTGTTTAACGCCCGCTTTTACTACTGCGGCACCGCAGGCGGTGACACTGATGATACATGAAGATGGAGCACCGGTGGAATGAGATGGCGGGGGAAACCGGAGTACCCGGAGAAAACCCGCCCTGACGCCGCTTCGTCCACCACGAATACCACATGCGGGTCCATGCTTATTGTTTCCGACTGAGATAAAAGGGCATCTGAACAAATAATGGCTGCTGTGATACTGGTCATTTAAAACAAAAGAATAGCAGAACACGAGAGCTCAGTTGTCCATATGAATTGTGAATTAGAATTGTGTGGTGTGTGTCAGACAGAGAGAGAGGGATTACAGCCGCCACTGCGGGAACAGACGTGGCTAATTGTTACAGTGGTAACAAAGGAGCATTTACTTGCTCTATGAATGCAGCGTTGAATATTTGTAAGGATTGAGCAAGAGCGGGCTAAGTGATAGGGTATTTTCAGAGTAGCCGGAGGGTTCCCAACTAAGGCTGAAGAAGAAACAATACTGTAGATTTTCACTAAATTCGAGTTAGAGGATCGGACAATGGAGAAATTAGGTATAGACTAACAAAACAGCGTTGAAAAGCTTTGGTATTCTGATGACGGTCATGCTGCTTTCTTTTTCTCCCCCTTTCTTTTTATCCAAAAGATGAATATGAAAGTCCATTATAGAGAATGCAAGAGATTGAAGCTGGGAAGAAAAAAGGGCAGAGAGGTTCGCCTGCAGATACCAACAAAATAAAAAAGATAAGTACCTGGAGAATATTGCATCTTGCCATGCATCATATACGATCCATCAAGACTTCAAAAGGGTTGCAAGCATGACTCCGTTGAGAAAATTCATATTAGAATTGAGTCCCTGACTCGTCCAACAAGACTAACTCAAATCTGAATAAAGAGCTTAAGACTGTAATAAAAGAGTATTACATATTTATACACAAACTGTGTTTTCCAATACTAATTAACTTTATATCTCAATTGCAATTGTGTTTGAGGTTGTTCAGTAGAGCTTTAGCACAGCGTTTTTCCGGTGCTTTTATTTATTTGTTTATTTTGGGGTTTAAATTCATTTCCGAGGCTCATATGGGCAAGACAAGTAGCTTTAGTAATGGGATATAAAACAAAAGGCAAACGAAATGTTGGAAGACCAAGAGCGAAATGGGTACCAGAAAAAGGTTCAATATGAACCTAATCCTTGAAATAAAGAAGAAAAAGAAGAAGAAGAAGAATTTTTTATATATATAATCCAACGTAAGTCTGATGTTGTGTTGAAAGAAAACCCTTAGAGATTTCTTTAGCGCTAAAGTGTTCATTTGCTTCTGAAATGAGTTGCATGACCGATCTACAACACTATTCAATTGAGTATCACTAAAGATCGAATTTCGGATCTATAAACAGAGTATGGTCGCCATTATTGTTTGCATCGTATGCTTTCCTCTTAATTTTTTCATGTGTATATGATATTCTCAAATACAGGTAAACAAAAGCTATTTTATTTGAATTGTTGTTGATTGATGTATATCTAGAATTATAATTTTTTGTTGCAAAGTTGAAAAATATTACACTTGTATTCTGTTCCTCACTATAGATTCGTCGTCTGACGTAGAGATAATGTTGTATTTCCTCGAGTACCTATCTACCAAGGCCGAGGATATTTAGAGAAAGGTCTGATCCTTTACAGGAATATGACAATGTGGAGTTTAAAGGTAGATTTAAGTTCTCCAAGCGAACATTTATGAATATTTTACTCCGCTTATGTACCCGAAACGATTCTCTGAGAAGCGAGAGCATCAGAGCAAAGATCGGACAACAGCCCAGAAGAAGCTCACAACAGAGCGGCCTTCACAGGAAGCCAAGTGCACTGATCTAGACAAGACCGTGGTAGCCTATGCATTCATTTAACTTAATTATTTTGTTATTTCAATAACAGCATGCTGGCCGGTATGTGTGGTTGCGTTCAACATCTTTCAGTACTGAGAAACTTGTAATTTCTTAATGTTCATGTATAATGATCATAAACTACTGTTGTTTTTTACAAAAAGCTTTGTTTTGCCACTGAGAGCTTTGTTGTTAAGTATTGTTAGTATTTAGCACAGTAATATCCCAATATCCTGTTAGTCTTCCAGGGTTAAGCTGAATAAATTGGAAACAAAGTTAATAATTTTTGCAAACGCGAAGTCTTGTTTTATGCGCCTAAGAAACACCTATTTAAAGTAGAAGAACATAAAATGGCAGTTGAGGAGTTTGAGTGCACTTCTATTCCGCTGATGGGCAATTTCCATTAGGAGCCCTGCTAATGCGGTTATTGCGAAGGGCCATTGATCAATACGATCAAAGCAAAACCTATCGGATGAGAAAAGTCCCAGTTGCAAGAAAGGAAAGGATTAAACAAGTCTTCAGAAAACATTACAATAACTATATTGTGACGTGGCGGCTATGGTAAGGTTATCGGGAAGTCTCCCCCGGTAGTCAGAACGAAAACAGATAAGCAGCGCGTTCGACCAGCATAAACATTGACCGCACTCCTCCCCCTTTGGGAAAAATAATACTCTCTAGGATAAAATGGGGATTTGTGAAAAAAATTTTATGTGTTGCACTCACATGACCTCCTCTATTGTTGTACAAACTATTCTTACAAACACTTATTCCTCTATTATAATTTCTAAGTTGTACATATGTAAAATATGGGACAACTTCTCCACTCATTTTTAAGTGCGTATAATGTTTTAGCAGGTCAGATATTTCAACTTCCTAAATGCAATATTTTTGGGGAAAATCGTACCTACATGTAGAAAGAGCCAGAAAAGGATGTGGAACATGCATCATGTTGGTTAAATGCGATTTTGACAACTATAATATGTACAATAACCCATATATTATACATTTATGGACGCGAAAAGGAATGGAGATTTTAATAGCGAAAGGATAACCTCATAAAAAAGTGTGCACTTGAAGAATATTTTGCTTCATTCGACTGTTTTTTTTAAAAACCACCCGTGAAGTTTTTACCAATTTAAAAGTAAAGTTTTCCTCACAGTTTTACACAGGCTTGGAACTGGCAGCTCTTTGATGACTTACCGGGAAAGTTGTTCGTTAGTGCCTTGTATCCAGAAATTAATTCGAAACTTGTGGCTCCGTTTGATGTGTACTTGTAATATTCGTGCATATTGACCAGTAAACAGTGCAAAGCAAGAATACACAGAAGCAATATGCTGATAGAGCGATTCTCCAGGGAAACGGTTTAATAGTAGCTCCCAAAGGTTTAACATCCTGGAATTTCACTAAATCGCACTACTGGCAACCTTACACTGGTAGTTGCTAATTTCAAACTAGTCCACAAATATTGTTTTGAAACAGCACAGACATTCGCGCATCTGCACAACCATTTATACCGAACAGTTTACCTATCTGCAAGAGAAGACATGCATCGCCAACTATAATTAGTACCAATTAAAACCATATCCTTAGCTAGGGTCTATTCTAGGAACAGTTGCTGGTATTGATGTCAACTCAACAGACGGAATGTCACCAAAAGTAACCAGATATTACTGTAATGGAGTGAATGTGTCACAGTTGGATTTTGGTGACTGCCAATAGGTTATTGGGTGAAAGTATAGCTTTTACCTTTGAAGATTGAACATTTAAATGCCCAAGTACTGACATCTATGCCCAATGCCTTTTACTCCACTTTGATTTTTCTTAGTTTTGCATATTAAAAATGTTCCACTTTATGTATTTATAACTTCACGTTTGCACAGAAACTCGAGAAAATTAACTTCAAAAACTTGCGTATGGTTTTTGAAGCACTTTTAAATGATCAAGACATACCATAATTAAAAAATCTGATGTGTTGCACTCACATGACTTTCTCTACTCTAGTACTAACTATTCTTAAAAACTCTTATTCCTTTCTTCTTTGTGTTAGTTGCGGTAAACATTTATACAAATTATCGTATCGCTTATTTCCTTGTAGGTGCAAGGGAAATATGGGAAGACAGTAGACTTTGTGCGATAGTCAAATCTTTTAAAACTTTGAGATCCCGTTCTCTTTGCACGCTTAACGCATAAAAAATGAACAACGATGTTCCATTTCACGTAAGTTTTAAGTTTTCCGAAACTCACACACACAACAAACAGCTTTATTCAGACATAAATTGTTTATTTTAGCGAGATCTAGCAGGACTACACAGGCTATAGCCAGAAAATTCAAAATATACATTTCATTTGTCATACAAATATCTTAAACCTATGCAATTTTATTCAAAATCGTTAGTCATTTTCAAGAAAATCAAAAACGTTTCCATGTAAAGGGTAGTTTAGGGTGTGGCTATTTTCTTCAAAATCTTCGTGTCGCATCCTTGAAGGACATTAAACTTAAATACCAACTTTGGTTTTAACCCACTTTTCTTTTTGGAATTATGCTGTCCACAAACTGAGACACAGAACGATACACACACACACACACACACACACACACACACACACACACACACACACACACACACACACACACACACACACACACACATGTGCGCGCGCAGCATAACAAAAGTATTATAACCTTTGTTTCTTAAAACTATTTAAGATAACTGAATTACACTTAAAAGGCGTTTATAACTCTGGTTTTGAATTCTTATAAATAAAAACTACATTTGGGTATTGTATCTGTAGATAACCCTAAAAGACTGCGTAGCAGTTGTTTGCGAATCTCAACCATTTAAAGACTTCCCTGGAAAAGGGTGAAGGAGCCAAACATCGGTGGAACGCAATTATTTACCTCTCATCCACACATTCTGAGAGAGAACCCGAAATCAGCTTAGCAGCAACAACTTTTTCGTTCCAAACACCATCCATAAAACCCAAGACCAAACGACCCACAGCATTGCGGATCCTTACAACTAAACCTCACCTAAACTATCACAGCAGGTTTCATGATCTCCCAATGTAATAAAATGTGCACTTTATTGTGCAAACACCTCCAGTGAGTCACGAGAAGGCGATCACCAAAGACCGGAAGCTTGGGCATCATAAATCATTAAAATAGGTGGCCAAAACCCATCAACACTAAAACAGGGAATAACAGACAATTTAAAAAAAACTATATTTAATAGATAAAAAAAATTATACGCACTTAAAAATGAGTGCAGAATTTGTCCCATATTTTACATACAACTTAGAAATTGTAATGTTATGTTCTTCCTGTTAGTTGAGATAACCATTTGTAGAAATTGCTTATTTCCTTGTAGGTGCAAGGGAAATATAGGAATAGTAGACTTTTTTTTTGTTCCATATTTATATCCCGCCTTTAACTGCAGAGGTCATATCGGCGGCCTTGCCTATTAGCAAATGATGTTACACGTTTACGTTGTCGATCTTTGGGGGATTTATACTTTTAATTCACACTTCCAGACTCAGGGAAGGATGAGGAATAATCCTGGCTGAAGAAAAATTCCTACCCCCCTGCCGGGAATTGAACCCGGGACCCCTAGCATAGCAGACAGGTGCCTTACCAACTGCGCCACGCAGTAGGCTTTGTGCGATAGTCAAATCTTTTAAAGCTTTGAGGTTCAATAACTCGATCGTCATATTTTAAACAAATTCAAGATTTTAAACGAAATGTAATTGACACAAATTTGAAATATTTTTTTAAAAAAAGGTCTGTGTATTGCAATTCCTTGCTCGTTGCATATGATAACCAAATGCTTTTTTAAGTTCTCTGGGCTTATGTTGAATCTCCTGTCAGATAACAAATCTTTCATAGGACAAAACGGCCTCTCAACATCGACAGAGGTTATTGGAGCAAATCTAAAACATAACTTTCCCTCTCCTCTTCCGTCTGCCAACTTGTGCTGGACTACAAGATTTTTAAGATACAATTCGGGAAGAGACCTTTACGACAGCGAAGAGCACACATCGTTTGACTCTTTTATAACCAAAGCCGTGAGATCAGCATATTGCTTTATGCATTAGGGTGTCCAATACTTCACTTGGAATAGCTTATATCTCTTATTAGGATAACTCTTCCCGCTGTGTCTAGATTTCCCAGTTAGAGTTGTGTATGAAATTACTTTCTAAGAAATTACATTGTCAAGTTTTAAATAGTTCTGGTAAATGAGTTGTGTTATTGCTTTATACTTAAGTGATGTAGAGTAGAATTAGTGCACTAAGTTCCTGAAAGTCATACTTAAACTATAATTAGTATTTTCAACTTTTTTAATGTTCTGATAACGAGATTGAATTGTTGTTAGTGTGTTTGCTGTATTTAACATGAACGCATGCTTGTTCCTTTATGTGTAGAGTGCTCATATTTATACCCTTGATAATATATTTTAATTTTTATTGTAAAAGTTTGCCACGAATGTTAATGAGAGGCATCCGGCGGTCGGCGTGTTTGTGGAATTCGAGAAAGGTCCTTGTTACACCATCCTTGTTATATAAAAAGGCGAAGAAACAACAGAGGAAAGAATTATGAACATGAGTCAGTGTGTCAGCGAGCGTGTGTGCGCGCGCATAAACTGACGTCCTGATGGACACGTTCTCTTCAAAGTGAAGAACTTTTAACGAGCGTCTAGTGATTTTGTCGTCGGCGTTACTGCATGAGAGGTGCAGAAAATGAAGAAAGGCAGTGAAAGGACTGAGCCAAGGCTATGAGAAGAAAACATTTGGGAGTTGTAATATCACGAAAGACTGTAGACATTGTTAAAGTCAGTAGAAGAAAACTGGTTTTTGTGCAAAAGTTTTAGAAGAAAAATTAAGCAACAGAAAAGTATCTGGACTTAAATTGTGGTTTTATCGCAGTAGTTTTGGCTGTTGGAATACTCTGAATATATAATCCAAGTTAATTTCTATTTAAACCACGTTTGTTCTCCCCAACTTGATCCCAACAGTAGTGCATTTATTAATGTACAAATTCAAAATATGAATACAGCTAAAGTATGAGAAAAATAATCATAACCAAACATATAACTTAATCTTCTGAAATAACAAACAAGGTAAACATCATATTTTAGTAAGATGTACATGTTTCTACAGTAAGATTTTGTCTATCTCTTACGGTTTACTAGTTATACCAAAGTCATTCCGAAGTAAATACGACTACAGGAGCTATAGCCAGAAATTTCAAGATATACATTTCATTTGTCATAAAATTATCTCAAACATATGGCATTTTAATCAAAATCGTTAGAGCTATTTTCAAGAAAATCAAAATGTTCGAAAAATTTCTCATGTAAAGGGATGTTTTGGGGTCTCTGTATACTTCAGTAAAACTGGTAATAATAGTAGTATTATTCCATGAAAGTGGAAACAATAATAAATGAAACTCCAGAATCTCTCTACAAGAATTTTAGATTAAAAAATTTTCGCCTTTATTTATAGTTATTACGAGTACATTGTCTATTGCACCGTTTTTGCACCATTAACGCTGAAAGCGTACCTCTTCTAAACTACTACTGCTTTTTATTTTTCTTCTTCTTCTTCATCTTCTTCCACATCAGGGATTAGGTTTTTCCTGTTCCGAAGTCAAAGTATTACTGAAATTGCTGTTGCCATCTCAATTTGAGCCGTCCTACATTCCGTCCTCCTCTTGGTTTATGTAAAAATCTGATGTGTTGCACTCACATGACTTTCTCTACTCTTGTACTAACCATTCTTACAAACTCTTATTCCTATATCTTCTTCGTGTTAGTTAAGATAAACATTTGTACAAATTATCTTATTGGTTATTTCCTTGTAGGTACAAGGGGAATATTAGAATACAGTAGGCTTTGTGCGATAGTCAAATGTTTTAAAGCTTTCAGATTCCGTTCTCTTTGCACCCTTAATATATAAAAATGAACAACGATGTTCCATTTCACGTAAGTTTTAAGTTTTCCGAAACTCGCACGCATAACCAGGAATATCTCCAAAATGGTTCACCCTACAAGGAAAGTTATTGAGACATAAAGTGTGTATTTTAGCAAGATCTACATTTTTTGTATAGTATGATTTAGTCTATCTCTAATGGTTTACCAGCTATGCAAAAGTCGTCTACAGTAAACACGACTCCAGGGGCTATAGCCAGAAAATTGAAAATATAGATTTCATTTGTCATAAAAACATCTCAAATATATGTCGTTTTAATCAAAATCGTTAGAGCCATTTTCATGAAAATTAAAATTTTCGAAAATTTCCCATGTAAAGGGTAGTTTAGAGTGGAGCTACTTTCTTGAAAATCTTCGTGTGGCATCCTTGAAAGACATTAAACTTAAATACCAATTTTGGTTTTTAATCGACTTTTCGTTTTTGAGTTATGCTGGACACAGTCACAACACAGACACACACACACGCACACACACACACACAGACACACGCGCACACGTTTTTCTAAACATTTTTTTTTTGGGGGGGGCGTATTCAGGGGGTCTCAAAACATATATTTCCGGTGAAATCTTGACATTGAATTTTTGGGTGGAATGTCATGCTTCCCCTGCTTACCAGTAGAGGAAGTAAAAATACTTGCAGCGGTAGACGCTCAGGCGACATTCTTTGCCCATGTTCACATCATCTCTTCTGGTACCCTCCCACTTCTTTCACCATACTGTTTTCTACTTTCAATTCTTCTCTAATTTCTTGACTTCTGCTTTGGTCTCTAAGGCTCTCTCCTAATACCGATCTTTAAAACTCATTTCAGCTGTTTCAATACATCACTTGCTTTAGCACCCATGTTTCACTTCCATACATCAAGGCTGGTTTTGAGGCAATGTTATATAGTTGAATCTGGAATTCTTTGTTCAAGTGTTTTCACAAATACGTCCATTGATATTATATTTTGGTATATTTTCTTTATATATTGTTATTCCACATCTGAAATGCCTGAAAGTATTTACTTGTTCTATTATATTATTTTCTATAACTATTTTAGCTCTAATGTTATTTTCCCTACTTTTGTCAAAAAGTAATGTCAAAAAGTAATGGAAAACGATCACATCCTTGTTTTAGTCCTCGATTTGTTTGTATCGTAGTTTTATTTATTTATTTCTGTTCCATCATACACAGATTTTGCTGCATTTATCAAATTTTTTTGTATTTTATATTCATTCAGGATTTTATATATTTTCCTATTCACCCCAGCATAGGTCTTTTCATAACCAAGATACAATAGATATAGAGGTAAATGAAATTCTCTTTTTCTCCATTACTTGTTTGATAGCAAATATTGCATCTACACAAGGTCATCACTTCTTAAATCCACATTGCTCTTCGCTTAGAATACCTTCTGCTATTGGGTGAAGTTTTTTGCAAATATGATATAGAACCATAATTATATCTTGAATGCCCTATCTGAAATTAAAGTTCTCACTGTTATGTTGGTGTTCCAGGTCCAACATTCACCATCCTGGCACTTCTGTCTTGCCTCAACAGCTGCGTCAACCCGTGGATCTACCTGGCCTTCAACAGGGAGCTGGTACGGATGTTGAAGCAGCAGTTGACCTGTAGGGGCAAAGAGTACCACACAAACTCCAGGGTAGGCTCCGCAGGTAGCGGATCTTCCACAGGTACAGCTCCAGGGGGAGCAGATGGTTCTTCCACTTCCAAGAAGAGGGCAATCAACCACTCACCAAAGGGTTCGTCCTTGGAAGTAAAATGCCACTCCGGTGATGCTGCTGATATTTCAACAACCCCTTCACCAAGGGCGACCAGTCATCTTCTCCAACTTTCTTATATGGTGGGCAAGACGTCCAAAGAAGTTCCTGCGAAGTGTCTCTCAGAGTCGTTAGATACTAACGGCTGCCCCAATTTCTGCCGCACTGGTGCAGTTAGAAGAAAAGAGATTAATAAATTTAGATCGGCTTCTGAATCGAATGTGCGTGTGAAGAAGTCAAGTTTTATAAATTGTCCCCTACTTAAATCCCGCAAAAAAGATATTCGTTCGAGTAGTCTAACGATTCCAAAAACAAAAAAGTGTAATGAAGATGTTGAGAATGAAGCACAAGTGATGTCTTTGCTGCAGGTGGGCAAGAATCAGAGTCCGGTTAAGCAGATATGACAAGAATGAGGGATTATTGATCTCATTGTCACTGCGTTGTAGATTCTTGTCAAGTAAATATTAAATTTATTGGCGAAATAAGTAGCATGCTTCTATAGAAGGCGGATGGTTCTGCGGTTATAAGCAGACTAATATAGTAGCAAATGCTCCATACGAACAATCCGTATGTTCTACGCAAGAAGGAAACCTCTTTGTTCGATGTGAAATGATATTCTATCTTCCAGGATTATATTTGTTCTCTCTTCTACATACGGGCCAAGTTTTATGCATGGAAAGTGAATTAAAGGAATCGCAGAACCATCCAGCATCTTCCTCAGATAAAGGCATGTGAAACCACATGAATGCCTCCATTCTGCGATTACATGGGAATGAAGAACAATGCTCACGACTTGGAAAACGTCTGTAGAGTCTAAGTAAGTGAACCAAAGTGCTTTTGTGAAAATAAGCCGTAAAACAAATACAAGTAGGAATATAAGACGTACTCGGATAACAGGGTCAGAAAACATTAACATTGTCTGCTAGGAAAAGTGGACAACATGCTCCGAACAGTTTTATGAATGTCATGCTCAACATATTATATCATCGCAAACCAAGACAAAACTAAGTACATTATTCAAGATATGCCCACTTTTTAGGCATTTAATCCCTTAGTTATTGCTATTTAAAGCTAAATGCTGTTGGAAAACCAGAACTACGTACTGCAATACAGATTTTACTCTGGTCCATTGTCCACTGTGTTGGACAAGAAATCCCATTAACGCTGACTGGTGATTCTTAGCTCTTTAAATATACGCCAGGTGGCAGCAGCTGCTACATAAATGTGTGATAGGGTGGGAGGTAGAGGGAAAGACAGTTGAAACCTGGGTTTCATTGTCTAATATTTTCGGGCTTCCTGAAGCACCGATTTTCTTGCTGAGAGACAGGAAGATAATATAAAAGTGCAGTCTCCATAAATGTTTTGAATAGTAAATAAACGTTTTCTGTATGAAAAAGGAACATTCTCAGAAATTCTAAGGAGTACTACAAAAATAACTGTAAACGAATGACTCAACATGTTAAGTCATGCGCACTAAGCAACTTCTTCGACAAATCTTTTCAGTTTTGGAAAACTGTAAGAAAATCGCGTTAAAAGTTATGTGATTTAGAGTAAGGGTAAACTATGGCAAACTTAATTTATAAATAAGAGTAGTCATTTTCGGCATATCTGGTAGAGGGAAGGTGGAGAAATCACTGACTTAGGATACCGCATGTGGTGGACGAAGCGGCGCTGGGGCGGGTTTCCTCCGGGTTCTCCAGCTCATCATCATCATCATCATCATCATCATCATCATCATCATCATCATCATACCTTCATGGTTTAAAAGAATTCTCTTCTTGTGGCCTTATATTTCTTGCCATCTTTTTTCTATAACCAGAACGTTTATATTTGTATGACTAATGGAAAGCGACGAATTATCCATTGTTTGAAAATGATTTTTCCATTTTTCTCTATTTATTTGTATATTTTCTTAAAAAGAAAATCTCATTCATTCCGTATTTCATCATTTCTAATATTGTCTTGTACATCCTTTTATGGCTCGGAGATATTTAATTTTTTCCACATGTCTCTGATCCATTCCTTAAAACTGGAACAGCCATTGTCGCATACAAGTTTAAACTTGTGTCAACGATCCTGTATGCAGACTAATACAAAATTGTTGTAACATTCAATTCCTTTAAAACTTATTTCAGCAGAAAAAAGGACAAACATTTCTACTCTTAAGATAAATTTGTAGCGTGATATTAAGCAAACATTGTGGAAGTAAAAGATAGAATGATACCCAACCTTCGTTTTTGTATTTACAATTTATTCAAAAGCTTCATTTTGCTGTAATTTATCAGGCTTATTTTGTATGTTTTTTGCACGCTAGTGAACTGCCACTCGAACAAAACGGTACGTTCTGAACAGCGTTATTGATACCGCATGCCACATCACATTTGTGATGTTTGAGTAAATAATTGTTTGCCAATGGACTTTACATTCGGCGTTCTTCCACACTAATTGTTAAAATCCAGGTTTCTGTACCCTAAAACAGAAGCCAAGACTTTGTAAAATTTCAGGATCGTCTCTTTCCTTATTTTTTTCAGCAGAATTGTTTTAATTTTACCAGCTATTTGTTGAACCTTGTATATTTTTTTTCTCCGGAACATTAGCATATAAATAAGATACGTCACATTCAACAAAACTGAAGAGGTACACTTATTTAAAACTTCCTTCCCAATTACAATATTTACTCTAAGAAGTTCTTATGCACAAAGTTATGTTTTCTTTAAGGAAACCTTTGAATGCCAGGGTTTTACTACCTACACAGCCCTTTGTAAATTATCCTCCGATTTTGCCAGCACAACCTGCTTATTTAAAAAATGGAACGTACTTAAAACAAAATCTTGCCAGATTTTAGTCCCTCATTTATATAAATATTGAACTACACAGGACGGTCCAGTTTATTTTATTTTGTTGTTTAACGACGCTGTCAAGTCCAGGCTTAATGTCTGTAGCCCGTATTCACAAGATATCAGATTTGATCCCGTCAACTGAACACAGACTTGAATTGTTCGCTAAGAGTTGCTGGCGTGGTTTCTTGGTTCCACAGACTTCTTTTGTTCCCTTTTTCATTTTATTCATCTTTCAGATCTGGTTGCCGGGTTCAATTTCCGTGTACCTTGGTTTTCTTCATGTATTTCTCCGATCCTAACTGAATGGTGGGGTAGTTTTCATATACCACGTTCTTTTTTTTCTTTCTTCATAATTTTTCCTTCCCTTCGCTTCCTTCTTATTTTTCATCCTTTCTTCCGGCGGTGGTAATCGTTAATATTTACGTCATCGTGCACAAGGTGTCCCCCTTCCAAGGTGTAACCTAGAGAATATTAGATGCCTTCGCAGGTTCACTTTATACTATTGGTATATTCGTTTCCTAGCCCAGCTAGGCTTGGAATTTAAAAAATTCCCGTGATAATCCAAGGTCTAGACTATACAGGGTGAAAGAGAAATCATGACATTAATTTAAACCAGTGATAGATCTCGCTATGAAACACATTTTGTATCTTACGTTTTTGTTTCCGACCTTTTCCTAGGAAGATATTTTAGTTTTGTCGAAAACAAGCTGGCAACATTGCAGATTGTGTGGGTGTCTCTTTCACTTGGTCAGTACACAAACATCGCAGCGGAGTGTCTCTAAGAACACAAATACTCTGCCGTGTCCTTCCACGTTTACTGTGCGAGTGTAGGCCAAGCAGAAGCGTTAGCTCCCAAAACATTACATGACCGACCTGTTTACGTGCAGAAACCGGTTCAATTCCCTGATCAACCTCAATGCATCACTGTCGACTTACTTAATGTCTGAAAGAGCAGCTTGGAGCATTCCTTCGTGTCGTTTTAATGATTTATTATTTTGAAACCCTGTGTAATGTCCCTTAATTACTATCGTAACTATGTCAAAAACAAACCATTATCTTCGTACATCTAATTTGGCACAAAAACCATTTATTTTTCGAAATCAACTATGAAGCACAGATTAGAACGAATGCAATAAGTTCCCTTCCATTTGGTATAAAATATGATGGCTTAGAAAATCTGTATAACGCTCAACATATTTAATTTTTGACATTTATGGAAAATAATGTAGGAAAGTGAATCGCCAGCTATCTTAACACTTTAAACTGGAGTGTTTCTTCTACCAGCTGTGATCGTAGCTGTATGTTACAAAAATATAAACTTTGCAGTAGGGCAAGGATGAACATCAAACATATAAAGGCAATGTGAGTGTCCAACTTTAGTATTTACTCTGTCATTTCTGTTAGAGTTAGCTTCAACAGACTTTTGTACCTTGTTTGCCAAGGCTCCAAGAGATTCTCATTACTTCTGGTAAGTTTACTGGAAATTTGCCATTAGCTTGCTTTGATATTCTCTGTCTCTGACGAAAATTTATAGATTCGTACTTTAATAGAAGGAAGTTGGAAGTCATACTAACAAGCTTCTCTTGGTTTCGCTATTTAGCGAAATAAACACAAGGGTTGTTATATTACCTATATTTCCGTTTAAGAGAATACAGAAGTGATATTTTAGTCTGTATATCAACAAAATTATCTGCGAAGTTTTAATTCTCTTGGGAGGGAGCATTTTTAAAGCGATACGCCTCTGTCTTTGACTTTTAAATGGGAATTTCTTGGAAACTTGGAATATTTTTTTTCAACAAGGCGCTAGAGAGCGGCGCTTTTAGTTTGTCATTTGTTGGTTTTCATTATCTCTATCGTTCTGTACCATGGAAATTACTCCCGAAATGTTTAGATCATATTTATCACGAAACCTTTTTGATATTTTTATTTCGCTGGCACGAACAGCACCTCTTAGATCAAAGCCCAATAATAAATAAAACGTATTCAGACGACACAAAAATGACTGTTCATACTCCCAAAGTATGAGCATACCGAAATGTTATTAGCGGCATCATTATTGCCAACGGAACAAAGAGAAATCATTCTAGACATGAGGCTTCTGAATTCGCCCCAATGCATTTTGTCAGCGCTTTCTCTGTCAGTAACAAGGGAAGTCGCTTGCTGCGTGGTGTTTGATTTCGATTTCCTAATTCATGCACGTGGAACTCTAACGTGATTTTCCTGATTGGAGTTGGAATCGCGATGTGAAGTGAAAAATCTTGCTGCAGAGGAAGTAATGGTTGATCACACATCAGTCGTAAATTATAGGACTCGCTATCAAGTAACAAGCTTACAGGATCGTAATGCTGCCTGGAGGAAAATCTGAAACTTAAATGAAATTAACTTTCCCTCATATCCAATAAGCAACTGTGCTTTTATGACAATGTAAAATGTACCAAAATAGGCAGCTGCGAAGAGCATTTTCTATATTTAACCTGAATGGTTAATACAAAGCTTGCAAAACTAAGTTATTACTGATTAAGGATCAAACAGACCTCAACAAGAGTGTTTGGTGCTTAAAGAAATTACTTCGGAAGCCTTTGAAATAAATCCACAAACGGTCGCTTTGGTAATTCCAACATTTACCATCAAATTAATAGTTTCAGTAACATAAAATTTCATGAGTTTTGAGTTTCTGTTGGTAGTGGTCTAGCATAACATAGACATTTGCTTAAAAATTATTCTCAGGACTGCTTTGGATTCGAAACATCCTCCCCTCGTTTCCCATCTCATCTCAGATACATATATTACATTTAAAATCGTTCTTTCGTAAAAAAGGTATTTTGAGAATAGATTTGGTTAAACTCAATTTAATTACATTTTGTAAACATTCATTTTGGTCAGCTATTCTGTTAAGGTAAATTGACTTTGCAGGCTTAGAAACAAACAAAACAATTAGTTTTGTTTTAGCAAGACTCAGGGAAATAGGGCAGGCTTAGACATAACCACAAAATGTCTTTTAGCGAAACCCGAGCAATTAATTTGAGGGCTTCGATATTGTAATATTGTTCAACAAATTTCAGTGACTGTGAAAACAATTCCCTGTTGTTTTACAGTGATTGCTACAATGCTAAGGAGAAGACGAGTTGGCCTAGGTCGTCGAAGTCATTCACTTATCGATCTGAATAAATTGGACCTGGAAGGTTGATTATGATTGATAATCGCTTATGAAGAGTTACAATCAAATCAATTTTAGGTGAGACCGGGTCAACCAGTAGGTGATAAATGCCTTTATAAACAAATATAAACTAACAAGTATAGCAAATTAAAATAAGTATTCCTGTTTAATAGGTACGAGAGCTGTCCCAGAAGTATCCAATCTGATGCATAGATAGAGGTTATTTCAAATGATTGGTAGGAAGTACCAACCTTATAAAACTTAAGTTCAAAGTTAGACGATTCTACGTTGTTTAGTATTTCTTTAGTACCCATCAATAGTGAATGCTCTCAGTGAATTTGTGAACATGCATAACTGATACAATACTTTCATTTGAAAGCTCTTTATAGAACCAGTATTAAAGCTGAGCAAGAAGTGGCTTGGTGCTGAAAGATTTGCCAACAATGAGGAGGTGGGTTCTGAACTAGATGACTATTTTGCAGAGCTCGACGGTTCTCAATATTAACAGCGCATTAAAGCTATAGTATTGACATAGTGTGTAGATAAATAAATATACTTTCTCACAAAGCGTTGTGCTTTCTTTGCTACGCCGTGTACTTTTGGAACAGCCCTTGTATATATGCAGCACATCACAAATCAATAAATTAGAAAGCTTCAACCAATAGAGAATCAATAAACCTTAAGTAATCGGCGTTTGAAGGACAGTTTTGTACATTACATATTTTACATATAAATAACGGATATAACACAGGAAATTTACTTGCGCAAACCAACGAGTCTGGCATTATCTACAGATTTAAGTGAACTCTAGAATATATTTAAATTCTCTTTTGTTTATGTAATTTATGTACTCTCCAGAAAGAGTATGGATTTGATGAACAAGCAGCAGTGCAACAGTAGAGTGTAGATGTACTAAGCATATTTATCCTGCAGTAAGTATGCTATTAATATCTCGCCAATTGAGACCTTTTAAATTAATTAATTTGAATGAAACTGCAAACAAAGTAAGAATCTATCAGAAAAGGAGCAAAATATTAGAATGGGAGTACATACGTTTTGTGATAATCAGCTTAAGTTTGTTACTCATTTGTTTGTACTTATCGTAATTAATTATTTGACTTTTATCTCTTCTCTAATTGTAACTTATGCCCTCAGTTGAAAATCACACAACATTTCTCCAAATTATCCTTTCTTAATTAACTAGCACACAACCAAGTTTGAAAGTGTTTAACTCATAAATGGTAATGTAAATGGCTGATGATGTAAAACTGTTAATTGAAATAAATTCTGTTTTAACGAGATCTAGTTTTGTGAAGTAATTAAGTCTCTCTCTTAATGTTTACGCCTTAAACAAAATTCCTTCCAAACGACGAGAACCTCATAGTGGACTCTCAGAAATTATACACGTTTTTGTTATAAAAAGGATTTCGATGGAAGAATTATCTTGAAAGTCTTGGTGTCTCATCCTTGGTAGTTACTGCACATAATTACTAAATCTTGTATTTTTCGAACACTTTGTTTTAGAATGGAATTCACAGGCACACATAGAAACTATCTAAAAATCTGCACCAACAGTACAAACGGCCTGTCTGTGAAGATTCTTTACTCTGAGGGAATATTCCTATAGTGTTATATAACTGAGAAACTACAAGAAGTAGACAAAATATTACTACACGGCGAGCGTAAATCTGGTTAAAACACACAGCTTCTACACATTAACAATTTCTGAAACTCCTTTATTATTGGTTTGAATTTTCTGATTTCTTAAACATTGAGGTTTTGAGTCATAATTGTTTTTAGTGATGTTATGCACTGAATGTTAAAACTTCAAACCATTTCCATCATGTTTTCAGGTCATGTAAATGAGGGTGCAGCGATCCGCTTTTTAAATGTTTGACTAATGCTCTCACTTCTTCAAATCTTAATCTAAATTTACATTGAATGAAGCGAAACTAAGTTTTTGTAACAGAGGAATAAAAATAAACGAAGAAGGGAAGTGAAATCCGTGGGTGCGTAAAACGCGTGTTTCTGGTTACTGTGAGCACAGAAGAGTAATTCATTCCTCCATGTAATTAAGGACTGCTAAAGTTTTCTACAGCTTAAACTAAAATTATACAATGGAGGGAATTTTTCAAAGCTTTTACCATTCTGCCAACATTATTGTACAGAGGAGGATCCAAGGAGTGTAGGAATGGAGGTGGAAACGTCCATACGAATAAATATATAAAATTAAATAATTAATAATTAAATAAATAAAGTCAAATGGATTGCCCCGATACATACATATGTTACACACACACACACACACACACACACACACACACACACACACACACACACACACACACAAGTCGTGCGTTAAAACAGTTGCAGAATTCCACGCCGCGATTCTGGCCATAGAGAGGGCAGTGGCGTGCTGTGCCACTCAGCGAAGGCATGAGGTGAGAGGCAGTTGAACTAGCGTGTGTAGTCCGTGATAATAGACAATAACAGTATAAACAACCGAAAAGGTCTCACTTTACTTACAGGATTTTTATTTTCCAGTGAATGAACCCACTCCTGTATTCCTACGATGTGCAATAAATAGGGAAAGTGCGTGTGTGTGTGAGTGTGCGCGCGCGCGCAACTGTGCGTAGGTATGTCTGCGAATAGCGTAATTGAAATGCGAAAGCTGATGTAACTCCATTAATATCTCTAAGAAATGTATTACGTATCATGGTGCACAGGAAAAGGCGTCAAAGACAAACTACGCTTACATAGAAGATGTTTCGAAAATTTTGAAAGAACTGTAATGATCTTGATTAAAATAACATTAAATATATTTACACGAGAGAAAAAACGTACATCAGGTTGTCTTCATTTGGGAGCAATTTTCTGTACCCTAGTGTACATAAATGAAACATGAAGTGACACACGAATACAGGTTAAAACACAGAATTTATTCCATATGCATTTTTATGGCACCAGCCATTTTCAAGAAATTCGCTATTAACAGTTTGATTTGTTTTAATCATTATTTAAAACCCCTGACGATGCTCACTTATTGATAGTTCTAAGGCCAACATAAACTTTTAACATAGCTCGTTCCTTTATTTATACCAAGAATCAGAGAATCAGAGACTATAAAAGTTATTGAATCAGAAAGTTTCCCAGTTAGTTTCCTGCGTCCTCTAACTAGACATTTGGCACTATCAGTCCCAGAGCCTTGACAGCAGAAGTAGCTAAAAACGACTTCTACACAGCGTTGACTCCAAATTGTCGTACTGTGTGGCAGAAGCCTGATAAATAAGTACTTCAATTGTGATACTCGTAGTTTACAATAGCTAGAGCTATTGTAGAAAATGCCAAAGCCTTTAAAATACATGTCATTACATAGACATAGTAAACATTTAGACATCTATTTTCTCTACACTTCCACTCTTTTTTCTCACCGATAAGGACCAAGGATCTCCAAGAGTCGAAAAGCTTCAGTAATACAATGTAAAATGTGTGCTATTTGTAACGGGTTTATAATGGGTGATTTTATTATTTTTTCTCTTTGTCAGTTACTTAATATAGGAAGAAGATATCGCTAAGAAAGTGCTGGTTTCCCCAAAACAAATACGGAGTTCTCCTGCATGAGAATTACGTCCTACAAAACAATATTAATGGATCAATTGTTCTGGCAGACACCAAATTTAAAAGTGGCTAAAATGTCATTTATATCTCCGGCTTTACAGTGTGTTTAACTATACAACACCCCAAGACGTGGCAAGCCTCTGATTGAATGTATTGTTGAGCCGTCTGCCATTAAATATTGCGTCAGCCATACTTGCGATTAAGCAAAACTCCAGGATGATACATACCAAAAGTGATTTATCTTGCATTAGCAGACCGGCAGCTCTTTGTACAAAAACACGACCGTCCCTTGTTTTCACAGGTTGGACAACATCATGAGTTACAGTGTGTGTGTGTGTGTGTGTGTGTGTGTGTGTGTGTATGTGTGTGTGTGTATGTAAGTGTCATACATACATTAGATGTTGTAAATTAGACTTGTAATATGTTTACTGTTGACAGCGAGCGTAGCATGAACTCCTGTTACTGTTATAATTATAAACTAGTGCAGTGGCTTGTTATAATCATAAATGTAACAGAAATGTAGTATGATAAAACAACCCTTTTACTCTGTAAAGTTTCACTGAGTGCATATAAAATAAATGTTCATAGGTGCTACGCTATATTCAAGAAGAAACTAACTTCCAAGTGATTTTATAGGTCACTAAGTTTCCGTAAGTCTTAAATTGTGATATGTGTGTGTATGTGTGTGTGTATTCATATATTAGGTTACTACACAATGATTATGTCCTGTGAAACAGGGTTACAAACCAGAGGATTATAAACTGTGTGGATGGTGTAATGGTTAATAATTACCATGGTACCTATTAACATTTATGGTTTACTTGTTCATTATATTCATTAGTAGTTATATATGTATAATTTGTTTGTGACACAAGTGTATGTTTACGAGTGTCACAATGAAAAATTATGCACGTGTTACACACAAAGTTCTATGAAATTCTAGCATTAAAATGCGAAAAAGAACTAATAAATTTGCTAAATGTAAAATTATAGTGTGTCAGAGATTTATGACATAATATGGTTGCTAAGCTGATGTTAATTTGTTTCAACACTGTTGAAAATGTGGATTGAGAGTTTATTAATTCGAGAAAAATCAAAAGGTGCTTAAGAAAAATAATATAAAATATTTAGAGGAAAGAGGGTAATGAAACCACTGGCAGTTTGAGGTTTTCTTACAGGCATATTGGAGAAGATTGTATTGTGATAGTGACAACGTCATTGCCACAATAATTACGTCATTCATTTTCTAGCACTGCAAATCGTTTTAATGCTAGGATTGCATAAAAGGAATACAATTAGAAACCTAAATTTAATAGTCATTTTAATGAAGCAAATGACAATATCTAAGAAGTTTAAATATATGAAAATATGGATGAATCTGTTGTTCCTGTAGAGACTACTTGTACTTGAACAAACATTACTGTGTAGATATAAGAACTGCAAGAAAAGGTTATACTCGTGCATGTGTATTCTGTAAGTGCAACGATTTTTGGAAACCTTTTCGAATTTGTAACAGTGATAGTACCTGAATCTGTTCCGTGCGGATAATATGGCTATCTGTGGCCGAAGTTATTGAAAGTGTTTGTCTGTTCTTTAAAAGATATGACGTTTAAAAATGATATTCTAGTCTTCAGGTTAAGAATAATTCACTACTCTCTTCCGCATGGTAGGTTGTACTCAGACTGAAAATAGTCCCTCGTAAAACTTTAATTATACATCAAAAGTAGACATATAAAGCTTTTGCTCCACAGCAGCTACAATGTTATATTAAATAATATTAATATTCTAGTGTTTTTATATGTACACTATACTTTCATAGCTGTATGATCATACTTGAAAGTAGTGGGAAGTGTGGGTAAGAGCGCGGATTAATACTTTATTCTTAACCTGAAAACGAATCTTGATGCTCACGTGCGCTTAGTCTCCGCACATATACTAAACTATTATTATACACAAGTTAACCATGAATACATTTAAATGATAAAGTCTACAGGCGCTACTAGATACCCCCCCGAAAGGGAAACTTTTTGAAGTGTTTTAACTATTAATTGTTGTGTTTAATCTAAGTTACCATTTCTTTGAATACCTGAATCAGTTATCACAGCTATTACTCGTATATATTACAAACTATAAATAATTATTGTTTTAAAACTGTTCTCAATCAACGAATGTGATTTCTAACCACTTAACTTCTGCACTCACTATGTACCTAAGCACATATTCTGCTATAGAATGGCAACTGGAACTGGAACGAGTT
>CM060961.1:34193804-34383804 GCA_030765045.1 Tenodera sinensis | reverse complement strand
AACATTGGATAAAATGTTTCAAGAATATTTTGTGTAATCACCTTTTAATGTTTTAGCACGTTGTATACCTCACAATTACAAATATGTAGTGCAAAACTGTCGATTTGGCAGCTTTCTTTAATAATAATGTTTGAATACTAAATAATGAAAATACGTTATGAACGTTTCTCTTTACGGATCAGAACACTGAATCAATATATAAATAGTTTTATGAAACTTGACCATAATGGGTATCAAGATGCTCGCATAAATTATGAAACTCGGATCTTAGTTACTAGTTATAGTCTCCTTGCATGATATCTACTTCATTATTACTATGACAGAAAGGCAATCGACGAATCCCACTTCTGAGACCAGTCTGACAAAAGGGACAAAATAAAAATACAAATACAGTTTTCTCACTTTAGTTTCCTACTAAACTTTGTACAAATACACAGTTCTTTTCTAATGACCATAACAGAGTCTACTCTTTCGTGATATTACAACTCTCAACTGTTTTCTTCTCGTAGCCTTGACTCACTCTTTTCTCTGTCTCTCATGCACTAATTTCGACGCTACAATCCTCAACACAAGTTAAAACTTCACTTGGACGGGACATATCTTTCACTACGACATTACCACACACAAATAAACACACACACGCGCGCGCGCAGCTGTTTTGCACTCACTGACACACTGACCGACTCAAAAACTACTTCCCCTCCCACTCTCCCCAAGCTTTTATACCGGCGATGACGTAGCCAGATCTTTCTCGAATTTCTTCAAACAAACCAGACGCCGGACACTTCTCGAACTATCTGAGAAAGAAAAAAAAAAAAAAAACCAACAACTTTTGGTTCTGATTGCTGTCACGTGTTTGCATGAGTGGTGTGGGGAAGTTTGACCGTGAGCACGTTTGTTATACGTCGCGTCTGCTACGTGGTGTGAGGTACCTTGGCCCCGATTGCTCTTTATTGTGCGCCGCGGTCGGTAGCACAGTATTTTCAGAGTGGAAGAAGTTGCATTTCCAAAAGAAGATCACTAGACATTAAAGTAAACGCATATTATGCTAGAGAAGAATGCGTTATAGAATTGTTTCGCGAGAGAGATCCTTTATTTTCACCAAAATGTATATTTAATAAATTGCATTGCATAAATTACATTTCATATAAGTATTCGTTAACACAGAGGTAGTAACATACTTCCTACATTATATAGCATATTGATTTTCACTGCAGCGGCAGGTTGTATTAGGCTCATCAACAAAAATGGAAAAAACATTAAAACCTGTTTGAAAATTAATATGCAAAGCGCCGGCGGACTGAACTGGAATAGAATACACGATAATGAGGCTCCATTATAGAATTAAAAAGAAAAACACAAACAAGTTATAACCGTCATATACACACCTTTATATGCCCCATTACACACGAGATTGAGCAGTAACAACGCGAATCACATCATAAACATTAACTTGTACAACATATTGAGCTTACTTTAATTTAACCAATTTAAATTTACTTAATTATTTAATGGCGTGTTTCGTAGAGAAACGAACATGTAGTATCCAGTTACACCAGTTGTCTACAATGTTGCACTTTAGACACGCTTGTAACTGCAGGGCATATAGAATATAGTCAGTTAAATCACCGCTATAAAAGTATTACAACTTATGCAAGCCTGGCCTTCAACCTTTCCTTCACACGAAATAATTCAGCAACGGCGAGGTCTATGGAGCCTGTTACACTCATACGCTGCTATTAGATACCGTTAGCAACGCCTCAGATATAGACCATTCATATTATCTTATAATATGCTTGAAAGTATGCCAATTTACTGAATAAAACTTCAGCTTGTTACCGAACAAGAAATGCTTTTACAACATACACTACTGTGTATTTAAAAATTGCAACACCATGAAAGAATTCCGCGAATGATTCTAAACTTCGTGGATGTATAGAATAGTTTCATCGCGACTGCATGAACTGTGATGTCAGGGAACACAATCTGTAACACGTTTGATTTTACACGTGGTTAACAATACAGGGTGTTTTAGAAGCGTCCGATATTGCAACAGCACTTGGGATTGGTCAAGTTCCTATAAACGTCTGTCCCGAAACAAATAGTTATTGAGATATGAGCCATTTTAGAAAAAAATGTGTAATGAATGCACATTTTCGATAGGTTTGGAATATGCCAATGTCTTTAAATGTCCCCATAGCCAGAAACCTAATGGATTGAGGTCCAGCGAACAGGCAGGCCATGCTACTGGACCTCCTCGACCAATCCATTGTCCATTAAATGCATGCATAAACCCAAGTGTCGTCTTTCCACGTACACAACTCCTCCTTCTCTATTAGTTTAAAAATGCCCAATTATGTTATTCCTCCATTTGTATAAGAAAGTTCAGCCTGCTATATTCCTTAATAATATAATTCTGCGACCTCTATTTTCCTCTCTTCACTTTTCTTAATGTCTAACATTCTAAGCCACATAGCAACATGGGTACCGCCATTACTTTGTAGAACTTTAATTATGTTTCTTTCCTAGTTTGAGGTTTCTTTTTATTGTTCCACATATGCAGTTAAATTTATTAATCTTATTTATAACATCATCATTTTAATATATGAAACATTGCAGCCTAAATAATTCAAATTATTTACTTGTTCTACCAGTTTTCCTTCCAAAATAATTTTATCGCTGACTGTATTGGACCCTTGAAATGCAAGAACTTTTGCTTTGGCTGTATAGACGTTGAATTTACATTTTTTACTTATTTAGTTGGTATATGACTTTTTGTAATTTATCCTCTTAGTTACAAATTAGAATTTCATCATTCTAAAAACCTATTCCTAATCTTAAATCTCTTAAAATAAGTCATGTATCTACAGTGGTGAGGAATACAGCCCTCTCATTCCTTTGTTAATTGTTGATATTTTGTCCTCACCATTTGTTCTTGTTGCTATGATTTTATTGTCTGCATATAAACTTCTTATTACTACTAAATGTTCGACGTGTACAATTTACAACTGAAATTAAGAGAAATTAGCAGCGAGTAAACAGCGCAGATCCTTGTAAGGTCATTCGCCATATCTAAAAATATCGCTGTACACACCAGGGTTGCCAACATTTAAAAGTAAAATTATCGTACCAGCCACTCAAAATTATAGATTTGGATTCAAAATTATCGTACATCATAAAGCAAACACTACAACAATAAAAATATCAGTATAATACTTATAAAAATAAAAGAGTAATGATGTTTATTATATCCACTTACAAGATTGATGACCTCAACCAGTATTACAACTTTAGCACTTATGTTTCTCGCACTATTCATCTGAAAGTTCAGCTTCCTTAACCGTTGCAGCATTGCACAAATTTGCTGTCGAGATAAACCTTAACATATTCTCGGTGACTTGCAGATTTTCAGATCTACCACGTTCTTTCATAAGTTGAGACGACAAAATGAGTTCATTTACCGTATCTAGTGCCAATCTGTTTCTAACTTTGGTTTTTATTAAACCCAATTTAGGAGAAAAAAAAAAAAGAAAAAAAAGAAAGAAAGAAAAAACAACTCTTTCACAAGAAGTACTTCTGTGGGGCAAAGAAACTATTGATAATACAAAGTCCGCTAGTTCTTTGAAATCAGTATCTCCACCAAGGTGGCATGTGTTTAACAGCATTCCAGAAACTGCCAGGTTCAGGCATGTTCTTTATTTCACACGGAATATCACGTATTCTGAGTTTTCTACATTGATCATCAATTTTCTGAACAGTGCCTTCTTCATTGAGATTATCAGACCTGGGAACACTGGCATTAAGAAGATAAAGGGTAGCAGGCTTAGTAGCTAAGGGGTGGAGACAGACAATGAGGACAAAAGTGGTGTAATTTGTAATTAGTTTCACATAGCTTGAGTGACAAACCAGTGAAAATGATATTTCGCCGATATCGAACTATCATACATTCAAATTATCGTACACCCCATAATTATCGTACGGGTTGGCAATCATCGTACAAACATTAAAATTACCGTATGCCCCCATAATTATCGTACGAGTTGGCAACCCTGGTACACACCTTTGCTGCTACTATGTGCCAGTGCTCCCGTAAAGGTGAATAAATAGCTCGCATCTAACCTCTCATTTAAAAATGCGCGACCTATACATGGTAGAGAAAGTAATAAACTTATGAAATATAATTTGCAGAAGAGAAATAAAACTAATAGCGGTAACGGAAGGTCATGTTAATGTAACTCGTCAGATTTCTAATTATGTATCTGTCAGGTTTACGATCGATCACGTGTTGCGTTCTTTGTTTCTGTCTAAATGCATTTAGGTTATCACCTACTTGTTGGAAAACAGAAAAAGAAGAAGCGAAAAATGAAGTCTTTTCATATACTGAAATAAGACTATGGGGTTTGACAGTGGCCCGCGCATGCGCACACCCTAATCTGGAGGCTGTAATCGAATAACATGGATGATGTATTTTTCTCTGCTACAAGGACAGGAGCAGCTGCAAAAACAAAACACACGTCACTTCTCCCTGTTGCGAACTCAATTTGTTGATGTAGCTATCGTACTTCTTTTGTCCTCGTTTTACAAACGGTAATTATATTACCAAGTGTCAAGGCTTCCCTTTTCTCCTCTTCAACCAAGAGGCCAGTTTCAATTAAATGTTCCAACTAACTTCTCTTTGATTACAGACTCCATGCAACAAGGTCTGGCCGAATCTGGTTTCATTACTCCATTCCACCAAAACACCGATTCTCAACTTTCCAACGTTGAAGGAACAGAAAAATGCTTCCATACCGTTTTATCTATATTAAACAGTTGCAAGTGTTAAAGAATTTTAGAAAAAAGTCTCATATTTTCCTATCATAGAACAATCTCTACTCAGTCTTTTACAAACTACAGAGGTGTGAAAATGTTTAATCAAGGACATTTCTACAGTAAAAATCATTTTAAGTTCTGAATTTGAAAATAACTCAGATCTATGTATATCTCAAGCGTATGGCACTACCAGCTATTTCTGACTGGAATATTTATTTTCCTGCAATAATATCATTGCATAGACTATTTTTGGGATGGTGTAGGGGTAAAACACTTTTCGTTCTGATAATTTCAAAACTACTCAGATTAAACAATACATATCATGCAACAAATATCCAGTATTTGATTTGCAGATAATGGTCTTGAACTTTCACAGATAATACTGAAAGTAAGAGTGATTGAAAGCTGTCATATAAGATGCATTTTGAACAAAATTTAAATGAATTTGCTGTAGTTTGTGAAAGAAACAATGTTCCTGGAGTAGTATAAAACAAAAAGTAGACTATAATTTTATTCTATAGTTTTCACATGGGCGGCCAAGCAAGTCTGAATGATGGAAAATTCGATAGACACTTGTGACACTAAAGTTTTCAATATCTTGGAGGCGTAACTCAGATGGTATATAACCAAAACTTTTCTTTGAGTCTAATAATTTTCACACTTGTATATTCCTACAAATCGTCTGGCTTACTTCTTGTAAATGGAAATAAACTTCCGTTACATATTTACGCATTTCGTCGTGGGCATAGAATAATAACAGGCAAAAGTGACTTATATTTTTAAAGAGCGCATCGCTATGTGAGGGCTTTAAAATTCCATGCTCTTTGCATAAACACAAGAAAAACTGTTTCTTTTGGATTCCGGAGGCATTAAAATACCTATTTCCTGTGAAATTTCGACATCGAGTTCTTGTGTGGAATGCAATGTTCCCTCTACTTGTTAGGAAAAATAGCGACTTATCAGCTAAAAAGTACACATATTTCTACATTAAAATCGATGTTAAAAGAATATTTCGGAAACGGTTAATGCCATAACAAATTTATTTTGACATAAATTTGATGATTTACGAGACGCAGATTGTTTGTTTAATATTTTCTCTCTCCCTTTCTTATGGTTGACGAATCCTACAAAAGTCATTCAGAATGGAGAGGACCGTGAAGGAAGTTCAAGATATACATTTCATTTGTCATGTAACTAAAGGATATGGATTTTAATTAAAATTATTAAGAGCCATTTTTGAGAAAAATCAAAATTTTCGAAAAACTTTCCATGAAGAGGTAGTTTTGGGGGAATGTTCTTGGTAATTTTCGTGTAGCATCCTTGGAGGGTGCTATAATTAAATATCAAGCTCGGTGTTCAACGGATTTGAGTTGTATAGTTCCAGGACAGGCAGAAGCATGAACATTTTATTTAAATACTTTTAAGAAAATTACTGTTATGTAATTTTTACTTTCTCTACTACGTATAGTAAAGTAGAGGAAGTATTGTATTCCACCCACGAATTCGATGTCAAGTTTTCACCGGAAATATATGTTTTCAGGCCCCTGAATAAAGAAAGCATTTTTGGAAAAAGGTCCGTGTGTGTGTGAGTGTGTGTGGACAGAATAACTCAAAAACGATTATATTTCTAGTTATTATTATTATTATTACTATTATTATGACTATTATTATTATTACTATTATTATTATTATTATTATTATTATTATTATTATTATTATTATTATTATTATTATTATTATTATTATTATTATTATTATTATTATTATTATTATTATTATTACCCATATTATTTATGATATTTATATATAAAGCAATATCAAATTGGAACAGATGTTCAGGAGGAGTACCAATTGCAGATAGATCAGCAGACAAAATATATACAGTATACAAGAATATAATAAATGGGGACTGAAAATAAATTTAGAAAGAAAAAAAAACGTTTTATATGGGATGTGGGTCAGAAACCAAAGATTTAATTCCGGAATTACAGGATGTCAAGAATTTATGTATTTGGGGGTGAAAATAGATAAATAAGGTAAACAGGAAAATGACATTAAGAACGGAATAAATAAAGCTGAAATTATAACAACAATGCTGAATAGTATTCTGTGGTACAGATGCAAATTTAACACAAATTTAGAATGAAAGTTTATGTCGATACAAATGGATTTTCTAAGGAGGTCAGCGACATGTTCAAGATTGGAAAAGATAAGAAATAATGTTATACGAGAAAAAATGAATAAGAACCCAATGTTACACTATGTTAAGATATACCAGCCGAGTTGGTAGGACATAGAAGAATGAACGAAGGTTTACCTAGAAAGATTTTGGAATGGAGTCTACCTGGAAGAAGAAAAGGAAGACCTGGAAACTTTAAAACTCTGTTTATAAATAAAAATTTATTATTTTTGTCATTATTTATTGTTATCATCATTATTACTATTCCTAAGTCTAACTTCCCGAAATTTCCTTAATTGCTTCGCTCTGTATAGCTTCCTATGCGAACCTAAGAGAAAGACTTTTTCCTTTAAATAGTCATTAAAAATTGCATTTTAAGCTCAGGCTCTTTTATTATTCAATTTACTGGTCTGTTTATTTTCCAAAGTTTGCTCGATATAACCCTTATAATTATATTATGCAGAGTTTTTATATTTCACTTTCCCCAGGCTGTTTAAATGCTTCAGAATTCTATACACTAAACACGGACGGTCTGGGAACAGATATTTATACAGTTTTATTAAACAACGTGAGTATTTATAAATAAAAAGAGGAAAATCCGTTATTACCTCATGAAAAAAATAAAAAACAAACATTCCGTCGTCCTGTCTCACCACGTGTACTGATTGAAAACCACTAATCTAAATGATTGACACTCGTTAATGAAAAAAAAGTCAGCATTTATTTGATCCACACATCTTAATTAGAATATAAATTCAATTACGTACATATATCATCCGCAATGATGGATCTCTAATTGGTGTTGCACCACAAACATTGCAATTGTTAGCTTACTGGCATTAATTAATTTGCCCTCAGGCACTATTAACAAACGTAGCTTCACAAATAATTTCACCGTTTTTGGGGTGATGGTGCTCGTATCTTCGATAGACTGAGGTGCAGTCAAAATGATATATTTGTAGCGTGGTCAGTATCCAAATTAGAGTGGGCGAAAGTGGACAAACAACAAAACAAACCACTTCAGAAAACGGATTTGCTCTTAACAAGAAAATAATAAAGAAGAGTTATGCTCACAAAATAGTAAAGCTAAACGGAATCATGAACCTATGTGAAAGCCTATTACATATATGAATAATATTGTGACGCGGGCCACAGGCGCCATCAGACGTTCAAGGTCAAGCTGCTTCACGCTACTGCTTGCAGCCCGACGACAATGGAGAGGTCAGGAAATAAACGACTATGAGTGCGGCCGAAGAAAGCGCTGCCAGACTGTTTTAGAAACTTTCGATTGTCGGCCAATTACGAGAAGTTCGAGAAAAGGCGAATTTCAAGAAAAATCCATGCTACGTAACGCGACTACATAAGCGAATGTGGCGGCAAGAGAGACAAGTTCCTCGGATCACTAAGTGTTGAACGAGACAGAAGTTACCAGTTAAGTTAAGCGCATGTCTGTAGAGCCGGCGTTGAATGTGAGAGTTTGAGTATCACCAGAAGCAGTGTTGGAACAGTCTTTAGTGAGTGAATCGTCGGAGTTGTTTGTGTGAACAGTTGAGCCTTTTGTGTCATAGTTATGGTAAGACAGAACAGCTCTGAGTTGCAAGGACATACGAATTGTAGATTGTGTTAACGATAAAACAGAACTGTCTTTTTATGCTTCAATTTAGAGGGAAATAAATGACAAAAACGTTGCTGGACTTTGTTATTTATTACACTAGTGTCAGTAGTGGGATTTATCATTTGCCACAATATTTTCAATAAATCTGTGCTTTATATAATGTCTATATCGTTTAAAAATATTCACATGACTTTTTCTAACCATTCTTCAACAAAAGGATGGAGGAAGCCCGAAGAGCGCGAGGAATTTTAGTTGCCGTAATTTTTCTTCAATGCTGCGCGGGCCCGTATGTTTCCGTTCAAAGCTTGGCATGGGTTAAGCTTTTTGCACTAGATCACATGTTTGCACAGGCTCTATGTTATCGGCCATAGTTTTGTATATTTCTTTTGAATTACATCAAGAAGTGCGTGTACTGTGCATTCACTACATTATTCAGATAATTGAAATTTTTGAGAAATTTATTCTCCGATAAGGAATGCTTCTATACGATGTTAGGACAGATCCATGCTGACAAATATAATGGAATTTATAGACACATTTCCAGGCATTCCTTCTCCAAATAGGGGCTCTAATGACCTAGCTGTCGACCGGCCCTTAAATCCTATTCACTCACTCACTTCTCCAAATAAAGGCACAGTCAGAATCCGTATTTAAGGAACAGTAGTTATAACAAGAAAAGCTATATGATATTGGAGTATTAATTGATGTTGTATAGCACAAGAAGCAGGGGTTTCAAAAATGTCAGTCCATACAGGTTAATAGAGCCTTCAAGTTATTACAGCCCCATGATAATGAAAGTCGAATGAATTTCTGCTATTGGGTTTTACAGAACATCCGTTACCTGCTGTTGATCCACATTTAATCATTTCCTCTGATAGAACGTGGTGGTTACGTATGTTTAGAGAACTATAATCACAGAAAATCTACGAATAATTCATGAAATTCCTCTGCGTGACGGAAAGGTTAGGTAACAGCACATTGGATCATGGCCCATATTTTTGAGGATACTGTAAATTCAGTGAGCTATCGTAAGCAAATACATGCACATTCTTTTAGAAATTAACTGGTCACGAGAAACAATACAGAGGTTATCAAAAAGATACTGTCACAGCCAATGTCATAGCGGGACTTGGGTATGCACTTTGAACTCGTGTTAAGGTTGCGTGTAGGTGAGATTTCTAAATTCTACAAGTATAAGCGGGTTTTGTTCAAACTCATATCAGACGTAATACATTTAAGGAATAGTGTACATTCAAATTTTAATTTAAATATGTTTAACATCTTTAAATGTATTATCTTTCCTAGCTACTTTTGGCAGCATACCTGAAATGCTCCACACGATGAAAATTTGAAAATTTTGCTATGGACAAGTATTTGCAAAAGAATGTTGCGAACAGAAAATTATGTAAAGCTTTGGTTTATTAAATAAAGGTTATTGACTTTGAACTTTGTTTTACAATTTTTAGTTTTCATAAAGCTTTATTATTCAGCAAGTGATATATATTAAAACTACAGAAATATCACTCCCACTACTTTTCCCTGCATTTTCAGTTTGTTGATTACAAGCACTCTGATTCCATATTCAGATCAGTAGGTTTCGAGTAAATGCAGCATTCCCTCCTCGTAGTGAACCACGCGGATGCACATGAGCAATGTGCATACCCTGCCTTCGGTTTCCTAGCGTATTTTTCTCTTACTTGTTGCTGCTTGTTGTACTCCGATACATATAGAAGAAAATAACCTTCACTGCCAAACAAAATACTGAAAAGCTTAGCTTTAAAATTCATTAACATTAACAAGTAATTGCACTGCGCACGCGCACTTGGTGAGGAAAGCACAGCCACCAGTCGCTCTCTTTCAATGTTTGGTGTGATACACTAACAATACTAATTCCTAGCAGAATGTTGTTGCTCTTCAGCAAGCATTATGTCATTGGACTAACATAATTATAGTAATAGAAAATATTAAGTAAGGAAAACTGGTAGGATATGCAATACATAAATCACATCCACTGACCCCTGGTCACAGCCCATAATGCCCGTGATTCTTTATAGATTGTAGGGGAGATTTTTAAGACAGAATTATTTCTAAGGAGTTATGGCTCACAACTTCCTCAGATCCTACTGCGTACAATTATTATCTGTGGGGAATCTTAAAAATAAGGTCTATAGACATAACGTCGGTCTGGGTGGCTCAGTTGGTTAGATGCTGGCCTACTGATCCTAAGGTCGCGGGTTCAAACCCGGCCCAGACCGATGGTTTTTAAGTGTTCTTAAAAACAATAGCTCCATGTCAGTAGATTTACTGGCATGTAAAAGAAGTCCTGCGGGACGAAATTCCGGAACACCGGTGACGCTGATGTGATCCTGGCAATTGACAGCGTCGTTAAACAACAAAATAATTTAATTTAATTTAATTTATAGACATAACCCATATAGTGTAGATTAACTGAAAGATATAATAAGAGAAGCAATTAGAGAGATTAGAAGGAAAGAACTTTTGTCTTCAATGGAAACTTCATCAAAAGATTTTGGGGAAGTTTGAATGCTGTTGGACTCTACTTTGAGCAACTACTGAAACATGTTAGCGAAATAAATGTTAAACTGTGGGTGCTATAGAGCAGGGGTCTCCAAACTTTCCAGACTTAGGGCCGTACTGATTACTCCAGAAAGTTACGAGGGCCAGAACCGTTTTAATTTTTCCTGCTATTATCTGTAAGTTCTAGACTAGTTAAATTGTGTATTACTGTTACGACCGTGACACTTGATGACATCTGGTTGTCAAAAGCGGAAATAGGTAGTGGTAGAACCCTCTATCGCTAACAGATAGTGCTAGTAGTGCTTTCGAGAACATTCTGGTGTACTCCACTTCGATGATGATGTAGTGTTTAACGCCCGCTTTTACTACTACGGCACCGCAGGCGGTGACACTGATGATACATGGAATGAAGATGGAGCACCGGTGGAATGAGATGGCGGGGGAAACCGGAGCACCCGGAGAAAACCCGCCCTGACGCCGCTTCGTCCACCACGAATACCACATGCGGGTCCCTGGGATCGAACCCGGGCCGCCTAGGTGGTAGGCGAGCGCGCTAACCGCTCGGCCACGGCGCCGCCCTACTCCACTTCGAGATGGCCGGCAGCGATATCCCTCAGTCAATCAGCCTTGAGAAGGCAGAATCTATCGTGCAATAATGTAGTGTGTAACCCCGTTTGAAATACATTTTCGAACCGACCAACGCCCATACTTAACGGTATTTTGATTTGACTTGTTTTTGTGTGTGATTTACTAGAATGGAAAAGATGAGAAAAGTACATAGTGAATGGAAAACAAATATCAATGGAACTGTCAGTATTTCGTGATTGAGTCCTGTAATAAGGCGCTATGTTTAATTTGCAATGAAGCCATAGCCGTTTTGAAAGAATATAACATTAAACGTCATTATGAAACGACATTTGCAAAATTACTCAAAATATACAGGAAGTTTGCGGACAGAAAAATTTGAAACTTTGAAGCGCGGATTGAAATCGCAGCAATCCTTAACGAAGTCAACACTGAACAAGAGGCTGCAGCTCGTGCTAGCTTTCGTATGGCTCTTGAAATCGCAAGACGTGGAAAACCATTCACCAATGGAGAAATGGTCAAAGAATGCGCAATTGCAGTAGCCGAAGAAATGTGTCCCGAACAGGTAAATTTATTTAAAACTGTCAGTTTGTCAGCAAACACCGTGGCTCAGAGGGTACAAGACATCGCAGAAAATATATTATGTCAACTATGTAACAAAAATGGACATCTTGAGTGGATTTCTCTGGCCTTGGATGAGTCAATGGGTGTGACAGATACTGCTCAGGTGTTGATTTTTATTCGAGGAGTAGATAAAAGCTATGCAGTGTATGAAGAACTTCTTGATATTGATAGTATTCACGGCACGACTGCTGGGGAAGATAATTTCAAGCGGGTTGAAAATGCTATTCGATAGAAAAACTTGAAATCTATTATAACTGATGAAGGCAAAAACATGTGTGGTAAAAATAAAGGAGTGATTGCACTTGTGTTAAAGACTGTAGAAAATGCCGCTGTTTCAAAACCATAAGTCTTACATTGTGTCATTCATCAGCAATCCTTGTGCGGAAAATGTTTGAATATGTCTGAAGTTATAAAACCAGTCATATCACTTGTTAATTTCACCAGATCCTCTGGGCTGAATCACGACAATTCCGCGAGTTTATTCAAGAGATTAGAGAAAATGACTTACCATATCATACTGCCGTACGCTGGCTTAGTTGCGGAAAAGTCCTTCAGCGCTTTTTTGAACAACGAACAGAGATCGAAATTTTTTTTTTAATGGAAAGCATTGCCCTCTTACTGAATTACAAAATAGCGAATGGCTGTGGAAGTTAGCATTCTGCGTAGATTTGACAAAACATATGAACGAACTGAATTTAAGATTGCAAGGAGTAAACCAGCTTCTCCCTGTTTTATACACTAATATCAAATCGTTTCGGCAGAAAATAAGTGTGTATTTTAAAACGTGTGAAATATTCAGCCACGCTGCTGAGACTGAGTTCCCTGTCCATTTTGCAATCGACGCTTTGGGTGCTTTGAAGATAAATTTTGATACCCGTTTCTCAGACTTTGACGACATTGCGAAAAATCCTTTTGATACTGACATTGAAATCCTAGCCCCGGAACTTCAAATGGAAAGTGTTGATTTACATTGCACTGATATAATTAAGGAAAAATATCAAAACCTATCTTTGTTGGAATTTTATAAGTCTTCCACTGGTACAATTTGATAATTTGCATAAATTTGCTCGTGGGCTGTTTTCTGTTTTTGGTACGACTTACTTGTGTGAGAAAACATTCTCCAGAATGAAGTACACAAAGAAAGTATGTATACAGATCTAAGTTAACCAATGAGCACTCTTACATCTCTCTTAATAATTGGTACAAGTAAAATAGGTGGTCCAACACTGCAAAATATTGCCAGTGGTAAATCGCATTTACATACATCTCATTACTGTTTTTCAGAAGGGGACACCCCGCAGTTTCATTCGTGTTAATTTAGCTTTTCCGTCCTGAGGGATTTTCAGGATAAAAATAATGTGTGATATTTAGGATATATATGTATATTCCAAACTTCGGTTTATAGGTACGATACTCTTTACCATAACATAACTACCGAGGGGGAAACTGCGGGATGTTCACTAATGTTAACGAAATGTATTTCAATTATTTGTTAGTTAAAATATTTAAATTTAATTGACTGATTATTATACTTGTAATTAAACTTTACCTAGCAAGTAAATAAAACAGACTAAATAAAACAAAGTAACATTAAGGGTATTTTTTTCAACCTAACTTATCAAAGCAACAGAATTATTGTAACCAAATATTATAAATAAATATTATTAAAAATATTATTGTATTATATGTGTGTTAATATTTACGTTGATTTGTAACAATATGCAACTGAGTCAAATAGTACTACAAGAATTTATTTTGTAATTAATTGATACATTAAAATTAAATAAATAAATTTGTGATTCATGACACAGTTAACTTAAAAAAAACAACAATAACAAACCATAAGCAGCCGCGGGCCGGATTGAAGACACTGACGGGCCGCATTTGGCCCGCGGGCCGTGGTTTGGAGACCCCGGCTATAGACTAATGAACATGTATGAGTAGAATACTCGGGAAATTACGCATCCAGAATGCCGTTGTTTAACTCGCTCTCTACCGGGTTTCTTTCTCCGGCTTTGTCGGCTGAAGCGTCATATGTACTCTGTCTCTACATATGTATGTACTTCAAGCTAATCGAGATAAACAACCGTGAAAATGCTTTTATTACACATTTATTTATAGGTCCGATGAGAGAAGGCGAATGCATACGCTTAAGAGATAATCAAATGGTTTAAAAGCTGGTCGATATGTGATGGAAGAATGTGTTTTGAAAATTCAAACCAATAACAAGAAATATCTCTCAGGAAAGGGTTATCTGAAAAAAAGGGGGGGGGGGAAGGAAAAAAAAAAAGAATGGCATAAATTATCTGCATTAACCAGACCCACATTTTTTGGGCAGAAATATTTTCTCTCAGGTGTGCGAGTTATGAAAAACTAGTTATAACGAGAAGAACTTCAGAGATTAGTTCTAGAAAATTCAAACGACTCTTGGGGCTAAGCTACATCACACCACATACCACGTCGGCGACCAATGTCAGACTGCCTCGTGCAAGTGTTTCTGTACGTGACTAACAATTGAGTGGCAGAACT
The DNA here is from genome assembly GCA_030765045.1 of Tenodera sinensis. NCBI lineage: Eukaryota > Metazoa > Arthropoda > Insecta > Mantodea > Mantidae > Tenodera > Tenodera sinensis. Next base: position 34,368,922 of record CM060961.1, on the reverse strand, counting down.
AAAAGTGGTTTTCTCTAGAGCCTTCGAGAAAAATCTGGCTGTGTCATCGCCGGCGTGTTTGACGAAGTTCGTGGAAGGTTTGTGTGACGTCATCGCAACTATATAAGGAGGCGCGGAAACAGTAGAGAGCGACTTATAGTTATAGACATGAGTCTGAGAATGTGTCAGCGAGTGCGAGAAAGATATGCGTGTTGTCGCATCTTAATGAGTTTGAACGAACATCGAATGGTTGTATCGGAGTTAGTGTATGAGAGACAGAAAAAGTGAAGAGAGACAGTGAAAGGACTGAGTTACGGTTACAGAAGAAAACAATTGAGAGTTGTGATATCACGAAAGACTGTAGACTGTGTTAACGCAACTAGAAGAAAACTCTGTATTCGTGCAAAGGTTTAGAAGACTAAGTATAGAAAAGTAACTGGATTAGATTTTCTCACCTTGTCACACAGTGCCAGGAGTAGGACTCGTCTTATTGGCCGTTTGTTGCAATATACATTTCATGTTTACTTTTTCTACTACAAATAGTAAGTAGAGGAAGTATTGATTCCATCCAAAAATTCCAGGTCGAGATTTCACCAGAAATATATGTTTTGAGGCTCCCTGAATCTGAAAAAAAGCATATTTAGGCAAAGGCCCAAGTGTGTGTGTATGTGTGTGTGTGTGTGCGTGTGCGTGTGTGTGTGTGTAAAAAACGAAAGTTGGTATTTAAGTTTAATGTCTTTCAAGGATGCGACACCAAGAGTTTTAAGAAAATTTCTCCATCCTAAACTATCCTTTATGTGGACAATTTTTGGAAAATTTTTATTTTCTTGAAAATGGCTCTAACGATTTTTAATTAAAATGCCACATGTTCGAGTTATTTTTGTGGCAAATGAAATGTTTATCTTGAATTTTCTGTCTATAGCCCATGAAGTCCTATATACTCTGGATGACTTCTGCATAAATGGTAAACCTAAGAGATAGACCAAACCTTCCTATACAAAAATGTAGAGCTTGCTAAAACACAATTTATGTGAAATATATACATATACACACATATATACATATACATATATACATATTTTGTAGAGTGAACCATTTTGGACATATGCCTAGTTATTTGAGTGAGTTTTGGAGAACTTATACTTCTGTCTAATGGATCATCATTCATTTTTTATGTTAACCGTGGAAGGAGAAGGGAATCTGAAAGCTTTAAAAGATTTGACTATCGCTCAAAGCCTACTGTATTCCCTTATTCCTTCTCCACCTACAAAAGTAATTTGTACAAGTGTTTATCTCAACTAACAGGAAGAAGATATAGGAATAAAATTGTATGTTAATCATAATCGTACGCAAATATTTTCGATGAAATATCAATATAGGCTTATTAGTTGGAATTGAATATTTTTGTACCTTGCGGAGTTGAGTCAGTTGAGGCAGTCTATGCAAGAAACTAAGCTCTCAGGTGAAGTTGTGCACAACGAGAGGAAACTTTCATTGTTGCGTTGTAATGAAGCGAGTTTATGTACGGATACGCTTTAGTGTAATTAGTAAAGACGCAACTCCCGCACATAACTGATTTAAACTCAGCGACAACGCTGCAATTATCCAGGAGAGAGGCAGGAACCTGTGGTCAGCAGGTAGTAGTGGACTGACAAGGCATAAAGTGACAAGGAAGCACAAACACAATCTGCAGACTGCCAAGTAGAGCTTGTCTTGCATTTATTCACTGGTTTGATTACTTACATTCACCAAAATTAACTGCAGCCGGAGAGAATAAAGGACAACTAGAAATTTCTCTTCACGAATCAATGAGTGTAGTGGAAAATGCAATTTACAAGCTAAGTGCTATTCCGAGAGAAAAAGGTAGCGACGTTTCTGCTAAATTGCGAGTTGAATTGGAGAGAAACTCTACTGCGCATACTAAGGAATGAACGTGTGCAGTCCGCTGAAAACACTTTGCAAGTAAAATTAGTGAGGAGTTGACATAATGAGATGTCTTTTCTATACATATCTAACTCCAGATTCGTTTTTCAGCGATAGTGTCACGGTGGAAAGCCGAGTTTCCTACATACAGTGTAGCCAACCTGTGTTTTATCCGTTTTACTCAACATATTTGCATGTACGATACCAAATACTCTTAACGTTTGTTGCTTTTATAATTGAAGATATAGAATATAATCATATTTATTTACAGTTTATATTACACAAAACTTTGACTCAATGCCAACTTGCGGAGGGGGACCTTGGGCCTGTGTCCCTGACGTGGTACCCCCGGGAGGATGGATGAGGTGAATGGATTCTAAGGGAGGCCGGAATGTTGCCACATTTTCCCAAAACTCCACCTTAAGTCTAAAACAATAGTATAAATGAAAAATAGATGGTAATAGTCCACAGATATGAGATCAAAAAGGCTGGATGTCATCTTAATGCCATCTGTCCGTCACAGAGGCAGAGGTACAGTTGCCCTGCACTATTCTTCTGTGGACCCGTGAGGAATCAATGACCTTGAAGGCTAATTGTCCGCCACACACCATTCTATTAGTATCTCCTAACAGATCCGTCGCGATATGAGTGAGTGAATAATTAATCCATAGTATATCCGTATACAAAGTAAAGAACATTGTTATAACACACACACACACACACACACACACACACACACACACACACACACACACACACACACACACACACACACACACACACACACACTGTAGCGGGATAAATCAAATCATTTGCTAAAGCAAATTCTTAAACAAAATATTCGCCAACCGATCATTCCGTGTGGCAGGTAGAGGCGTGTATCAGCTAGAATTTGCTCCAACTCAGGGTAAAACCATCATTAGTGTGACGACGCAGACAATGCTGAACAAAAGGCGAAAAATCCTTTTGTGCCTTTTGTTAGGCTAATAGGGACGCCATGTGCAGTGAGGCGGAATCCCCTTCTGGAACTCCCGCCACAACAAGGCATGCCTATAGGTGGAAATTCGGGAGCCGCGCGTACAATATGAATTTCTACCAATCACTGCAAACTGCGTGGACAGAAGGTAAGGGTATAGTCAGGGGAAATGGGAAAGTTATAAAACCGGCGAACACGCATTTTAAAACCCCAGTCATGTAGTACATCCCGACCCCAGTCCTGTGATACACCCAGTCATACAATACAGCCCGAGTTTCACAAAAATAACTGTGGTTATTATTTCTTCAACACCCACGAGATAAGATCTCAGCCGAGGCAATCTGTGTGAGACCTTTAGGACGACCAGCCGCAACACACACACACACACACACACACACACACACACACACACACACACACACACACACACACACACACACACACGCACGCACGCACGCACGCACGCACGCACGCACACACACACACACACGCACGCACGCACGCACGCACACACACACACGCCACTTAAAAGGTAACTGCTAACAGCTGCTGCGTTCAACGGAGTTTTCTCGAAATTCACCATTTTGTAAACCAGTCCGGCCCACAAGCATTTCTTGAACAATTTGTAAAAATCTGTTTTTATTCTGGCCGCTCCATTGTTATGTTGTTTACTCGCCGCGCAGTGGTGTGAGGTACGCTGAGCGTCTTTGATAGCGGCTGCGGTCCGTCATCACAGTATATTTTATGCCTGTCATATCTACAACGAAATGTGTAATTAAAGTTTTCCTGATGAAGGTAGAAGTTCGTAAAAGAATAAGCTTATGTACCTAACAATAGTTCATAGAAGAACGAGTAGAGGAAGACATTGGATGCAACATCTGATTGTTTGCTGTTAGTGACATTCATCATAAAGGGAAATTTACAACTTTTGGGAGACAGAAGTTCTGGAGAACACCAGGACTTGTTTATCGAGAAGGAAAGAAAAGGAGGCTTGAGATAAACGGTTTCGCTAAATCCATTTTGCTTGGCTTACCCCAGTTCAAAGTGGCGGTAGACAAAATTCAGTTTTAATTAAGGCAAGCTGCGGTTCTGGTGTGAGGCCGGTCGACTATCTTGCAAGGAATCTGCCGACATCAAAGAGAAGAACGCCTTGAGCCTCCGCCTCATCCCTCAGAATCCTTTGATTCGCGGTACCAAGCACTCGCTCAGGTCAAACCAAATTGCTGTTCCTCTGTACTCAACTTCAAACTTAGATGATATTAACCCCACAACTTTCAGCATCGCATTTTGGAATTTTCGCGCCCTCCAAGGTGATATACAACACTCTAGAAACTTCTCAGGTTTTGGTTTCCTCACAACATTGTTGTTCACACTTTCTCAAATCATCTATACTTATATTAATAAAAAGAGAGAATTTATGTGTGTGAGGAGCACTAAACTCGCAAACAACTAATTTTGGTAATTATTTCACCACTGACAAGCATAATTTTCCCAGTGAATTTACACAACAGAACACATAAATTGAACTCCTGAAAGACTAGCAACTAAACCCGTCCAACTCAAAGCCAAAACAAATCCAAGAAAACTAAAAGCCAAAGTAAACCAACGCAATCAAATTAAAACCAAATCCAACAAAGCGAAGCATCACAAAGTAAACCTAACAAATGCATATCCAATCTAACCCAAACAAAAACAACCCAAATCCGAGTAAACCCCAACGGACGATGGATTGGTCCAGGAGGTCCAGTAGCATGGCCTCCCTGTTCGGCGGATCTCAATCCATTAGGTTTTTGGCTATGGGGATATTTAAAGATAGTGGTATATGTCAAACCTATCCAAAATGTACATACATTGCGCATTTTTCCAAAATGACTCATATGACAAGTATTTGTTTCCGGACATATGTTTACAGTAACATTTATTGTAGTTTCGACCAACTCCAACTGATGTTGCAATATCGGACAGTTTTTTTTAAACACTCTGTATGAATAAGAATATTTCTGAAGTGGTTAACGCTACAAACATCTTGTTTGACATACATTGCCTGACTTAACGGATCTGCAACCTTTGTGCAACTGAGTTAGTTGGTTAGGCACTGTCCTACTGATCCAAGATCGCAGGTTGAATCCTACACCCTAGTTAGGCTTTTTAAGGATTCTAACTTCAGAGCACGCCGCTTGAGGCGCCACCGGCTTTCCCGCCTGGTAACATTGGAACAACTCCACCAGCAGCAAAAGCTGAGTTCCTATGCAACCCTAGCAAGAGATGCTTGGATTTCAAAATTTAAAGTCAATCCCAATTACTTGGACGTCAACAATGCTGTAATGTTTTGAACATCTCACTGCGCCCTAGATACCTTGTAATCCATTTATTATATGTTAGAGAAGAAACACTTTGTGATAGCAGTTAATTTAATTTAAAAAAAGCAAAATGAAATCGGCGAATATATATTCATGCACTTTTAAAGCATTACGACAGTAAGTTTAAATACACAACCGATAGGTATACAATTTCTTTTTATTCTTAACTGTCATGTTTGTTAATCTCAAATACTTTAGGTTTAATTCAGTTGAATGGTTGTGATAATTTACTAATTGGATTTTTACTACATATGTTGTCAGGAATGATTTGCGTATTCTATAACTTCAAACAATTTATTTTCCTTTTTCAACAAAATGATGTAAGCCACCACAGCTATAACATTGCAAAACACAAGGATTAACCTGAATAAATATTTATATAGTCACGTAGGCGTACCATACGTCATATATGTACGTATGGCAGCATGGGAATGTAGCGTACAGAATTACAGATTTGTTATTTACCTTTTGAATTCGTCAAGTTTATTGAAATTCTATCTTCAAGTAGGATTTAGGGTGAGGGGGGAGGGGCGGTAGAATCCATTTACCAGGATATGAAAACAGCATGCGTCACTTACTTCATTTCCAAGTAATACGTTTTTATTAAAACGTGGATTTATATGCCAAAGCTTATGCAATATGCAGATAAAAATCTGATTTTACAAACCTTTATAGAAATGGTTTTATTACATCTCCCCTTATACCCAGGTACACGAGAACAGAGGAATGCGCTGGGCTTTAGAGATAGTCAAATCTTTTAAGAAACGGTCAATATGTAATGGCCCTGAAATTCAGTTCTCTTTGCATGACCAGGAGGGAAAAATATAGTAGTAGTGATGATGATAATAACAAAATCATAATGATGATCATAATCATAATAATATTAATCATAATCATCATCATAATAGTAACAGTAATTAACCACCTTCCATTTGAGAAAAGTATACGTCCTGGACAACTCAGACCAATAAGAAAGGAATATCGTGGCACTCCATAAAAAAGAAGACACATTTATTCGGCATAAATTTTGTGCTCTAACGATATCTGCATATTTTTGAGTTATAAAATATCCGTCGGAGAGGGGGAAAGAAGAAGAGAGGGAAAGACGGAGAGAGAGGGAATGACGGAGAGAGAGGGAATGGCGGAGAGAGAAAGGTAATGGCGGAGAGAGAGAGGGAATGACGGAGAGAGAGGGATTGACGGAGAGACAGAGGGAATGACGGAGAGAGAGAGGGAATGACGGAGAGAGAGAGGGAATGGCGGAGAGAGAGAGGAAATGGCGGAGAGAGAGAGGAAATGGCGGAGAGAGAGAGGGAATGGCGGAGAGAGAGAGGGAATGGCGGAGAGAGAGGGGGAATGACGGAGAGAGGGGGAATGGCGGAGAGAGAGAGGGAATGGCGGAGAGAGAGAGGGAGTGGTGTAGAGAGAGAGGGAATGGTGTAGAGAGAGAGGGAATGGTGTAGAGAGAGAGGGAATGGCGGAGAGAGAGGGAATGGCGGAGTGAGAGGGAATGGAGGAGAGAGAGGGAATGGCGGAGAGAGAGGGAATGACGAGAGAGGGTGTTAGAAAAACGGAGAGAGGAAAACACGGAGAGGGAGGTGAACCTTTTCCTAATTTTTATTCAGGGAGTGTTATAACCTTTTGGGATCGGCCATTTCTGAAATACTCTACGTTATTTGTTTGAATGCTTCAATAGTCTAATTTTTATAATGCTGCCGCTATTCAGATGTATGGACAGATTATGTAATTTCAAGACCAGTATACAGTGACCACATTATGAACATTAGTACCCATCATGAAATGTGTAATGATAGTATTTATGCAAATACTTATTAACTTGAAGTACATAAAATAATAACTTTGAGAAGAATAGTTCGTAGAAGCTTAATAAATAAACGACGATGGACTGAGGAAGCCATGTGAAAGTCACATTCAGATCACGAAAGTTTAAACCATTGTAGTACTTATTCGGTTGTTACATTAAGTATAGAGTAGTTATACATTTAAGCTTTATTCCATGCTTCATGCAGCGTTAAATGAGTGTTCTAGTTTAACTAGTTTCAATAAGCTTTAACAGTTTGCTCAAAATACGAAAATGAACGTTTCTAATAATTAAACGCCACTAGAAGGGTTAATGCAGTAACCAATTTGCAGCGATATCGGAGAAGGTTGCACACCACTCGACTTCGCCCTTTAGATGCGATTTTGTCACTCAGCTCAAGGAAAAGTGGGACTTTAGAATAAGTGTTGTTGAAGGTTTCCATTGTACCTGTCTGTACCTATCTTTCGTTTAAATAATGACCCCTTTTGCCTTATACACAAAGTATACCTTCAGAAGATTTGCCTTTTTCATGGAACTAAAAGCATTCTTCAAAGAAATGCACTTCTACATTATGAAATATAAGCTGCTTTACCAGAAAGCGCATTAGCCCTGCTTACTAAGGGCTTTTGTGACTTAATGGGCTAAACTTAGTGCATGTTAACACAGAGAGGAAAGGAGAATATGAAAACACAGGCAAAATATGTTATGAAATGTTGTCTAGAAAGGAGTACTACTGAACTGACTAGCAAGAGGCAAATAAAAATTGATTGGAAGGCGGATCGAGAAGACACAGCTTCTTAAAAAGTGCACAGTAAGGAATTATTATTAGAGCAAAAAGGTTAGGGATTGAAATCTAAGATTGGTTCAAATAGGGAGACAAAAACGGAAGGAAAGGGGAAGAGTATAGGAGCCTAGATTTGAAGCTCAGTCCAAAAAATCATATTCTTTTTTGCCCTTAAAAAGAAAACCAAATAAAACATAGACCCACATAAGTACAAAACAACGGAAAAAATGGAATATGCTGCATTTACAATGCTTTCTCTGTTCACTCTTCTAAAATATTCGAACAAAAGCTTATTATGTACCTCTTATTAATTGTGAAAAACTTACATTATACATTTACAGTTATTGTAAACATACAAAGAGTTGTCTAGTATCAAAATCGGCTAAGTCACAAACGTTTCAAAAACGAGTTTTTATTATAAACTGAAAGTATAACAAGTACTGTTTCTGTTGATAAATGAATATGCATCAAATCCGGCCAAGGCGTCCTTGAATTTAGAGTTCTGCAACAGAGTGGGCCAAGTCATGCAGGAAGTGCATTCGAAACCCACCAAGTCAATAAGTAAAGTTACTGTTGCAATAACACCCCGCTTCGATGTTTTCGATTTCAAACTTTATCATCGCCGGATCGACAAACCATCAGCTCTAAATGGATACGAACAAGTTAAAAATAATTTATTATGTACTTTAGTTAAAGATGGTGTGTTGCTAAAATTAATCTTTTAATTGGCACGAAAGTATTTTCCTTAACGCCATACCAAGAGTATGCCAGATATTGTAATCTAATGTAAAGTAGGATTGAGGTGTGTAAACATCTACCAAAGTGCTGTTGGTTTAATAGAGAATTCGTATTATTTCCCTGTGGATATTAAAGCTTAAAGTGAAAGGAAAAAAAAATGCTGTTTTTTTTTAAATTTTATTTTCTGATGTTCTCACCGATTTTTGTCCTGCTTCAATATTATAATGCATTTTTTTTTACAATTAATGAATACATCCTGTTTTTTATTGATGTTGATTTCTTTTTCTTGTAGGTTTATAGGCCATAATAAATCTGCGAACACGGTAATTATCCATTGTTTCTATATGACCCCTCCAATTATTCGGATATTGCTGGATTTTTTCTGTTGAATTGAAGATCTAACTCCTTACATATCTCTTCACTTATTGTTCTATCTCTTGAAGTTTATAACCGGTTATATGTCTTAAAAATCGCATCTCTGCCATCTCAATACTTCTTTTTTCTTGTTCTGCCATTATCCAATATTTGGATCCATATAAAAGAAAAATTAGGCTATATATTTTATCTTGCATGCAAATAGTTTAAACTTGTGGTACTTTAATCTACATTATCATAAGCTTTGAGAAAATAAAAAATAACAAATACCCTAGGGCAATTTGTGACGTGGCATTCTCCTGAAAACCATCCTATCGCAATCCTTGAAGATACTGTGAACTTCAACGCAAGTTTAGTATCAAAGCCTTTACGTTTTGAAGTTATGCTGTTCTCACACGCGTGCACACGCACACGCACACGCACACGCGCACACACGCACGCACGCACACACACACACACACACACACACACCATTGCTTTTAAAGACTAGTTTTTCTTTATCTGGTACAGTAAGTGGGGGAGTTATTAGATTCCACCCAAAAATTCAGTATCAAAATTTCACCAGAAATACATGTTTTGAGATGCTTTAAATCCAGAAAAATGTCACTGTATGGCACATAGGAGCTAGTTTGAAATAGTTGACGACCACTTAAAGCCTACTGTATTCCCATATTCCCCTTGCACCTACCATAAAATTAGCATTAAGGTAATTTCTGAAAATATTTATTTCGGTTAACATGAAGAAGATGGAGCAATACGTTTTTGTAAGACTAGTTTATACAAAAGTAGAAGTCACATGAGTGCAACGTATGAAATATTTTAAGTGGCCTAAATACGTATATTTCCTCTGAAATCAAAGTTTTGAGCGGAATGCCATTATACGTATACAGGCAAATAGTAGAGAAAGGAAAAACCTCGTGAAATTCAAGTTCAATTGGAGATCAGAACAGTGTGAGTTTAAGTTTTGGTAAGTAGTATGTAATATGTATATAAAACGACAATACGGGAATCTGTTTAATGCAAGAGGATAATTAATTCTATCCAGGAAGAGAACTGTAGGGCATGTACAGCGGTTTGCATGTAGTGAAAGCCAGGATTATACTGAGCTCGGTTCAATAACCCGGATGATTTGGGTTGTGAAAATACACACACAATGACTTGCCATGTCACATTATTTCCGGTTTAGTAGCCGCGATCTTTTGAATGGGCATAACACGACATGCAAACTTTCATAAGGGTGGAGAAATGACAGCAATTGTGTTTAGGCCGTAGGATATAACTGAGCTCAGCCCCATTATCAGTCAATTTTTATCTTCCTTACCACTACTAACTTTGTACAAGTATTGCATTTTGATAAATAAATTCATCTGTAAGTAAATGAATTATCCCTCATTCACAGCTACCAACTTAACCTATATTACGTACTTTAAAGGCCTAAGCCGCTAGCATTTACACATCCTTGAACTTAAGTTTTTTATTAATACAGATAGAAAATATAATCAAACCCACTTGTTGATTTTTGTCACCTTAATAATTGTCCTCTTATTTATATTGCAAATGTTATAATTTAAAAGAATAAAGGACTAGATTCAAACTTTCGTTGCAATGACGATAGAAGACATTATGCGGAGAATCAGTGAAGCTAAATACACGTTCCGCGAGATAAACAGAGTAGGCCGTGCTCAAATCAACAACTATCCATAGCAATCATGGCGGCGAGTGTGTTGGTTCGGAAAATAGGCTGCACTTCTCTCATATCTGAAACATCTACAGAGAGATAATAAAGATAGTATTTTTAAAAATTGGCTAAATGTTATGTTGCAAGATTGACATTTCATTCAAATATCATATTAAATTACTCATTACCCCCCAAAACTGTATGCAAGAAACTTGTGTTAAGTGTTTTAGTAATCCTTGGCAACTGAAAATACTCGACTGCATCTCATCTTTTCAAAATTTTCCTCAGTCCAGTGAAAATCGCTTACCATCCTTATATCACAATATAGTATTTTGAGGCCCCTGAAACCAAAGAAAGCATTTTTATAAAAATCGCAGCGCTGTGTGTATGGTTGTCTGTGTGCGCGTGCGCGTGCGCGTGGGCGTGGGCGTGTGCGTGTGTGTGTGTGTGTGTGTTATTGGCATGCAAAAGAACTTCTGCGGGACGAATATCCGGCACACTGGCTGATGTGATCCTGGCAATTGCCAGCGTCGTTAAACAACAAAATAAAAGTGGTGCGGTGTGTGTGTGTGTGTGTGTGTGTGTGTGTGTGTGTGTGCGTGTGTGTGTGTACTGCCGTCGGGAGAGATACATCTCGCAATAAAGCCAGTGAAGCAGTTTTAGTAGCCTTGTGATCGTATCGTCAAAGTCAGCTATTTGCGAGACAGAAAATGAAGACAGAAAGGAGTGTGTCAAGGTTTGGAGAAGAAAACAGTTGAGAGTTGTAATATCACAAAGGGCTGCAGACTGTGTTAACACCAGTAAAGGAGAACTGTGTTGCGGACTGAGAAAAAAGTTAGGTGGAAAAAGTAACTGGACGGGGTTCTATATTATGTGTGACAATATTTTAGTTTGGTGCTATCTCCGAAAAAATAAATTTATTTGTGTTTGGAACACAATTTTAACAGACACGATGCAACAGAGGGAGAGACAAAGTTGGAAAGAGTAGAGGGAAAAAGAAACAGAGACAGTGACAGGTGAAGGATATCTGAGGTTTTAGCTAGTTGCATAAATAATGTGAATATAAAATTAAGTTGGCCATGCAATTGCCTACACCCTTGGAGTTTAACGAGCGTCACATTATTGCTCTATTCTTGGAGAAAGATTACCAAGGACTAAGGCAGCTGGCGATAAAACTTGGTCTCGTTTTTATTATGATCTCCTTTAACGTTTTAACATTCAGGATGTGCAGCCGATACAAATCACCAAAGCGAGAGAGAGAGAAAGATTTCCCAGACGAACTGACTGACGGACGGACGGACAGAGTGAGAGCGCTAATAACAACCTCTGAGGACTGGCCGGGAATCCCCGATTAGCCTTGTGACCCACGTGCAGGCTTTAGGGACAAACACGTTCCTTTGTTTTCTATAGCTATTGGGTAAGACGCTTCTTCTCCGTCAATGTGCCCTCCTTGGGGGCTTTTACAAATCCGACAACAACGACTAATGGAGTAATGAACTAGAACGTGATATTCTCCAGTACCTTTACTGACTTAAAATAAATCAACTGCTTACACTTTTAGTTTATAAATGTAATGCAAGCTTTAAACATTGCTCCACAAATTACACTTTTATATTTGGATTTGTTCCTTAGGTGACTGAAACATGCAAAAGTGCATCCTTTTATCAAAGCACCAATTTCTCTTTAAATTTTGCAGATAAACTCAAAAATTTAATTTACATGTACATTGCAAAGGTGCTTAAGCGGGCTCAGTTTAACAGATAGCAGCATCTGTAGGCTTTCGAAATATAATTTTTTCTACATAATTTGTACCAGACGGGAATGAAAATATTCATACACTTAAAAGAAATAAAAAACTGAAAAACAAGGATAAAAAATAAAAAGAAAAAATAGAGGAAGTTAGTGATATCAAAAATAGAAAAATAGCAGCTTTCTTTCCACTTTACTTATATATGTCAAATCTACTGACGATACTGGGCCAGCGGTCAAAGTATTTAAACATTTACCATCTTCTTGATAGATAAACGAAATGTTTTTCACATTTGCATTTATGCGGCGGCTCAACCTTTTGTTGTATTTAAGGGGCCTTGGGGCTGAAAAAAGACCGAAAAATTATTAAATTGACGATATTTAGGTTCATACATATAAATGTCTCCCAAACCAACAGTTATCGGTTGTCAGTGAATTTTTTTACGAGTAGATTCCGCCAAATGCCATGTGCGGTACATTTAAGGGCCCCTTTCCTGCTTAAATTTTCGGCAGTATGTTAACACAATAAGGGTTAAAAACAACCAAATTCAGGGAGCTATGGTTAAGCTATGAATCTGAAATATTTTTTATATCCATCAAATCAAACAAATTAATTAGTTTTTTCTTCCTGCTAAAAATTCATTGCGTTTCTTGGGAATTAATTAGTTTATACAATAATTGACCTTTTTGTTTTTTATACGCATAGAATATTTGGAATGTTAAGGTGCTTTCGCATTGTGAGTAAATTGAAGAATTAATTCCCTCAAAACTAAAAAACAGTCTGTGCTAGAACTTTCTGTGGTAGTTTATAACATAAACACCCTTAAGTATGCGAATTATTAATTTCACACCTACTAAACTATAGAACATTCAAATTTCAGTCCTAGGTCCCTCAGCGAAAAATATATAAACATGCTTTCATTTTACTTTTCACATTTACAGTTAAGAAGCATTTCATAAATTGCAACACATTTCACATTTATGCCGCATTGTAACATAATTTTCGCGTTTTGATTCAACGTTGCACATTATGCCGTTTTTAAAACACCTTAAACAGTGGTTTAGAGGTCATATAGGTATAAGTGTAAAAGTCATATAAGCATTTTGCTCTATATTCCACTTGCAAAAAATCACCATTCCTACTTAAAGTACTTAACTTCCCTACATTTTGCGATCCGTGCAGCTACGTCCTCCATATTTTAGAGAACCTAGTATGGAAACAAACCCTTTCTGAACGTAGGCTTATTAACAACACATACTCTCTTTCGACCCATTACCTGCTATCGAGCCTTAAAATATATATTTATTTACCTTGTAAATAGACAATCGGGTGTTGGCTTGTTGAATTTAATGAGAAAACACCTACAATAATATCAACCGGCATTATATAAATAATAATTAATACTAATTAATAATGACAACAGGTACAAAAACTCATGTTGTAATAACAAATGTGTTTTTCATATAATGGTTGTACAGATATGTGAGGTCTCCGGTCCTCATTATCTTGTAACCGATGTTACAACATGTATCATTCTAATTACAATCCTGCTCCTTATGTATAAATCAACGATCATTAAAATTAAAGCTATTTTAATGACGAGCAAATGTTATAGTAATTATAGTGGTTCTAGATAATAATTAGAAATATCAGCAGTTTAAATTTTTAATGGTTCAAAATACCCACGCATTTACATGACATATGGCTGTAGCTATTTTAATATTTAAATTTCATATGAGTTAATAGGGCACTATAGAGGGTGAGAGGAGTTATAAATGCAAATATTTCCAACACTAAATGGATATGATGCTGCGAGCGTCATCTGTGTATCACTGTGCTGCTCCAAGCGGATATTTGTAACATTACTTGTGCTGCTCTTATCAGCTGCTCCAGTTTATCACAAAAGCCAGTAATTACATGATTCTGAAGGTGTCAAAACGTTGCAATTACGTTGTGTGCATGTTCCTGTTTGGAAAAATAAACTAATTGACATAAAAAATAAATTATTTATGTCTATTTTAAGCATTGAAGCTGAAATTGTATGCATGGACACTGTCACTTTCAAGGATAATGAATGAAATGCACTCTAGGAAACTTGAAATGTCACTAACATAAGAGCAATTGGTAGTCTGTTTTGTTATGCTTCGACTGTTAACGCCGCTTTCATTTCTTGCACACATCTTGTCACGTTATTGTATATCCGTTGGCTTACTTGAGTCAGTGTATTGAATGAGGCAGATGACCTTAGTTGCGCAGTCACATTTTTGTATTAAACATTGTTATTGGGTTGTTTATGGGCTGTGTGGTGTGCTTGATGGCACAAATTCTTGCTTGTCGGAAAGTTGTCCGCTCTGCCAAATGACAGCCTTCTCAGATCTGCCTCAGGTGGTTGAGTTCTCTGCGGTTCCGTTAGAGGGAGCAGATATTATCTGAGCAGCATGATCGAGCCATTAAGCTTGAGTTATTTAGAGCCACTGCGCCTCTCTGTTATTATTGTTACAATTTTTAAACTTATTACCTTTGTAACAACTTAAACGTTGGAAATTTTAGTAGAGTAAATAGTTTTTCTTAAAAATATTTAAAAGCAGCGCATTATTATATTAATTATGTTTTAAAAAAGGTATAAGCAATATTAAAATTCAAGCCTACACTTTATTACCGATATAATGAACTATATTGGAAACAATTTTTAGATCTCCAGCAAGATTTTTGTGAGAGAAAGTAGATTTTGAATATGAGAAAGTAGCAAAGAAATCGTTTCCAAGAAAAATGAATTTAAAGTTGAAATAGAAGGCAGAGACAGAGGCGCACTACTTTAAAAATGTAGTCTAAAATGTGTTTCTCCCTGCCCAGGCGATTAAAACTTAACAGGTATATTCTTTACGATATGGTGCATTTTTTTGATCAAAGAGGCTAAAATTTCACTTCGGTGCTCCCTTAACAGTAATATATCTCACAGAATTATCTGGTGTGGGGACTTTTTGAATGTGTTTATGTATGCATGTGTGTCTGTCGGTGTGTGAGTGACTTGAGTATGTGTATATATGTGCGCGTTTGTGTGTGTCAGTGTTTGCGTGCGTGTGTCAGTGTGTACGTGCGCGCATGCGTGTGTGCGCGTGTATGTGTTTGTGTGCCTGTATTTGTACGTGTGTGTTGTGTTGTATTGTGTTGTGTTGTGTGTGTGAGTGAGAGAGTGAGAGGGATAGAAAGAGAGAATTCCATGGGTAAAGAAAAAGTCACGCGAGCGTCCGTGTAAGATATAGGTCTGGTGTGAGAATGGGTCTTTATAGGCATCCCATCTTGATAAGAGGGAATAAGCTGTCGAAGGTTTTCACATAAGATCAAGTGTTGCTCCGGAATGAAAAGAGGTTATCCTGCGAATTGGGATCGAGCTGCTTGTCAGAAACTTGTGTTGAGATTTTGCGGCGAATGTCAGATCCAAAGTGTGAGTGACAAGACCAGCTCGAAGAAAATAGAGAACTCTTCTTTCACCTCGGTTAAGAAGGGCATAGGACCAAGTTACAAAGAGAAAATACACCATATATGCACCTAAGAGCCTCTATTTCTAAAACATCTTAGGCTACCTTTTGTTTACATTCTTCCTATATAGTCATCTCATTTTGGCCCGTATTCGTTAATTCGTCTAGGACATTAAATATCTTCAGTTAATCTATGTACAATGGCATAATTTTTTATAGTCAGTCCTAACATTCCTTGTAGAGATGACATTTCCACTATTACTATTTATCATCGGTGACTCTTTATCAGGGCCCAGCATTCGCACCCTTAGAGCAGCGTAGATAATTGAATTGAAAGTTACAAAGGTTTAATATCAGGCTATTAGAATGATCAACGTTTATATTACATTCTAAGTATTTAAAAGTGTTCGCTGTTCAACTGTGGATTGCTTGGTTTCAAGAACTATAAACCGTAAGAGAAATCAAATGTCTTAAAAAAGGAAAATATAGTTAATGCTAAACAACACAATCTTTCTGGAATAGTAAATGTTTTCATGCAAAGCAAATATTCTTATTCCAAAAAAATAAATACATTTTCTAAAATTATACTTCACGTAACAACATTCATACAAAATGAGATTACGCAATGATTTATACATTAAAACTCTATTTAAATTTAAAAATGTTCGCTGTTCAACTGTGGATTGCTTGGTTTGAAGAACTATAAACCGTAATAGAAATAACAGTACTTCCAAAAAAAAAAAAAAAAAAAAAAAAAAAAAGTGCCTGAAAATTCAAATAAGAGTATCCAAAATAATGAAGTTAGCGCCAGAAACATCTTCATATTAGGACGAAACAAAATATGTATTAAGGTTACAGATTTCTTCCGGGCTTCCGACTACTCAAAATATGTATTTACTAAAAATTCGAGCCCGTTATCACTATACGCCCGTTTTAGATCTAAATGAAAGCATAAACCAATAAGTTCCAGTTGAACCTTCAACTGCAACTTCTCGGGGTCAGCTTTTCAGGGCAACGCAAACAGATCCAATTTAGATTCGAAAGCTTTTATATGAGAAAACCTTTCATCAAACTCCTCTAAGAGTGCATTCAGCCTGTCACAATACTTGTGCTTATGTTAAGAGACTGCAAATGTGCTTATGTTCATAGTATACACGTTGTACAGCCCTGATTAACACTATCCCAAGCAGCAAGCACGTGCTGCTGTTACGGGCACCATGGGCCTGCTGAGTTCCAAAGAGCGATTAAGGGCATCGTTAGACACCACTCACCTAAGTGATAACTCAGAGTGTGCGGTCGACAGATTCGAACCCGCGATCTCCGAACGCAAGTCGGACTTCTCTCTCGATAATGTTTTGGTGGAATACAATACCTCCTCTGTCTACTAGATATAGGAAGTAAAGAAAGTAGCAATGATTATAAAAGAAATGAATACTTGCATAGTTGCTTTAGCTGCTTTTGTTATTCTATGTGTGTTATCGACATAAGGAGGAACAAATAACTGCAGTTTGTGGAGTTTTCAATAGCCTTAAAATCCAAATCCAACTTATCTGTTTCTAGAAGCAGTAAAACTAAAGAGGAACTCGTAAAACTAATAATGGTATTACGAAATGGAAACATTAAACATGGCTATTAACGAAGACAAATGTTGGCAATAAGAAACTGTAGACCACACTTTGCGTTTCTCTCCATACGTAGCTTTTTATGACTTACTCTCCCTACAGGAGGAGGAACATTAAATAGATCGTAAAGAGGAAGACAGACTGAGGGGAAAAACAACATTGATGGCCGGAAGTAGCCAGCTGGAGTTTAGATTGCCAGAATTCCATAACACAAGAGCTGCCCACCATGTTTGTGTACTTTTCTCCGCAGGATGTGCGTCACCACTTCCTCCATCTTCTTTATGAGCTGCTTGTTCTTCCTTATCCTCCCCCCCCCCCCCCCCCACCCCCTTCCGACAATCGATCGCAAAAATACCGATATTAAACTTCGGTAGTTTGGGCAATGCAGCCACCGAATTAATAATAATTGTGCTTTATGACCTGGAAGATCAGAAGTACTGCTTTTGATTTTTAGCAGCATCATTAAGCAGTCTATGTGAATTTTTGGTTCGCTTTATATAAGTGAAGACTAAATAGCAAAGGTTGCCAAAACTTACACTTTTATTATTTTTAATTTTTAGTTATATTTTTTATTTATTTGGCTTTTTGCAGTCGATTAAATGAAATTTTGTGTTTAAGGGTGAAATTCCTAAATGTTTCATATTTTACTTGAAAATTTTCAAAAAATTATCACATACTACTCCACCTCAATTATAAACGTGTTTTAATGTTCATGTAGGTACAAGGGCTGACTTATACATAGCGGAATTACATGTATTTAAATGTTCTCTTGTTGTTACAACAGAAAACCAGTTATTACCTGAAATAAACCCTACTTTATTTTTTAATATTAACAAGTTACCTTCCTTCTGAGAAAATATATTAATCTTCAAAAGAACAATTGTTACAATACAGTTGTCAAATTGATATTAAGTTGTATTTCCGTTAGAACGAATGGACATCGAGTTTCAAGATGTAAATGTGAAAATAAAATTTTACACTTTATTTGGTAGTTCCGTAAGATGTTGATTAATCTGTAGAAAATACTTAAATGCAGAAGTATTAGTATGGGTAATTATACATTTTATCAATATAAATGAAGGAATTTACCTTAGTAGGAATTGCCAGCAATTCTCAACATGAACTACGGCGAGTGAGGGATAGACTCCTAAGAAAGTGCCAAAAATGACGGTAACCATTTTTAGCATAAAAGACCTTTAGAAGTAAATGTTGTGTGGTTTCATCCACGCCTTTCTATGATAGCGGCAGACGGCAACGAGCGCCGAGGATGCCGACAGGCAAAACACCGTGCATGTTCTTCGCTCTCCCAGTATGATATCATGACCAACAGGTGATAATCTGACACGAGTGGAATGGTCAAGTTAAAAGCAGGCACAAGATAAAAGCAGGGCAAAGCTTTTGTGCAGTTTCCCAGCTAGAGTGTTTTTGGGCGACACGTGCTGTTTCTGTCCTCAGTTACAAAGGTAGAAAAGCAAGACGCTCCTTCTGACCAGCATTAGAAATCCGCCCACGTCTCCGGCGACATTCCGATCTCCCTCGTTCCTTTCAGTTTGTGATCTCCAACTGCTCTGGAATGCAACGTCACTCATTCTCTCCACCCCTCCTGTAATTTTCCATCCCGTCTTCTCCTAAAGTTATTCCTAATTCCTTTCTTATTCCCTCCGTTTCTGATCTTATAAGTCCTTTTACATCCTTGAATGGATCGCAGGAATTTCTGTTCCATTTCCATGTCTCATTCGTCTGCCGTTAATTCATAAAACTCGAGGAACTTTGATCTTTTCTCGTATTCAACTTCTCATTTATTAAAAAGCCTGAACTTTCAGCAACACGATATTATTAGGAAACAAACTAGCAGCTCAGTTTCGCTTGGAGGAAAATCTACATTTTATAATTGGGTGCACATCAAAAGAAAACTATAAAGTACCGAATTTAAATAGGCATGGACATTTTTGCTAATATCTAATTGAGTTGAAGTGGGTAATTTAAATGTATATTTTATTAAATGATAGCCAATGTGTTATGTTTAATAGTATCTGGAAATTATTTTAATTTTATTCCACATTGATTTACTGGGTGAAATACCCGGCGTTGCATGTGGTTTGACGATTTATCCCTAAAACTTTCGGACTTAGTCCAATGTCCAATAGTCTTGTGTTTCTTTGGGGATATTTAAAAAAATATTACTAAACACACTTAATCAAATGTTTCATTAAAACTGTTGGGATTCTATAGGGAATAAACAGATAATACAGAAAAATGGAAACTCTTTGTAGGTGCGTGCGAGGAGAAATACGTGTGAAAGCACGTTAAGAACACCAATTTGTTTCGTAACAGAGGAGTAGATAAAACTATGTGAATGTGATAGAATGCATTTGTATTTGAAACATATCAAAATTGTATGTATTACTTGTAGAAGTGCGAGTAGGGGGAAAATGTGGTTGTTTTTCGTAAAAGAATTTCTAATTAAATTTCTTAATTCGTTGTATATTATGTTTCTTTCGCTACCAATGCTATCAGTGAACCTACCATGTACTAGATTATTTATAGGATGCGGTAATCAAGGTTTGAAGCAGGGACTTAGTACCTCGACCAATTAAATCTTTTGTACTTATGCGCCTAACGGGGCTCCCAAGGAAGGAAAATGCAAGGAGCTTTTGGGCCGGAGGACAGACGACAGGTGGCAGCTCGTATACTGGCCTCACCCCCACCTCCATGCCGGTTCACAGGTCCCATGGAGGTTCTGGGAGTCCTAGACTTCCCCTGATCCGGAGGATGAGGATTTACAGAGAGTCAGCAGCTGCAATTGACGTCGAAAATCTCGCCGACACATAGAACCCTGAAACAACCAAAGATAAGAAAGATGAAGGGGAATGGGAAGTGAGGTGAAATGGAGGAACAGGACCCAGCTTTCGTCCCGGGTAAACCCTCGAAAAACCCCATTACTCAGGAAGGCCAAACACAAGAATCGAACCCACCACTTCCCGAATGCGAACCTCACTAGTCTTGGAAGCATCATTACAAATAAAATTACGATTTTATGGAAAAAAAAAAATTTTGAAAAAACTTATTAGAACCTATCTTAATATGTAGGGATATTTTTAAGTGTAGAAAGCCCCAATATCACTTCTTTCTGCTACTTCCGCATTCAACGATAACGTGTCAAAATGTTTACTTTCCGTTCGTATCTGCAAGTTGGAGTATTTCATTCATACACCCCGTTCATGCGCAGATATAAAAGTAGAACTTTAGATCCTTGGAACTGCCAGCACGCACGCACGCACGCACGCACGCACGCACGCACGCACACACATATTATAACAAGGTTCAAAGTTGCAAAATTATCACCTTGATCCATTCGTAGCTCTTCAACTCTTTCCTTAGTCTTCAAGAGAAGAGAGGCACTCCATCAAGTGACGGTTCACTGGTGCGCCATTCCCAGCTCAATTCACTTGATCCAACCACCGTCTTCCCTTCTGCCTGATATCATCTTTAGAATTTCTCTCCCTAGCATCCTCATCAGACTCCTGGTTTGGCCAATTATATTTAATGATATTTGACTCCTTAGAGGGCGAATATCATTTTTGTTGCTCCGATGGATTTTCTACTTCAGAAATAGTAACACCTCATGCCTTATTCAACTCCACACTTTCATTGCTAAGTCCGGGCAGCGAAGTTTATACACAAATCTAGAGTAAGGTTATGCAAACATTTTGCTGCATCTAGAACTTACGTACGTCAGATAAAGTTAGTCTCTCTGTGCAAAACTTCAGTATCGAGTTTGGTATGTAGTTCATACTGAAAAGAGGCACGTATCGTGCTATTTTTGTTTTGTTATTTACTTTTTTTTTTAAGTAAAAGAAGATCAAAAATACAAATACCCTAGTCTCGGATAACGGTTGCATAGGCCTAAGTCTGACACGAAAACACTTATTTAAAACTAGAATAAAAGCTCTTTTCATATATCGATGTTTTACTAAACTAACTCAATCCCTCTCCCCTGGTCAAGCACGGTGTATAGAATTTTAAAGTCCTCGCATAGCGACCGGTTCTTAAATATATGACTATCACTTACAGCCTACTGTATTCCTATATTAACACTGTACCTACATCGAAATTTGTACAAATATTTACCTCCATTAACACGAAAGACATAAAAGAAAAGCTTTGCTAAGTATATTTTGTTGAAAAATGGGCAGAGAAATTATATGAATATACCATATTAGGCTTTGTTTTTCAGGAGAGATGACAATTTGTGAACACGCCTGCGGTACAATGTAAGCAAGCCCACCTCTGTAGCGTGGTGGTAGCGTGTCTACCTCATGTTCAAGAGGTCGTGAGTTCGAATCTCACTTACGATGAGTTATTCGGATAAGGTTTTTTCCTTATCTTGAGAAGACGAAAGTCGAGCTCTATGCACCTCGGGCTCATCTGAGCATTATTTTACCCGTTTCACTTATTCACCGTCCGATATGACACTACGTTGGAGCACGTTAAAAAAAAACAATCATGGAATCTTTTTAAAAAAAGTTAGATACGTTATATTTAGTGCTTAAACGCTAAAACAAGTTTCCATTCAACGAAGACTACATGCACAAGTACCTCAGTAATTAGTTGGTAGCGAATTATCATTTAAAACTAAATAGCTGGTGTTACAATATAAGCCATATTACCAAGCTGGGATTTACTTCACCACAGCCATTTTCTCATAGAGCTGTATGATATTATAAAATTAGCACTTCCATTAATTACATTCACATCCTCCATCACATGCAATGTGATTTAAATCCGCTTGGGTGTACCTTCACAGTACGACATAAAACCGTAGCATGCAACAGATAAGCTCATTAGATTTAACCTGTGGTATTTGAATACTCACCACAGCATAAATGACATAAATAGAAACGTACTATATAAATCGAAAAGCTCTAGACTAATTTTGAGGTTATTCAGAATATACACCATATTGATTATAAAAACTCTAATGTGTTGCACTATCATGACTTTCTCTACTCTTGTACAAACTATTCCTCAATACATTTCATGTTAAGAGTGATAAACATTTGCAGAACTTATTACTAATTCTACTGTAGATGCCAGAGGAATGTAGGAATAAGTAGGCTTTAAGCGTCAGCCGTTTTAAAGCTCGTGGCTAAGTGATGGCTTTAAAATTACATTATGTTTGTATGGCCAAGGGATAATAAACATAACACCATCACCGAGTTATTAGTGCACTACGTCTTTTTACTTTCTCTACTGTTAAGTAGGGGAAGTATTATATTCCACCCAAAAATTCGATGTCGAGATTTCACCGGAAATATATGTTTTGAGACCCCCTGAATCCAACATTTTTAGAAAAAGGTCCGTGTGTGTGTCTGTGTGTCTGTCTGTCAGTCTGTGGACAGCATAACTATAACGAAAAGTCGGTTAAAAACCAAAGTTGGTATTTAAGTTTAACGTCTTTTAAGGATGCGACACGAAGATTTTGAAGAAAATAGCCCCACCCTAAACTACCCTTTACATGGAAAATGTTTCGAAAACTTTGATTTTCTTGAAAATGCCTCTAACGATTTTTATTAAAATGTCATATGTTTGAGATATTTTTATGACAAATGAAATGTATATCTTGAATTTTCTGGCTATAGCCCCTGTACTTGTATTTACTCTGGACGACTTTTGCTTAACTAGTAAACCGTTAGAGATAGACCAAATCGTACTATACAAAAATGTAGATCTCGCTAAAATACACAATTTACGTCTCAATACATTTTCTTGTAGGGTGAACCATTTCTGAGATATTCCTTGTTATGTGTGTGAGTTTCGGAAAACTTAGAACTTCCATGAAATGGATCATTGTTGTTCATTTTTACATGCTAGGTGTGCAATATCAACAGAATCTCAAACCTTTAAAACATTTGACTATCGCTCAAAGTCTACTGTATTCTAATATTCCCGTTGCATCTACAAGGAAATAAGCAATAAGATAATTTGCACAAATGTTTATCTTAACTAACACGAAGAAGATATAGGAATAAGAGTTTGTAACAATGGTTAGTACAAGAATAGAGAAAGTCATGTGAGTGTAACACATCAGATTTTTAATATTACTTTCATTAATATTATGACTTTGACTAAGAGAACCTGTAGTGATCTGTAGCCGTTTCCTATTTTATTAGTTATAGTTACAAGTTTAGTAAGTGCATTAAATAAAAACGAGCCACAAACAAGCGCAATGCATTGTGGGTGGGTGACGGGAGTCTCGGGATTATTTGCTGACGTGCATTCCGCCATGTTGTAGCCACTCCCACTTTATCTTCACACCGCAGATGGTGACATCGGTAATGTATGAAATTGTAAAACTAAATATGGAAAGGAACTTCCAAATATTTTTAGGGTATCTTCCTAAGTTTCCAAGTTACGGGGAATAAAGAAAACTTTAAGCCACAGAAGGGAGGATAGTGCGGGCGGGATTTGAACTGCAATCACCTGCGTACGAGTCCGTGCGTGTACTAGTAAAATAGTGATAATTTATGAGTAGCTGGAAGCTTTCACGGCCGGGCTCAGAATTATAGCTAGAAGTTATACTAATATTATTTATTTATTTTAGTTTAACGGCTGTAAGTACCTACCCCTTATGGATGCGAGGATGCAAGCCTAAGGACAATGTGTGCAATACTAATCAGGTACTGCCCCTTACGGTATGCAACATGCGCTCCACCTTGTCAGTCAATGATTGCGCCTTGTATGTATGCAACAAGCGTTTCCTGCATACACACTACCAATTTCTATTCGTTCTTGAGCTGCTGTGACCCGTGAAATAGTCAGGCTGCAGATATGTAGCACTAACTTAGATCGATTATTTTCTCGATAGAAGCAACACTGTGTTCCGGAGCTTGTAATTTCCTCTAACGACCTGCGAAACACACAATTAACGTCGATTAGCTACTGTACTGTGACACAAATCAGAATTTAATAGAGTTGTAATTCCCACATACAGCAGGCTCAGGAAGCAGCGTGAAAATTGCTCTTCTGATAAGGAAGAAGGTGGTTTAACAATGGTGTTTACAACAACTGGAATAAAATACGAGTCCTCTAGGAGCTTTGTTTACATGGTGTAGAATACGCTTCGTTAGCTTTACGAGATATTGCCTCTCTATGCAACAAGAGTCAAGTAAGCCGAGAAATTAATAACAGCACATTAAGCTCTGAAATCGAATTTCGAGAGAAATATGACTTCAAATGTATTATCATAGCCCACTATGTCAGTTACGAAACCTGAGAAGTTTTCACTTTCTCTACCACAGAGTAAGTAGAGGAAGTATTGTATTTCACCCAAACATTCATTTTCTGGATTTCAACAATAGTATTTTTGACGCTCCAGAGTAAAAAAAAGAAAAAGAAATTACAGAAAAACATCTGTGTCTCTACTTTCTCTGTCACATTCTCCATAATTTTCTCCCTTTCTCTCTGTCTCCCTATTTCTCCCCAGCCTGTAAACTCGAATAAACACCAAAATTAATATTTGAATTTCATGACTTCCAAAGATGTGACATGAAGATTATCAAGAAAATATATCTCAGACGACCCTTTACATGGACATTATTTTTTTCCTTGATTTTCTCAAGAAACAACTGTCGATTTTTATTAAAATGTCTCAGTTTCAAGATCTTTGCATTACAAGTAAAATGTACATCTCAAATTTTCAGTAAATAGCGTGTGAAATACCCTTCTTTCTAAATAAATTTTTATATAAGGTATAAGTAAATCATAAAAGGCAAACATTGCCTATTAAAAACTGAAAATCGACACGAGTTTATAAGAATGTCAGAAATAGGGAAAAAAAAAGAATCGATCAAAATAAAAAGGTTTTGAAATACATTGTATGTATATCTGTAGTTTTTGATTTATGTGTTTCTGTCTCCAGTGCCGTGGCCGAGCAGTTATACCATTCGCCTATCACCTAGGAGGCCAGGATTCGATACCAGGGAACCGAATATGGTATTCTGATGGACGAAGGAGCGTCAGGACAGCTTTTCTCCGGGTTATCCAGTTTCCCCCGCCAATCATTCCTCCATTGTCACTTTTCAATAATCGATTACGCCTGCATTTCATATCGTCTTCCTCGCTGTCATACTTGGTGCTTGGCTGACCACCCACTTCCAGGTCTTCACTCTGTCCGGTCCATTGGTTCTTGTGCTCCCCAACAGGCGCCTGACCCTAGTAAGTGCTAAGGAGTTTAAGTCCTCCATACGGGGAGGGTAACCAGCTAAAGAAGTGTTTCTGCCTCTATTGTTTAACGTTCACCAGCTGTAAAATATAACATTCCTTCCAAATAAACAGGGTTTCACAGGCTATTCCAAAATGTTCAAGAGATACATTTTGTTTGCCACGTAGATATCCTTAATATATGCTATTTTAATCTAAATCGTTATAATTATTTTTCAGACAATAACATTTTCGAAAAATGTCAGGGGGATTGACTTATCAGCCAGATATGGCTGGTGATACGCACTAATACCGCCAGGCTGAAGAACTACCTGCACCTGTTAGGGACCCAACGGTAGTGGTTCTCCCTGTGATACGTTCTGGCCACCTGTAGGGTACTTACATATCGTCCTTCCTTCCGGTGTCTGACGCACAATAGGTTGATCTGCTGAAATCCTCACAACAGGAAGAATGCTGTTCTCTCTCTCTCTCTCTCTCTCTCTCTCTCTCTCTCTCTCTCACACACACACACACACACACAGAGAGAGCCTTTTTATTTTGTTCAGGGGTCTTAAGAGATATATCTCTAGTGAAATCTCGAAATCAATTTTTCGATGAATACAAACTTTTATTTAATATAAGCAGTAGATAAAGTAATACGCATCTAGTCTTAATCGGATTGGTCGGCTCACGGCATTTACATCAGCATTTCCCACATTCTGAATCGCATGTACTTCTCGGAATTTAATCAACACTTAACGGTTTAGATTACAATTTCATTGAAGTATTTACTTTGAAATGTTTGCCGACGCATATTTAATGTGCTGTTTGCAAAGCATTATCCTATGTTGAATCCTTTTAAGTCAACATCATTTTATTAATTAAATAATGGTTGTATACGAGTTAATATATTACAAAATGTTAAATCAATGTATATTTGGTGACCACAAACCTCCGTAGGGTTAACTTTACAGACTATGTCAAAAATATGGTTAACGTAAGTACGTTTTACGTGTGTATATTAAAATGGTTTGTTCACATTTGTGTAGCAAATATTCGTCAATGTCTTTTACTATTTGTTCACATGAAACTCAGTAAAAATGTAAGAATGTATGGCACTAAGTTAAAATATCATTCAGGAGTTTCATTTATTCGTCTTTGTATATTGACCCCAAAATTTGCGATATATGTATTGTGTTGTAATATTATCAGAGAACTTTTGAGAAACTTAGCAGTAACTAATAGCTAGGATTGTACAGATTAGTCTAACATTGTGATTGTGCCTGCGTGTGAGAAGAACAATCAGCCAAAACCGTAACCTAGTTCACCTCTCGTAATTTATAGTATTATTTAATTTTTACTTTCTCCGTAACGTATAACAGAGGAAGTATTGTATTCCAATAAAAAAATTCGATGAAGAGATTTCATCGGAAATATATATATTTTGAGGCATGAATAAAAAAGCATTTTTAAAAAAAGAAGTCTGTGTGTGTGCGTGCGTGTGTGTGTGTGTGAGTGTGTGTGTGTGAGAGTGTGTGTGTGTGTGTGTGTGTGTGAGAGTGTGTGTGTGAGTGAGTGATAGTGATTGTGTGTGTGTGTGTGTGTGTGTGTGTGTGTGTGTGTGTGTGTGTGTGTGTGTGTGTGTGTGTGTGTGTGTGTGTGTCAGTTTGTGGACAACATAACTCAACAACGAAAAGTCGGTTAGAAACCAAAGTTGGTATGTAAGTTTAATGTCTTTTAAGGATGCGTGACGAAGACTTTGAAGAAAATTCCTCCACCCTAAACTGCCCTTTACATGGACAATTTTTCGAACATTTTCATTTCCTCGAAAATGGCCCTAACATTTTTTATTAGAACACTACTATACACGTAAAAGCACGCAATTTATGACTAAATGCACTTTGTTGCGTACTGAACCATTTCGAAGATATTCCTTGTTCGTTGCAACACTTACACTTTCCTCAAATGGAAGGTCGTTATTCAGATTCTTATCTCTTGGCTGTGCAAAGTGAAAGGAACTTCAGAGCCTTCATATAGCGATTAGCTTACTCCCATATTCACGTTGTACCTACAAGGAATTAAGCAATAAGATAATTTCTGAAAATGTTTATCTCAACTAAAATGAAGAACATAGAGGAATAAGAGTTTGTAATAATAGTCACGTGAGTGTAACACATCAGACATTTTGAGTTTATTTTTCAGAAATCAAAATCCATGTAATTTTAGTCCAATCATGCACGTTTATCAACTCACTGGTTATTTTACGTGGGCCCTCCCCATCCTTTACTACGGCTATATTTGATTGCAATCACTACGATTAAACCAAGGACGTTCGGCTTTGTGAATGAATGGCTAATGCATTTCGTGTAATTTTAGTCCAATAATGCACGTTTATCAACTCACTGGTTATTTTACGTGGGTCCTCCCCATCCTTTACTACAGCTATATTTGATTGCAGTCACTACGATTAAACCAAGGACGTTCGGCTTTGTGAATGAATGGCTAATGCATTTCGTGTAATTTTAGTCCAATAATGCACGTTTATCAACTCACTGGTTATTTTACGTGGACCCTCCCCATCCTTTACTACAGCTATATTTGATTGCAGTCACTACGATTAAACCAAGGACGTTCGGCTTTGTGAATGAATGGCTAATGCATTTCGTGTAATTTTAGTCCAATAATGCACGTTTATCAACTCACTGGTTATTTTACGTGGACCCTCCCCATCCTTTACTACAGCTATATTTGATTGCAGTCACTACGATTAAACCAAGGACGTTCGGCTTTGTGAATGAATGGCTAATGCATTTCGTGTAATTTTAGTCCAAT
The DNA here is from genome assembly GCA_030765045.1 of Tenodera sinensis. NCBI lineage: Eukaryota > Metazoa > Arthropoda > Insecta > Mantodea > Mantidae > Tenodera > Tenodera sinensis. The sequence goes on along the minus strand of CM060961.1, from coordinate 34,340,402 downwards.
AATGCACGTTTATCAACTCACTGGTTATTTTACGTGGACCCTCCCCATCCTTTACTACAGCTATATTTGATTGCAGTCACTACGATTAAACCAAGGACGTTCGGCTTTGTGAATGAATGGCTAATGCATTTCGTGTAATTTTAGTCCAATAATGCACGTTTATCAACTCACTGGTTATTTTACGTGGACCCTCCCCATCCTTTACTACAGCTATATTTGATTGCAGTCACTACGATTAAACCAAGGACGTTCGGCTTTGTGAATGAATGGCTAATGCATTTCGTGTAATTTTAGTCCAATAATGCACGTTTATCAACTCACTGGTTATTTTACGTGGACCCTCCCCATCCTTTACTACGGCTATATTTGATTGCAGTCACTACGATTAAACCAAGGACGTTCGGCTTTGTGAATGAATGGCTAATGCATTTCGTGTAATTTTAGTCCAATAATGCACGTTTATCAACTCACTGGTTATTTTACGTGGACCCTCCCCATCCTTTACTACAGCTATATTTGATTGCAGTCACTACGATTAAACCAAGGACGTTCGGCTTTGTGAATGAATGGCTAATGCATTTCGTGTAATTTTAGTCCAATAATGCACGTTTATCAACTCACTGGTTATTTTACGTGGACCCTCCCCATCCTTTACTACGGCTATATTTGATTGCAGTCACTACGATTAAACCAAGGACGTTCGGCTTTGTGAATGAATGGCTAATGCATTTCGTGTGACGTTTAGCAATCACGCCTATTCCTATTACATCCTTTAAGGTGTCTGTGACAGGGTTGTCTAAACCGTTCATGAATTGTTTTAATTAGTCGTTATATGGATGTGAAAGGGTAAGCTTTCGTTGTGTTTTAAATAAGCTGGAACCCCTTTTGTAAAGAAGTTAACAGACTCATGCCCAGCAATTCCACTATGTGGAGGTATCCACTATAATTGCACCTTTTAGGTTACTGGGTCATTTAGTGACACTGTTTAACTTTGACACCATTTTATGTGAATCTATTCCATAGACAACAACTTTAGAATCTGTGAATAAGGCCACATCGTAAAATGTATCCAATCTGCATATTAGTTGTTCCAGAAAGACAGGAATTGCTCCTGTTTCTGCATTAGAAGATGAAACGAATGGATATGTCTTATGTGATCATATTTTCTTTATAAGCCAATGTCTAGAAACTCCTTGTTTATGCGTTGGAGCCTCAAAAATGGTACCGGGAATGACCGGGGATAGATTCCCCGATTATCCTGTAAACGTGGTATTCATCGTCATGGGCTGTTAAACAACCTTAGATACTGCATCAGCTGATACGTCATTTACAGCATACATTTGCGTGGCTATCGTCGACGAATAATAGTGGTCCTACAAAAGGGGAGCTTACCAAACGTTTCTCATGTTATGAAAAGCCCTAAGTAATGAACGGAAGGCTTGCTAGCTCTATCAACAATATTACCCCAACAGACATCACCCAGCCCACACCATGTTTCCAAGACTGGAAATGCAGATATGGAAATTCCTAACCCACAACTTTAGGACGTGTCCGAACACGTCCTATGCCAAAGTTTAAACTCTTCCAAGAATTCAACATCACTGGTGATGCTCAAACTTTTTCAAATAAAAAAGACATTTATGGAATAGTTTTATTGACAAAATATGACCACGTGTCTACCGCGCATTGAGCCTTGTAACGTATTATTTTTCTTTACTTGTATATTAGAAAATTCATAAAATATGATTCTTCTATCCATATAACGTTATTCGATACATTTGTGTTCAGAAAGGATCTCAAACTAAATATGAGTATGTACAACACGGTGAAATAAAGTTCAAATTCTGAACACTAGAACGAAGGAACAAATTTAAAAGTAACACTAACGAGCTCTTGCAAAGCAAAAGAAAAAAGAAGAAACGGAAACTTTGGAACATTTTCCGTGAAATGACATATTCTGATTAGAAACATTTTCCAGGGCATAGAGTTGTCGGAAGCAACTAGCCGTGCAGGAAAACATTTGACTCAAGTTCTGTATTCTAACCACTTCACGCGTTTCCTAAAGTAACCTTCTGTGTGTTCCTTACAATTTTCCAGTTACACAGAATGCAATTAAAATGAAAAGGAGTTCAGAGGTTATTCAAGGAATAGTGAAGATATAAATTGCATGTCTCATGATATTATGTTAAAATCATTATGCCATTAAAATGTTTTGTATAAATGATAGTTGTAGAATTTCATGAAACACTTAGCATGGCAAGTTTGATATTTATTAGACTTTCCTTTCTTCAAGTTGTACTGTTCTCTCTCTCATTCACTCGTTCCCACTCATCCAACACTCTCCTGGAATAACTTCGGAACAAGGGGACTTTCCCGACTAAGTGCAGTGTTATCTTTGAGTTGAATACAGTACTTTTAATTCAACATAAATTGTATGTTACATTTTTGGTACAGTAAGATTTAGTCTATCTCTTACGGTTTACCAGTTATGCAAAAGTCATCGAGAGTAAACAGGATTACATGGGGTATAGGAAGAAAAATCAAAATATATATTTCTTTTGGCATAAAAATATCTTAAACATTTTAATCAAAATCGTTAGAAATTTTCTTCAAAACCTTCGTGTCGCATCCTTGAAAGATATTAAACTTAAATACCAACTTTGGTTTTAAACTGACTTTTTGTTTTTGAGTTACGCTGTTCATAGACACGCAAACTTTTTTCTAAGGTGACTTTTTGGATTCTGAGGGTCTCAAAACATATATTTCCGGTGAAAAGTCGATATAGAAATTTTGGGTCGAGTGCAATACTTCCATTACATGCTAATAAAAAATCAATACTGGAAAAAATTGATACATTTATAATATACCAATACCTTTATTTTATTTATGCTAATACAACATGAAAATAAGCACTGTTACAGAATTCTAAAACGTTGACTGAAGATCTTTGTTGCCAAAAAAGAAAACTATTCATTAAAAGGTTAATATCAGATACTTATAGGACTGAGGGAGATTCAAAGGAATGACATACTTCTAACAAAACCGCGATTTTCTGTTTTTTTTTAATTTTTTTTTTATTTTTTTTATTTTTTTTTTTATTTTGTGAAATGGAACACATCCTGGTGTAGGTGAAAAACGTTAGCCTTTCATTGTAATGATAACCGTACAATGAACTGTGCTGTTCCATTAATTCAGTCTATTTAAACAGAGAATGAGGGAACAGATAATAAAAAACATGTTAATGCTAAGGGCGGTGGTATACAAAGAGTACTTAAAGCAAATTTCATGCCTCGAGGTCAGTTCTATCATATCGCACTTACAATTTATCAAACAACTTCAAGAGAGAGAGAGAGAGAAAGAGCGATGTTCTTATTCCATTCCTGTGCACGAAAGCGCCAAGATATTTACTCAAAGTTATCTAAAGTTGGAGTGTTTGTGTTTTAATTTAGCTACTTCTCCACTCTTGTCGTGTTTTCTTATCACTGAAATGGGTTCGGTTTGCATGACATTCATTAAAACCGAAACAGAAGTGCTCCGAGTTCTGTAAGTATATACATAGCAAACGCACATAAACATTCCTGTCTTATTAACACGGAATTCTGGCATAACTCATATGCTGAATTATGCAAATGAGTTTTCTACACCTCGATCCAAGTTACAACTCGTGCGGAACAGTCATGAGAATGCATTATGATGAACCTTCTTGCTTTAATCTGTTTTATGATATTATCCATACGGTTTGCTTAAAAGCAATTTGAACCAATGACTTCGTTGCATGAAAATTAATCGATTATGAGAGTTTCGAGCTTTTCGGAAAAAAAAAAATCTTTTAGTGAACGGTCTCCAAGAATGGGGTTGCGTGTGTGTGTGTGTGTGTGTGTGTGTGTGTGTGTGTGTGTGTGTGTGTGTGTGTGTGTGTGTGTGTGTGTGTGTGAGAGAGAGAGAGAGAGAGAGAGAGAGAGAGAGAGAGAGAGAGAGAGAGAGAGAGAGAGAGAACAGTATAACAAAAATCCGATGTGTTGCACTCACATGACTTTCTCTACTCTTGGACTAACCCTTCTTACAAACTCTTACTCCTACACCTTCGTATTAGTTATTGCTTATTCCCTTGTAGGTGCAAGCAGAATATGGGAATACATCACGCTTTGAGCGATAGCCAAATCTTTTAGAGCTTTCAAATTCCGTTCTTTCAAGTTCCGTTCTCTCGTGGTTAACGATGTTCCATTTGACAGAAGTATAAGTTCTCCATAACTCACACAAATAACAAGCAATATCCCCGAAATGGTTCACTCTACAAAAAATTATTTGGACATAAATTTATGCGTTTTACCAAGACCTACATTTTTTGTATGGTAAGATTTGTTCTATCTCTTACGGTTTACCAGTTATGCAAAAGTCATCCAGAGTAAATAGGGCTATAGCAAGAAAATTCAAGATATACATTTCATTTGTCATAAAAGTATCTCAAACATATGACATTGTAATCAAAATCATTAGAGACATTTTCAAGAAAATAGAAATTTTCGAAAACTTTTCCATGTAAAGGGTAGTTTGGGTGGAGGAATTTTCTTCAAAATCTTTGTGTCGCATCCGTGAAAGACATTAAGCCTAACTAGCAACTTTGGTTTTTAACCGACTTTTGGTTTTTAAATTATGCTGTCCACAGATTGACACACACGCACACACACACACACACACACACACGCGTACACACGGTGGACAGCATAATATATATTTCCGGTGAAATCTCGACATCGAATTTTTCGGTGGAATACAATACTTCCTCTACTTACAAATAGAGAAAGTAAAAATGTAATTCGTGCCAGTCAAGTTGATCCAAAGAAAATATTACCTCCATTACGTATAAAACTGGGTATTAAGAAACAATTTGTCAAAGCATTAGATAAAAACGGTTCGTGCTTTAAATATTTGAGCAGTAAATTTTCTGTGATGTCTGAAGTTAAGATAAAAGAGGACGTATTTGATGGACCTCAGATAAGGCAGCTAGTGAAAGGGAGTACAGTTTTGGAAATAGTCAATAAGTTTCTGGGAAATACAAAGGTTGCATAATATGAAGTAATTTTGAGAAATATGTTAGAAAAGTTACGACTACTTGGGTCTAAGTTTTGTATTCGCATCTAGACTATTTTCCTAATAATTTAGGATTCCTCGGTGATGAACAAGGTGAAAGATTCCATCAAGAAATCAAAGAGATGGAGGGGATATATCAGGGTCGGTGGAATGTTGCGATGCTAGCGGACTACTGTTGGTGCTTGAAAAGGGAAATCACTCAACCAGGCTATAAACGTAAATCAACACAGCCACCCTTCCGGACAAGGAAAGTTTAACTTCATACCCTCCTTTACAGGTATGTAGGTATTTATTTTTATAGTTTACTGAGAAATTTTTAATTCTATATTTTATAATGCACTTTTTTAACATCAAACATACCATTTTTCGTTATTTTCATTATATTTAGCTATTTGTAGAAAAACCTTACGTGATAGAGAAAAACTGTAATCACCACTCAATTTAGCACATCAAAATTAGTTAATTTCACCTTTCAGATCTGAAATCGGCGGGGAAAAGTTTATTTTGCTTAATATTTGAAAGTGCTTTCGTAAATCAAACGCAACATACATGTAACCAAACCGCCACTGTAACACAATGCACGTCTGAGTGGCACATTCGGTATAAAGTGGTAGGAGGTAAATCCAACCTCTTGTATTTCGTAAAGGATGGACATTTCTGTTTAGGCCTATTGCTTGTTAAGCGTGCTTATTGCATCCCAGTACCTAGTCCACTCTTGCAGGGGAGGGAAATAAACAGGGTAGCAACGCTGGGCTTGGTGCCGCCCCATTGCTTGCCAATTTCCATTTTAATGGAACTTCATGCGGCGCTGCAGCGTGTAGCACAGAAACAAACTTTTTCCTTCATGGCCTCCTTCCGTCCCTCCTCATTTCAATGGAATTCAGATTAAAGCCTTGAATGTTACATACCAAGCTCCCCAGTCGACGATTTACCTCGCACTTGTATCTATAATACATGGTGTTTCTCCCAAGCAGAAGGAATGGTCCTTTGGTTCCCACGAGAAAGGCTTCCGAGGTAGGTACGTAGGTACCAAGTGACATTTCACTGCCACAAACACAAATTAATCAAGAGAGGGAGGTATTCACCCCCTGAGTAGTGGTCTGACAAACTGTTATAACTGTCGTAGTTACTTTGCGCCAATAGTTATAAGTAACAATTAACCGTTTCTTGCTACTGTTACAAGAAACAGACTGGGTTACAGGGACATAGAAATTAATAAATAATCTCGGTGGAAAGGAGGTGACGTAAATATAAATAAGAAACCATTAGTCTGAGAAATTTTATTAGTGTTAGAATTACAGCTCAAGAATTTGCTATTTGTTTTTTTCTTTGTTTAGAATTACAAACTCTGCGTATAAATAAAACAAAGGACTGTCGGGCCGGTGAGTGGGCAAAGGCGTTCAAGGTCAGAGTGTCTCGCGCAACTGTTCGTGTGGAAGTGAGTTACAACAATGGAGTGACTAAACAAAGGGCTTTCTCCAGAACTTTCAAGAAAGATCTGACCACGTGATCACTGGCGTGTTCGTGAAAGTCAAGAAAGGTCCATGTGACGTCATCCCCTCTATATAAGGAGGCGAGGAAACAGCAGAAAGTTATAGTCGCCGAACAGTTTGTTAGTGAGTGTGAGACAGCTGTAGGTGTGTGTCGTCATGAATGATACATCGGTGGTCCTAAAGAAAATCTAACGAGTGTCGAGTGATTGTTTCGTTGTAGTTAGTGTAAGAAAGACAAAGAAACTTAAGAAATACACTGAAAAGGCTGAGCATGGTTACGAGCGATAAAAGTTGTGAGTTTTGATAGTACGAACGGTAGTAGACTAGGCTAACGATAATAAAATTGTATTTGCCATCAAATTTTAGAAGTCAGTGCGATAGAAAAGTAACTGGACTGAATTTTGTCACAATATACTAGTTTATAATGACTTCTCTTTTCAGAGTGTGTGCCTTTCATCACTTAAGGCAGAGTTACCAACAAGTGACACTGCGGCTCACTCTCCCCTTTTTGCCCCTCTTCTCGGTTTGCTTAGTGGCGTGGCCGTGTAGGATAGAGGTGACTGGTACTGTTTAATATGGCGCGTCTGCAAGTCTTTTGAGTTTCACAACATAAGAAAATCAGGGTCGGCCGTCAAAATATACCATTATAAATTACACTCGGTATCCTCCCAGCATTCTTCGTTGCCCTCCTATCTATTACGTCACCAGCGAATAGTAACTAGTAAGGGAAAAAATAACTACCGCTATGCCCACGTTCTGTAATTTTTTAAATTCTGTCTTTTAATTTTTTTATTAAAGGCATGCAGTTCATAGTTCTTGTCAATCACTGTTTCTACTACTGAATTGCGTAATTGTTTTAAAATTATCATTGTTGGTCTTTCCAAGAAATAAATGTCAAGATGGTCATAAAAAACTACCCCGTGGGATAGTGTGATTCATGTAACGAAGTAAAAATGGAATAGTTAAACAATGTTAAACATTACCTATATACATATGACAAGATATAATACCCATTTTGTTTTAAAAATCGCCCAGACATTTTGTTACCAGTGGTGGTCACAAGTACAGTGTAAGTGATACTGAGGCTAGGTTTTATGATTGTTAGAAAGAGAGGAACAATAAAGCGACCCTCACAATTCGGATTTGCCATTTCTCGGTCAGAATTAAGTAAACAAGTTCGCTAATCAACTGAACACATCTAAAAGCCAAATGGTTCCAATATGATATTTACGATCAACTGCAGCTATCTACATCAATGGCGGCTGGTGTCCGATTCGGCCCGCATTTTAGTCACCAAATATTGTCGCTGATAATGAACCATTCAATTTGGACTTGTTAGATTAGCACACATCTGCTTGTGACTAATATTGAGTTAGTTAAGGAAAAAAGCCCTTTGATTACACTTAACGTTGGAGCACCAAATGAATTGCCCACCTACAGAACGTGTAAAGACTACTTAAATTGAAATTTTCGTCATGACAACGGAGTTAATCTTCGAGTGCTCTAGTTTTTGAGTGCTAGACAAATCCACCACAAGGAACTGCTATCGAATGCCAGTTATTGATTTTAAACTTTGTTCAATGTTTTTTTGTTTGCAAAACCTTTAATTGAATACTAGTTTGACATTGTATTCTGTGTTAGCGGAACGTGAATGTGGAAATATACCGTGTGGAAGGTATTGCTTCGGTCACACGTTAACCAGAGACTCTACAAGAGTGTAAAAATTATGTCCAATACAATAATCGTTAATAAAAAGCTGTTTCGGGTAAAAAAAATTGCGTCAAATATTTGGAACCATCTAACTTCTTGACGAATGGATATAAACGGTTTATTATTTCATTAACTGTCTTGCATTGTGTGAACAAGATTGTGGTGCCCTTTTTACTTTCTGTACTATGCATAGTAAAGCAGAGGAAGTATTGTATTCCACCCAAAAATTGGATGTCGATGTTTCACCGGAAATGTATGTTTTGAGGCCCCCTGAATCTTAAAAGAATTTCTAGAAAAAATGTATGTGTCAGTCTGTGCACAGCAAAACGCAAAAACGAAAAGTTGGTTAAAAACCAAAGTTACTATTTAAGTTTAATTTCTTTCAAGGATGCCACGCGAACATTTTGAAGAAAATTCCACCACCTTAAACTATATATGGAAAATGTTTCAAAAATTTTGACTTTCTTGAAAATGGCCCTAACGATTTTGATTAAAATGGCGTATGCTTAAGATATTTTTGTGAGAAATGAAATGCATATTTTGAATTTTGGGGCTATAGCCTATATAGTCCTGTTTACTCTGGATGACTTTTGCATAACTGGTAAACCGTAAGAGATAGACAAAATCTTACTGCACAAAAATGCTAAAATACTCAATGTCTAAATAAGTTTCTTTTTGTAGAGTGAACCATTTGGGAGATATTCCTTGTTATTTGTGTGAGTTTTGGAGAACTTCTGTCAAATGGATCGTTATTAATTTTTTATAGGTTAACAGTGCAAAGAGAACGGAATTAAAAGATTTGACTATCGCTCAAAGTCTACTGTACTTTCATTTTCTCGTTGTACCTACAAGAAAATAAACAATAAGATAATTTCTAAAAATTTGTATCTCGAGTAACACGAAGATAGAGGAATAAGTTTATAAGAATGGTTAGTACAAGGGTAGAGAAACCCGTGTGAGTGCAACACATCAGATTTTTTCATGTACATGAAATTAATTAGTCAATGAAGTTGCAGCTGGTTATCTATACAGCGAGGACGCGGCGTGAGGTAAATGCTTGAACTAGAATCACTTTTGTTCATTTATTCCAGCTAGATCTGCTTTTGCATGTACAGTTGGAACATTTCTGCAAAGAGTACAATATGGCAGTCATGGAAGAGTTTCTCTGAATGGAAGACTTGGTGCGCTACTTCCGACACAGCTCACTGCCTTTTCAATGCACACCATTAACAGTTTGAAGTATTCATACGACTGCCTCGCTCAAGAATTTCCGGCGTGATCGTATTAAACTTGTTGCTGTCAGTATAAACTCGCCGCAAGGTACACACTCATTTACACTAAGCCAGGGACGGTGTTAGATGCTTAAGCGAGCTCAAATGATATTAGTTCAGCACATTATTACGCCACAGCTGCTGATAGGGGTCCCAGGATTTAGGCTTTAAGCCTGGAAATGGACTACTGTATAACCTAACTCTTCACCTTTCTCATTTCACTAGCTTAGTGCAAATGAGTTATTGTTTGTACTCGGTCGGTCGGCCGGTCGGCTTATAATGGCTACTAACTAATCTGATGCACTCGGATAACCTCTACCAACATTGGTTTGAGAGGCGGAAAACAGCAGAGCAAAGTAACAAAACATCCATGCTTGTTTTCAGTTAATGCACGTATGTTAACTTCAATAGCTCTCTAGGAAACAGTTATTTACACTTCTGATAAAGTGATGCGCTTTCTACGAGAGAAACTTCTACAATAAAGCCACACTTTAGGTTAGGTTAGAATTTCAAAATGAATAAATGGTACTAATTACACACAAGTGCATTTCAGCCAATGTACGCTCTCACTGATGGCTTTCACCAACAGAGATCGAAATTTATCTTCTTCTTTATCTGATTAGCCTCCCCTTATGTAGCAGCTACACCCTCTAGGACTTACAAGCCCGTGCCTAGGGTCAGATGCCTGCCGGGGAGCAGAGGAACCTATGGACCGGACAGAGTGAAGACCTGGAAACAAAAGTTGATTAAAAACAAAACTTGTTATTTAAGTTCACCCCTTCCAAAGAGCAACATGAACTTTTAAGTAACCCACCGAAACAACCCCTTCAAAAATTTTTATTTTCTCAAAAATGGTTCCAATGGATTTTATTAAAATTCCAAATGTTTGAGATATTTTCATGTTAATAAAATGTACGAGAGTTCATGAATTTTGTTGGAATGGCTCCTTAAATGCTTCATTTTTTGTGAATGACCTTTCCAGTAACTTGTAAAACGTGAGAGATAAACAAATCTTATCAAAGTATAGAGATTGTGTTAAAGTCTGCAATTTGTATTTTTTTCCTATGAAGTTAACCATGTCTAAGATGTCATTGGCCACCACTGCCATCACCACCACCACTATAGTACATTACGCAACTAAGATTAAGATCTTAAAAGACTCAGGCTGTTCTTGTTTTTAGTTTATTTAATACAGGATTGTTGCAATTTGACACGGCTACTATAAAAATAGAAACAATAAAATAAGAAAGTGCCATTTTTTTAAAAAAAAAACTTTGTTTCTTGCAAATATTTCCACAATTAAAGACATAAGTTATTCATTTCTATTTATTTTAAAGAACTAAGGGCTCTTAAATATAAGAAGTTAGGTACAAAAGTACAAATCAAAATATAAATATAATTAGTAACATGAAGTATGAAACTAAAGTATAAAATAAGGTATAAACATTGTTTTTAAAAAGTGTGTAGCTAAAATATTAATAATCTTCTAAGCGCAAAAACTGTAAGTAATGCAGATTTGCATCAAATTTGAACTGGGAGTATTTTAGGACTATTTTAGTGCCTAAAATTATATTTGGAAACCTCTAGACATGGCAAAAATCGTCTATAATACAAAAAAGAGTTTCTCTTGATGTTTCCCCCTCCCAACATTTGTGTCCCATTTTTTCGCACTTCAAATTCCCCGCCCCTCACAGGCTGGCGCTCTGGCCCTTTGTAATCAGGATATGGGTTGAAACGCGCTCACAGCACAAGCGATGGGGGTCGATGTTTTCGGCCATGTCTGTACAGCTATCTGTCTTACACCTTTCGCCTAGCGGCAGTATTTCACCAAGAGGCACGAGGGGAGGCGCAAGCGGGACTCGGTTAATAGATATGAGATTCAAACCGCAAGACCGAACTGAGCTCAGAGGGGAAGAAAAGTTGCCGCACAGCTTTAAACTTCCTCCCTCATTCTGTTGATAATCAACACCATTATCATATCCAATAGAATTAATGTTTGTTGAGATTGCTATATGCAACAATGGGTATAAAAGCAAACCTGGGAGCGTGGGATTTATTCTCAGTCAAGTTTCTGTTTGAATGTTGAGAGAGATTCTGTTTTCTGTTTGGAGGGTTGTTCAACCTTTAGACTGCAGGGAATACTTAAATCAACGTCAAGCAGAGGATGCTATATGAAGTATCATTTATTGAACCATATACATATATAGTGCGAGCTACAGAAATACAAAAGCCAACTGTGATACTTTTCCCCCACTGTTGTACTCTATGGTTATATTTGGTGACTTTCCATTGGTTCAAATTGACACGGTTTCTCTGTAAGCCCTAATAACTAAATGTGAAACACAGAAGCTTTGGAAGCCGATCGTTTTCTTCTTCTCTCCCTGATTACCTTCCCCTTATGTAGGACTTACTTCCCCTAGGACTTACAAGCCAGTGCCTAGGGTCAGACGCCTGTCGGGGAGCAGAGGGACCTCTGGACCGGACAGAGTGAAGACCTGGAAGCGGGTGGTCAGCCAAGCACCAGGTATGATAGTGAGGAAGAGGATTATATGAAATGCAGACGAAATGGGTGATTGGAAGGGTGATAATGGAGCAATTGGTGGAATGAATGCCGGGGGAAACCGGAGAACCCGGATAAAACCCGCCCGGATGCCGCTTCGTCCACCACGAATACCACATGCGGGTCCCGCCTAGGTGGTAGGTGAACGGTCTAACAGGCAATAATAGCAATAATAGCAAAGCATTTGAGAAGGATTCTTTCTGAGACCTCAAAATAAAATTAAAAATCCGACGTGGTACACGAACATACTGTAACTACTATTGTAATGAGTATTCCTAAAAACTCTTATTCCTCTATCTTCAGATAAAATTTGCAGAAATTATCTTAGTAGCTGCAAGGGGAATATGGGAATAGAGTAGGCTTTGAGCGATAGTCTCAATACTCGTTGCATGGCCAACAGATATAAAAGTGAATAACGACCTTCCATCTAAAAAAAGTTTCAGTATTGGAAAACTCGCGCAAATAATAATGAATATCTCCGAAATGGCTCACTACACAAAAAATTCATTCGAACATAGTTGATGCGTTTTAACGAGACGTACATTATTGTACAGCAAGATTTGGTCTGTCTCTTACGGTTTACCAGTTATGCAGAAGTCATCCAGACTAAATAGGACCACCTAGGCTATAGCCAGAAAATTCAAAATATACTTTTAGTTTGGCATAAAAATATCTTAAACATATGGCATTTTAATCAAAATCGTTAGTCATTTTTTAGAAAACAACAATTTTGGAAAAATTTTCAGTGTAAAGGGTAGTTTAGAGAAGATTTTCTTTAAAATCTTCGTGTCGAATCCTTGAAAGATATTAAACTTAAATACCAACTTTGGTTTTTAACCGACTTATTAGGTTTTTAGTTATGCTGTTCTCTCTCTCTCTCTCTCTCTCTCTCTCTCTCTCTCTCTCTCTCTCTCTCTCTCACACACACACACACACACACACAAAAGAATGCTTTTTTGGATTCTATTCTAGCAGCGTTATAAAACTATAAGATGGAATAAAAGAGATAAAAAGGTGGAAGTTATACGAGAATTAAATCTCTTCATTATAAGGTAATTGTAGCTTTTCCGTCACCAACGCCTGCACAGAAGTGCTTCAAGCCCGATGTTAGCGTGTCTGCCTCATGTTCAAGAGGTCGCGAGTTCGAACCTCGCTTAGGGCAAGTTATCCGGGTAAATTTTTCTACCAGGTTTTCCCTACGAATGTCGGGTAACTTAAAGCTCCATGGACCTCGGGCTCATTTGAGCATAATTTCACCCATTTCATTTCATGCATTCGTCCGATATGACACAATGTTGGAGGACATTAATAAAAAATTTTTAAAAAATGCTTCAACCAAACACGAGTTACTTAGAACAGTAAGCAGTAAAAAGTCATGAATTGAGAATCTGCCTTAGAAATATAAGAACCATCTTACCACACATAAACCTGCTAGATCATTGCGCCAAGAAACATAAATACCTTCAAAATTGCACTTCAATGAACATACAAAAGAAACAAAACAAATACTTGTTCCAAAATGGCATCAATATCAGAAACTGTTTCTAAAACTATCCGCGTGGTTAATGTTTATGCTACCAATCGAACAGCTGGAAATAACACCACCGACGGCCATTTCTTATCTTGCAGGTATGTAATCCATGAGCCTTGGTTGCTTGAATTGCGTTTTATTTAAGAGTACTCTTTAACAGTTGTGGTCCTTAGCGTCCCATTCTATATTGGATATGAAAGGCATTTAATTTTGCTAAGAAGCCTCTTTATAAGCCTTGAAAGTCATGCTAAGGCTGTTTTACACCCGAAACAATACATCGCTCTCCACCAGATTTGAACCCGCGGTCTCGGGAAACAGAGGCTGGCATGTTACTCCTAGACTATGGAGGACGACAGGCTTGACAACAGAATGTTTCGTTACTAATCTGCCAGCGCTACCCATGCACGCGTTCACATCTACGACGAGTGAAATTCCAAAGTAGGCCATGAATAGAAGTGTTTCGCCACGTGTCTTGTAGAGCTTTAACATATAGGACGTTAGACGCGAGGTTGAGTGTACTGTCACTATGAATGAGTCAGGGAGTAAAGATATATTACCAAAACAGATAAAGCTGCGCAGCCACAGGACAGTTTAAGTAGACCTTCGTGGACAATATGGTCTTGTTCTGAAGCGTCAAAGTATTACAGTGAATAACGTTTATGTATTGGTTAAATTTGTTGAAGGGGAACTTCCTTTTTTATTCATTGTTTACAGCGTGAGAAGCTTCTTTCAGCACAGTACAATTTCTGTGACCTTGTAGTGTGTATACTTGAAGTAATACGGTCTAATGCTTTGGGAAAAGTTTGGATTGAATTTTGGGCAAAAGTTGCACTTTAGTAGCAGTAGAAGCCTCTGTCTAGTTGCAAGCTCTATGCTTGAAATATTAATTTTAAGAGGTTTGACTCCACTTTTCAGAGAAACTATTTGCTCTAGAAATGTGAAATTAGGCACACATATAAATCAATGCTTTCTAATTATACTGACTTTTTTATATTACATAGATATATTGATCATATTTTTAAAATAATTATAATGAATGTATTATTTTTTTCACCCAGTTTGTAATCAAATTTTCTAGCATGCATGATTTTAATGGTAGTGTTATAAGCAAAACTTCAATCAAAACTAGGGGAGGTTGTAAGCTCTATGTTAATTTTAAGAAGTTTAACTCCACTTTTCAGAGAAACTATTTACCCTGGTGTACACATATCAATTCTTTTTTAAACGTACTAACGTTTTATGTAACATATAAATTATTTCCATACCTTTTTTTTAAAAAAAAAATTAACGAATATATAGTTTCATTCGGGTCCGCTCTCGACAAACCAATTAACTTTAAGTATACTTTTGACACGTTGTTCGGGGCTAAAGCAGTAGATTATGATAAAACGGGGTTAAACTTGTAAAATCAGCAAAGAACACAAAACTGATATTTTTGACCCAAACCAGCTTGCAACCTCCCCTTTTGGTTAGCTACTTTTTGTAAAGTGTTTTGTTCTATTTAATCTTTCTTTTCCATTTGTCTGCTTTCTGTCATGTATCTCATTGCGTTATATTGGTTTGTGGAGGTAGAGGGACATCAGGTGCCATCTGTTGAAATTCCCAAATACTAGAAATCTTCTCGGTGCCTTTAAAGTATATATAAGCTTTACATTACTGGCATTACAAAGTTGAGCTAGTAAATTGCATTTAGAATCCTTAATATTTTCATGACAGGGTTTCAACATTACATTTTCTCCGATTATAGCGAAATTGTGAAAAGCTCTTAAACGGTATCGACAATACTAATTAATTATGCTTCGCTGATCTTATTAAGATATCAGAAATCTTACAAAACACAACATGGACGCTGACACAGTCGCGTGATTGTACCCAGCCCTTCTTCCAACCCTCGAAGTTAGTGAATTAAGACGCTCGGCGTATGTAACAACTTATATTCTTATAGTGATACTAAATGTTACGCCTCTAGTTATAGTTCGGCCGAAAGTCGGCTTTCCAATTTCTTACAAAGCTACCGCAAAGCTAGAATCAAAGAACCCGAACTGCAAAAGCAAAGAGCGCCCCAACTATAGGTATAGATACTGCAAGTAAGCATGGGGAGGGGTGGTTTTCTTTCCGAGAAGTCATCACTAGGCCTGAGTAGTTAGTTTTTATTGTCAACATTCCTTATATGTTATTGTCAATTGTCGATCCAACACTTTTTAAGCGGAACTAGCGTCTTGTAGGTCACACGTTGAAGAGGGAGTTTGAAGCAACAATGCTCCACGCAGCTTGACAATGTCTCCAAACGCCTTTGGTTCAGCCCTTGCCGCCGGTCGAGCATTGTGATACCTCTCCCAGGGTGTGCACGGCTTTTATTTTGAAAGGGTGACACTAATTGTGATAAGGTATTTTAATAAATGTTTCATTATTTGCACTGAGAGTATCGACCAATGTAGATTATAAAACGATCCACCAGACAGATAAAGCTGTTAGTATTAACACACCTGAAATATGCTTTACTATGGCATAACCTTCTGGGTTTGTTGGTTTCCACGCACTTAAACGCTTCAAAGAATAACGATCTGTTCACTTTGACAGACATACCGAGTGTGTTTGCTCTGAGCTAAAGTGACACTACCAAAACTATATTCAAGCTTTTAAATTCGCGAGGTTGCCCCCTTTTACGTTAGTTATTTGTATTCATTTTATATTAAGAATGATTATAATTATTATTATTATTATTTTTAAATCATGGAGACGCCGGACACGGGGCTAAACAAAGGACTGTCGGGGCTAAGCTACATCACACCCATATCTGGCCGTCGAGCAAACAAAGGCGTCCAAGTTCAGGCTGCCTGGTGCGACTGTTTGTGTGGACGTGACTAACAACAATGTTCAGTGTGTCAGTGGGAGCGAGACAGCTGTGTGTGTGTGTGGGGGGGGGGGGGTACGTCGCGTCTAAGTAAACAAGATCTAAGGAGCGTCGAGTGATAGTATCTTTGGAGTTAGCGTATGAGAGACAGAGAAAGTGAAAGACGACAACGGAAGGACTGAGTCAAGGTTACGAGAAATAAACAGTTATGAGTTGAGATATCACAAAAGACTATATATACGCTGTGTTAACGACAAAAAAAACTGTATTAAAAGTTTAAAAGACAAAGTACCTAATACAAAAAGAAATTAAGTGATTTTATTGCTTTGCCTCACAGGTGAGTTGCCATTTTGTTTTCAATCTATGTCTGAATATGTACTTTTGGTATCAGTATATAGGTTTGTATGGGTAGGCTATTGCCATATGTTGATTTCCTAAACTTAGAGCATTTTTTTAAGTTCCTAAAAAGTTAAAGTTGAAATCAATCACGTGCATTAAAACATGGGAACCCTCAGAAAACAAAGGCGCTCCAAAGGTTTAATTCTCTCATACTCGCATGTGACGCACAAGGCGGAAATATAAATCCCTTCAATAATTTATTTTAACTGCTGTAGGAAGAACTGTACAAAGAGCCGATTAAAAAGGAACGTAGCTGAAAAGCTGAGAATAAAATAACTTTTAATACTCGGAATATAGGAATTTGAAAAGAAGATTCACATGTTAGGTCGGGGATTTTATCTGACTGTTGCTAAGCTGGATTCCCGCTTTATTGTACCTACATTAGTTTCATGCTCACTCTATGGAACAACAGATAGCTCTGCCTGCCTTAATCTGCTAAAGCGATACGCTGCCAACATTTGCGGAAAAAAAAGTAACTGTACAAATTCAAATAGAAATTTACGACCAAGCGCAAGCAAAACACTGGCCCCAATACGTTCTTAAAAGGGAAGCAGATAAGGTTTGGAACTTTTTAATAGCAGCTAACATGCTTTCCCAACCACAAAGGGTTTTTTGTTTATCCAAGCAGAGATAATATTAGGGAAATAATTACTTAAGTTTATTAATTAGTAAATGTCAATTTCTAGTATTTAAATGTAGATCCCTACCGCGGAACTGAATATCATCCTAGAACAAGTGATTATTAGCTTTTATTTATACGTTCTTTCCAACCTTTTTGTTTTATTTCACACTTTTTTTGCTTTCTCTACTATTTAAGTACAAGAAATACTGTATTCCAACAAAAAATTCGATGTCGAGATTTCAGCGGAAATATATGTTTTGAGGCCCCCTGAATCCAAAAAAGAATATTTTTTAAAAAGGCCCGTGTGTAGGTGTGTATGTGTGTGTGTGTGTGTGTGTGTGTGTGTGTGTGTGTGTGTGTGTGTGTGTGTCAACAGCATAACTCAAACGAAAAGTCGGTTAAAAACCAAATTTGCTATATAAGTTTAATGTCTTTCAAGGGTGCGACACGAGGATTTTGAAGAAAATTCCTCTACCCTGAACTACCCTTTACCTGGAAATTTTTGATTTTCTTAAAAATGGCTAACGAATTTGATTAATATGACATATTTTGATATTTTTATGACAAATATATATTTTGAATTTTCTGGCTATAGCCCATGTAGTCCTGTTTACTCTCGATGTCTTTTCAGTAACTGATAAGCCGTAAGAGAAAGACAAAATCTTACTACATAAAAAAGTAGATCTCGCTAAAACATACGAATCTTTTTTTAAAGTGAACCATTTCGGAAACATTCCTTGTTATTTTTGGCAGTTTCGAAAAACTTAAACTTTCGTCAAATGCAATATCGTTGTTCGTTTTGTTATATGCTAACCGTGCAAAGAGAACGGAATCTCAAAACTTCAAAACGTTTGACTATCGTTCAAAGCCTACTGTATTCTTATATTACCCTTGTACCTACAAGGAAATAATAAGTAATAAGAGAGTTCAGACGAACATTTGCATAAATTAACACGAAGAAGATATAGGAATAAGAGTATGTAAGAATGGTTAGTACAAGAGCAGAGAAAGTCATGTGAGTGCAACACATCAGACACCTTTTGAGCAGCAATGACCCATGATCAGTAAGTAGGTATGTTGTATTTACCTTATGTATGACTGAAATTTCACAGTTTGTGGAAGTAATGCTGATCGTAAATATGCCTAAAACTAAGCTTAGTAAAATTTCTTCTTTGCGACTACTTTCAAGGTATTTTTTACTGATAGAAGTATTCTTTACTGCACGCATTGCAAGTTGAAAATCAGTGCAGAAAGGTGGTTCCATATCCAGGAGCATGTTGGGCATAAGAAACGTGCGAGAAAAGCCTCACGAGCTACAGAGGAAAGAAAATCACAACTTCTGTTAGGAAAAGTGCTAATGAATGTTCTAAGACATTACCACTTTACAAAGACTTTTTTAGTGTCTTATTGCGAGTGTTCCGTTAACAAAGATAATTACGCTAAACATGTAATTGAAACTGAAATTAATTAGTAATATTAATAAATTAATATTAACTATAAATTATACACATTATAATTATATAATTATAATTTATTATAATAACAATTAGTTAGGACCAATCCCTAAATATTTTTTGCAACTTTTAAATGCTTTTTTATACTTTTAGGTTTTTTAAAAGGTCTTTTTAGGCAATTTTTGGGTTCTAAACTTCCTATCCCCAGTGATTATAGATCATGTTGTAGAGGGTTGTCCTCCAGGGTCTAGGGCAGGGGCGGGCAGATTATTGCCTGCCCTGAATCCACTGTGCACGCAAGCCGCGTAACATTCTTGCTGGTTGGAGAAGTAGAACTTCTCGCTTCTTAAACTTCTGACAGTGGTGGATTGCTACAGCTAACAATCAGTGCGCTTGTTTCAAACAGAAAACAAGTGGTCATACTTTTATTATGTGAAAGCGGAATTATACTCATTGTCAGCACCCGAATATATGAGATGTCCAAACTCTGGCGTAATGTCTGTAACAGGAATACGCAGTTGTGCCGAAAGGTGGTCATCTGTTTTAATTTTGCTATGTTCAACAGATGTATACAACATATATAAAAATCTGATGTGTTGCACTCACATGACTTTCTCTACTCTTGTACTAACCATTCTTACAAACACTTCCTATATCTTCTTCGTGTTAGCTAAGATAAGCACTTGCACAAATTATCTTATTGGTTATTTCCTTGTAGGTGCAAGGGGAATATGATCCATTTAACGAAAGTTCTAAGTTTTCTGAAACTCACACACATAAGAAGGAATATCTCCGAAACGGTTCACCCTAAAAGAAAATTTATTGAGACATAAATTGTGTATTTTAGCAAGATCTACATTTTTTGTACAGTATGATTTGGTCTATCTCTAACGGTTTACCAGTCATTTTCAAGAAAATCAAAATTTTCCAAAAATTTTCCATGTAAAGGGTAGTTTAGGGTGGGGCTATTTTCTTCAAAATCTTCGTGTCGCATCCTTGAACGACATTAAACTTAAACACCAACTTTGGTTTTTAACCGACTTTTCGTTTGAGTTACGCTGTCCACAGACTGACACACACACACACACACACACACACACACACACACACACATTTTTTCTAAAAATGCTTTTTTTTGGGGATTCAGGGGGCCTCAAAACATATATTTCCGTTGAAACTTCGACATCGAATTTTTGGGTGGAATACAATACTTTCCCTACTTACCAGTAGAGAAAGTAAAAATGTAGATCAGGAAACAGTTTTTTCACTGCATACGGCATGATTTGTGAAAAAACCCGTTCAATGCTGGCTCGAAGAAAACCATGTAATATCCTGTTACAAATGAGATAGACGGTGTTGACATAGACGTAATTTCTCCACTGATACTGGTCGCGAAACGACCTTTGGACTCCTGAAATCAACTGAGGAAGGGAGTGTGTAACACTGTGTTGCATAGTTACACGAATCACACGGGTGCATGAATCTGCTTTTGCCCACCTTTGATCTAGGGAGACATGGTTCACAAAGTCGCGGTTTCAAACCCGGCTGAGGCGATAGATTGTTTTCGGTGTAAAAATGCTTAACAAGACTTATTTCGGAAGTCCCGTGTTGTAAATTTACGGCACGTAAAAGAGGCCTTTTAACATAACTAAGCGGATTTTCACACCCAGTATAGAATAAAACACTGAGAAGCTTAGCAGTTAAAGAGCATGCATAAATAAAAACAATTTAAACGGAGGGGGACACCTCGCGCACAGCGACCTTTATAGATCTATTGTGCCTATCACCCCCGAAGGAAGGAATGAAGTGAACAAACTAGAGGACCTCTGCAGTTAGATGCATGCTAACCACCAGATCATAGAGGGAGGAATTGTCTACGAAATATTAGAACAGTTTTAGTTAATTTCTGGGAAACCGATTGCGCATGCAAAAATTGCAAAGGAACAAATTGTTGCGTGTAAATCACTCTCGCAATGTAGTTAAAAGATACGAACATACGCATAGTACTTATCTAGATAATCATTATACAACTGATGTAGGTAAGTAAAAGCGACTGGTATTACAATTTTTTTATTTAACTGATTAATACACTGGCGCACTTAATTTACTTCCACCGGTATATACATAAACAGTCCACACAGATTGAAACAATTACACTATCGTTAAAGTAAGGCAGGAAAAGAGACACACCTAAGGTAACAATAGTAATAAATTATGGAAATGAGACACAAACTGTCAAAGAAAAAGATAAACGCAAGATACAAGCACGCTGGAAGGAGATTTATGCGTTTAGTCAATGGTTGTGCGAGAGAACATACAAGAAAAGCAACAGAAGAATTGAAGGTGAAAAACATTACAACAAATAGGAGACTATAGAGAAAAATCTGATGTGTTGCACTCACATGACTTTCTCTACTGTTGTACTAACCATTCTTACAAAATCTTATTCCCATATCTTCTTCGTGTTAGTTGAGATAAACATTTGCAGAAATTATCTTATTGTTCATTTCCTTATAAGTGCAAGGGAAATACGGGAATGAGCGATAGTCAGTTCTTTTAAACCTTTGAGATCCCGTTCTCTTTACATGAGTAAAATATGAACAAGGAATAACGATGTTCCATTTGACGAAAGTTTGTTTTCCAAAACTCGCAGAAATAACAAGGAATATCTCCGAAATGGTTCACTCTACCAAAAAAAGTTTATTTGGAAATAAATTGTGTGTTTTAGCGAGATCTAAATTTTGTTTGTTTGTTGTTTTGTTTTTTTGTATACTAAGATTTCACATTTTACGGTTTACGAGTTATTCAAGTCGTCCACAGCAAACAAGACTACATGGGCTACAGCCATAAAATTCATAATATAAATTTCATTTGTCATAAAAATATCTTAGACATATGGCATTTTAATTAAAATTGTTAGTAATTTTCAAGGAAATCAAAGTTTTCGAAAACTTTTCCGTGTAAAGGGTAGTTTAGGGTGGAGGAATTTTCTTCAAAATCTTCGTGTTGCATCTGTGAAAGACATTAAACTTAAATACCAACTTTGGTTTTAGCCAACTTTTCGTTTTTGAGTTATGCTGTCCACACACACACACACACACACACACACACACACACACACACACACACGCACGCACGCACGCACACACACAAAAAGGATCTTTTTCTAAAAATGCTCTTTTGGATTCACGAAGCATAAAACATATTTCCGGTGAAATGTAAGAATGGGCTGAATATTTAAATTCGATGCTATCTGAAAGTCTATGTAAACAAGCTCTATACTACAGATTAATAAAAAGTCTTCGCTACATTCACACGAATTTCTCTACCTATGCCAAATGTTATTTCTCTTCACGTTATGTTAATTGAGATAAGCATTTTCAGAAATTGAGTACGTATTACATTGAAGGTACAAGTTGATTAAATTAGCACTTTAGCCTTATGTCATAAATCTTTCAAATGTGAGTTTTTATACAATGACTTTAAAATTTCGGACGTTTTAAAATGAGCTCGAGGAAAAAAACAGATATAGATTTTTCTACTTGTGGAAAGTATAAGCACTTGAAAATTCATGCCGATAACTAGGGATACTTCCGAAATGGTGAACTCTGCAAACCATTTTGACATAAATTGTGTGTTTAAGAAATCTACATTTTTGTAGCTAGATTTTGTCTCTCTTACGACTTTTATGCAAAAGTAATTCAGAATGAAGACAACTTTAGATGCCTTTATCAGAAAACAAGATATGTTTTCATTTGTAATGAAAGCATCTTGAAAATATATTGTAATGAAACCGCAAGAGTCATTTTTGAAAACATCAACATTGTCGAAAAATGTTATGTAAAGCAATGAGTTCCAGCCGAGCTGCTCACTAGTGAGCAGCGGCGCACTCAGCGCCTTGCTGTTGATCGATACACCGTTATAGATATGAACATAAAATAATTATTTATAACTAGTGTATCATCTGACTGTGACACGTTGGCTTTCGTTCATGTTTACCAGTGACACAACGAACGATTATACGTGCTAGATAAACGTTTTATGAAATTTAGCATTAAAATACATAAAGTAATTAATAAGTTTACTACATGATAAATTATAATGTATGGCACACTTTTCAGAGCTGGAATTATGCAGGTTTTCTTTTAAGCATATTGGAGAAAATTATGCTGTGGCGGTGACGGCGTCATCGCTATCTTATTACGTCAATCATTATCTGGCACAGAAATAGGGTAGTTTCGTGCGAGTTATCCCGTGACAATAAGCCGTTTTAATGCTAGAATTACATAAAATGCTTTTGGGGGTTTATAGGGGCTCAAAACATACATTTCCGGCGAAATCTCGACATTGAAATTTGGGATGTAATATAAGATTTCCTTGTAATTCATCAGCAGATATGAGGCAGGAAGAGCGAATGCCTAACCAGTGAATGAAGAATAGATATTAAGGCCATCTCACGTATAAAGTTTTAAAATGAACTGCATTTGTTTATTCCTCGCTTCAAAATCGTTTCAGTTTTATCTACAGCCTGGCTGTTTTATTTCTGTCTGCAGGGAGATGATGTAACGGATAGGTTGATAGATCGATAGAAATATATTCATTGGGGATGGAGCAGGTATTTTGAAAATTCGCTGCATAAGTGGAAAGAAGGATGGAGCGCCGCGTATAAATGCACGCTTATGAACCTCAATCTGATCTGTGCATCACCTCATCTATCAACTGGTCGGCGATGCGGAATGGCGCGGAAATCGCTGGCTGTGGAAGCTGTGGTCAACCGCTCCTCTCTGACAACTAATCCATAGATCGCGAGTTCGCGTCCCGACTGCGAATTATTGCCTCGGTTGTGAACGACACGTCCTCGCAAGAAAATTTTCTTCTTTCTGGTTTTCGCGATACCTGCACACCCTGTTGGATTCTTTTCGCTTCACTGAACTGGATCATCTGCTGCACACGAATCCTGAACCTCTCTTGGGTATTTTGGAACTTCAATAAACATAGATGATTACTTTATTTTAAAATATTTAAATAAATATGTTGCAGAAATACAGAGATTAGAAAGGCATAACATGAATTAATATATTGAATTTCTGTAACTACAGGATATTTTTGTGTAACTAATCATATCACAGTCCTGCATGAGCTAAGTTTTAATTTCTTCTTCTTTTTCTTCTTCTCATTGTCTTTTCTGAAGCTTGTTGCGTGCTCCAAACGCTTAATTCATTGATTTATGTGTGTATGTGTGTGTGTTTGTCAGAATTTGGGCAGCATTACTCAAAAACGACAAGTTTGTTAAAAACCAAAGTTGGTATTTAAGTATCACATCTTTTAGGCATGTGACACGAAGATTTTGAAGAAAATTCCTCCATCCTAAATTTACATGGAAATGTTTTTCAAAATTTTTGATTTGCTCGAAAATTGCTAACGATTTTGATTAAAATGTCACTTGAAGATATTTTATGACAAATGAAATGTAAATTTTGAGTTCTCTGACTATGGCCCATGTAGTCCTATTTACTCTGGATAAGTTTTGCATAATTGGTAAACCGTAAGAGATAAACCAAATCTTACTGTACAAAAATTGCGAAACTCTATTTTTTTATAGACTGAACCGTTTCGGAAATATTCCTTGTTATTTGTGTGAGTTTTGAAAAACAAACTTTCGTCAAATGGAAGATCGTGATTAATTTTTTTATATCTTAGCCTGCAAAGAGCTTGGCATTTGAAAGCTTTAAAAGATTTGACTACCGCTCAAAGCCTACTGTATTCCCATATTACACTTATGCCTGCAAGGAGATAAGCAATACCACAATTTCTGCAAAAGTTTATCTTAACAAACACGGAGAAGATATAGGAATAAGAGTTTGTAAGAATGGTTAGTACAAGAGTGAGTGCAACACATCATTTAGGTTAAATATCCTTTATCTTTTGATACTTTACATATTTGTTCCACATATTTGTGAGAAACTTTCAATTTTAATTCAGATATCTGCTCCTTTAATGTATGATACCGAACGCCTAAAATTTAAATGTGTTTACTTGTTCAATTGTTATCTAATACAAGTTAGCTGATAGATTGCCTGCAATTCTATGGATTTGGTTTTATTTTTGGAAATGTTAAGAACTATTTTGTGTAGTTCAAATTATGCTCTTTGTAGCGTATCTTCATTATTAGAAATTACTACTTGGTATCTACATATATAATTTTGTTCTTATAATCAGAGGTTATATTTAACATATTTAGCCGCTGTTTCCATTCATGGATTGCGTTGTCTAAATATAAATTAAGTTTTATTTTAAGGACCTCAATTCGAGCTCGTTCCAGTCCACTGCTTCACTCAGACATACAAGCTTGCTCACCAAGAACGAGGAAGTAATAATCTGTTCAAAACAACTCCCTTCATTGCAGCAGCCGGAAACTTGCATTTGTTTATACCGATGACAATGCCTGTACATATCTAATTATGCAAATATTGATGTA
This sequence comes from Tenodera sinensis, assembly GCA_030765045.1. NCBI lineage: Eukaryota > Metazoa > Arthropoda > Insecta > Mantodea > Mantidae > Tenodera > Tenodera sinensis. The sequence continues at coordinate 34,314,939 of CM060961.1, read as the reverse complement.
ACCAGTAAAAATATCTGCACTTACAGACTGTATGATTGGTCGAATGTTTCTTATTGTGATTTGATAGTGGATTCAGTGTTATTAAACTTCTTTGACCATTTCTGTCCAAAAGCACTCCCAGATTTTACTTTTTCTTAGGTCAGAATCGTCGTCGGGCCGTTAAACCCCACACACTCACTCTTAGGTCAGAACAAAGATGTTTTATATGATATAGAGAAGAATAGTCTGCCAGTATCGGCTAAACTTAGAGTTACTTTGTCTTACATGAATGTTTTCTTTCTTTTGCTTAGTTCTGATCTTTCAGCTTTATATTTTGCTTATTCAATACTTATTATTTAAGAGTTTACACTCCCCGTGGTCTCCCAATTTTGTTGGAAGAAGCTACAGAAGATGCAGGTATACCTTTTACGTCATGCCATTTCTACTCAGTATTGCTTGTTGCCAACGGTTTCTTCCATTAAATGCATAATAGCACAAGTAACAAACAGTTAATCTGGAATTTTTAATATTTACTTAGCTAATGTGCCTCTCTCGCAAGAAAGGTTTCTTTAGAGTAAGGCTTACTAATAACGACTCTTCCATTCTTTCATGTTTAATCGTTTTCAAGATGGTGTTCAGTGACAGCTGTTTGTTTATCTTTAGTGAATACATAATTTTTCAAGCAATATGATAGCATGAAAACGCTATCGAAAACACATAGGTTTACGGAACAGCAACTATGCAGAAAATTCCTGTTTATGTTTCTATTTGTATGATGGTTTCATAAATTACAAATAATTAACACATGTGTTTGAGCATTGCTTGTGTGTAATATAACTGCAACTGGCAACGCATAATGTTTGACCCAACATAAACGTCATCGTCAGCAATAGCAAATGGCTGTGAGCCGAGTAGAAATGGCTGTGATTTGTTGCTAGAAAGTTACGTGTCACCAACATGGCTGTCAGAGCACGCATGCGCAAATATCTGACCTTAAATATAACGCTCAGTGTGGTGATGAATCATCCTTTAACTACTCGTATGATAATATCACTTTGTATCTATAACGTAACGTACTATCTTTTGAGTTTGGCTTCATTCATTTCCAAATAAGGCTTTTGAAAAGCATAAAAATTCTGTTTTCACGATTTGTCACACCTATCACGCACAAAGGGCGCTAAAAAATCTTCGCAACGTATCGTTTTCCGGGGTCTTTTGAGACGTGAGCTTCACCCTTAGATTTTAGCCCATTCAAAGGCGTGTCCTGTGCTAGCCGATAAGGTGTTACTACCAATCATAAGAGGTCTGTATGGCAAACTGAACTCACTCACTTCCTCTTTCTCTTTTAATAAATACGATCCACAACGTAAATATACATTTTGTAAACTTTGGTGGTCTAAAGCAGCCAATAAAGTGGCCATAGCTTCGTACAGTGATATATAATGTGACATAGCACGAAGTGCAGAGAGATTTTCTTTGGTGATCTTTGTACATAAAAGTTAGAGAAGATATTGCATTCCGTCCAAAATTTACACCGAGATTTTATTGGAAATAGATGTTTTAGGGCACCCTCTGAATAAAGAAATAAATAAAAAACAAATAGGAAAAGACTTCGACTTTTTATATCCTTAAAGAAAAAAAGCTCAAACTATTTTGATTGATTTATCATTTTTAAAGCTTTGACGTCCTTTGACAGTCACCAACATAATGTCATATCGGACAGTGTAAGAATAAAATGGGTGAAATGATGCTCAAATGACCCCGAGGTCCATAGAGCTTTAAGTTACCCGACAGAATAAGGGAAAACCTCGGCAAAACTTTATTCGGATAACTCACCCTAAGCGAGATTCGAGCTAGATACCTCTCGGACGTGAGACAGACAATACAGAGGTTGGCAAGATATTTTGTGACAAAAAATGCGTCTTTCTTTTTTTGCCAAATTTAAACAAATAACGAATATCTCGGAAGTGGCTCCCTCAAAAGAAAAAAGAAGTATTTGACATAAATTGTGTCGACATTCCCAGAAAATTCAATGTATCACTTATAAAATGCCATGGAATTGCAATTTTGTGTCCGTCACTGGACCTGACTGACTGTCCATCCGACTGAAGCAGTAGAGTGGGGCTTATCAGCTTATGTAAGCATTTCCAAAGAGACATTATTGGACATCGCTGTGATGGGTATTAAAAAGAACTTTATGTCCAAAAGTGAGACTTCTAAATAGCTGGACAGGAAACAGATATGATTTGTCTTTAACTCGCTTCAGATTGCCACAACAAGAGAAAGTTGGAGTTGAACAGAGATCCATTATTAATGTGCCAGCCAGCAGGTGCGTTTGAACCGGTGACGTCCAGGTGTTAACGATCCTTTTGACAGAATAATCTCAGCCATTTCACTTAAACTGAAGCGCTATCTTTTTTTACTTTCAGGGAGAGCTCAACAACTGTGAGAACCTGTCTGTTCGGTGCATTCTCCAATATATTGCTACTCTAACAGAGGTACAACATTTTTCATATTTCAAGGGAAACCCAATTAGGTAATGACAAAGTCACTTTGGAACGCTAAAATAAAAACGGAAGGTTAGAAATGTTGAATATCCATTAACAAAACCTGTTTTGTGAACAGCGCCTGTTAAAATACAGACTACGCTCCTTTTAGGTTGAAAAGTAACGATGAAAGTTTTTAACGTAACATCGATTAAAAAATCTGATATGTTAAACTAACCTCACTCTTTGTACTAACTCTTGGAGTGTTACAAAAGTTTATTGTTCTATCTACTTCTTTTTAATGCACATAAACTTTCTTATAGGTTTCTTTGTACGTATAAGTAGAATAGAGTAGGCTAAAGTGAGTCATTGTTTACTTTTCTACTATGTATAGTAAGCAGGGGAAGTATTGTATTCCACCCAAAACTCCTATGTCAAGATTTCACCGGAAATATGTTTAGAGGTCCCTGAGTTTAAAAGAAACATTTTTAGAAAAAAGTCCGGGCGCGCGCGCGCGTGTGCGCGTGGCTGTGCACAGCATAACTTAAAAACAAGTCGGTTAAAAAGCAAACTTGGCATTTAAGTTTAATATGCTTCAAGAAAGCGACACGAAGATTTAGAAGTAAATACTTCCACTCCAAACTACCCTTTACATGGACACTTTTTCGAATATTTTGATTTTTTCTAAAATGGCTCTAACGATTGTGGTTAAAGTGCCATATGTTTGCGACATTTTTATGGCAAATAAACTATATATTTTGAATTTTCTGGCTATAGCTGATGTAGTCCTGTTTACCCTGGACGAACTTTGCATAACTGGTAAACCGTAGGAACCGGAGAACCCCGAGAATCCGGAGAAAATCCGCCCTTAAGCCATTTCATCCACCAGGAGTACCACATGCGGGACCTTGGGATCACACCGGATCGTAAGTAGCCAAATTATAATACTATTACCCCAAATATGGATAAAATAGAAAAGTGGTATTCCATGTTAGCCGAATTTCCTCTATATAGTTGCTTGACACAGATATCCGAACTGCTGCTGTTGCTGCCGATAACTTCATATCGAGACGTAAACGGTTGGTCACTGCTAGTAACGTTAACACAAAGTAATTACGATGGTTATAACCGTTTCACGAAAATAAAGGACCCTATTAAGGAAACAATCTAGTGAACGCTTCCTTAGTGCTGAAAGAGTCCAATGTTTGTGAGCCAACAGCAAAGGAAAAAGACATCAATGCCACAGAAACATTCATTTGTCTCTCTTACTCTCGCTGCATTTGTTCGCAATGACGATAAGGGACGTGTCCTTCTGTTTTTCTTATTCAGCATTTCTTCCCATCATCTCGAATAGACGCCTCTTCGAGGAAATCGATTCGAACAAATCGAATAGGCATCAGCAGAGTTCGATTAGTTGAGGATTATGAGAGTTCTTAGACCTTTTCCGTTTTCTGGCACTTCCGTATGAAGAGGGGAAGCAGAGGAAGTGGTTTTTAGCAAAAGAGAAGTGGAAATGGGGCAGGCACAGCTTCAAACTTTTGGAGTGGTTTTACTTTTAGAGAATTATCAAGACTGGCGTTGAGGAGAAGATGAGCAAACTGCAATGTCGGACTAAGATGGGAAGGAATTTTAACAGGAAGCAAGAATATGAACAGGAGAAGTTAAAGTAAGTGATTAGGTAATATTCATTATGAATATTCAATATTTGTCTCATATTCTCCTCTCTATTTCATGTCAATCGAAATAAAGGTTTAATTATATATTTTATTTAAGGAACAATTGGAGTTGGAGAACACAGTAACCTTAAGTGATGTCAAATATATTAAGAGCTGGTCGATGTGTGATGAGTGCATTCTATTCTCTTTGCATGGCTAGGACAAACAAAGAATATTCTATTTAAGAAAAGTAGAAGTATTTGAAGATTCTAAAACAATAATTTATGTAAACTGGGTATCTTCACGAACATTTTGACATAAATTGTCTGCTTTAACGAGATATATTTTTGTGTAGCAATATTTGTCTCTCTCTCTCTCTCTTATACTTTAGTAGTTACAGAAAAGTCATCCAGAATGAAGAGAATTTCAGAACATATTTCTAGAATAGGATATAAAAATAATTTGTCATGTAAACATCTTAAACGTATGGCATTTTAATCAAAATCATTGGTCATTTTTTAAATGAAAGTAAACATGATCGACAATTTTTCACTCTATTATGAGGTTCTTCTTGAAAATCTTCATGCGGTATCTTTGAAAGGTGCTGAATTTATATATCTAATTTGGTATTTAATCGACTTTTTGTTTTTGAAACGGCTATGCTATTCTCTCTCTCTCTCTCTCTCTCTCTCACACACACACACACACACACACACACACACACACACACACACACACACAATATATGGATAGGGAAATTCAACAAGCTCTGCATCACATATATACTTATTTTTTTACCATGTCATATGAAAAATCTGATGTGCTGCACTCACATGACCTTCTCTACTCTTGTACCTACCATTCTTACAAACTCTTGTTCCTATATTTTCTTCGTGTTAGTTGAGATAAACATTTGTACAAATTATCTTATTGCTTATTTCCTTGTAGGTACAAGGGGAATATTAGAATACAGTAGGCTTTGTGCGATAGTCAATTCTTACCCTTTCGCTACCAGTGTTGCTTCAGAGCTACATCAGTTTCTTGAATTAATTTAAAATACAGTATTTGAATTTCCCGCTGAATATCAAGAAACCAGGGAACCTACGTGCTAATACTTCAGTTTCCACTCTATAGATGGCAAATATGATCACAAGTGTGCTGACACCTGGTATGAGAATCATCTGATGCGCATGACTTGAGTCATCGTCTACGCAGCAAGTAAAGTATTTCACTATAAAATGCCAGGTAATGCTCATTTACCATTTCAAATATACAAATAGATTTAATTTTTCATTAAACTGACACTTTTACATAGTTGTGGTTTCCAATTTAAATTTAAATTACAAAGACAAGCAATTAAAGTACACGTTGCTCCAGAGCAACATTGGGGTTCAGAGGTAGTGTTACACGATAACCTCACTTTTGAATGGCTGTATTTATATTCTGTTTTCTTTTTAGGTAAACCGGAAAAGAAGAGTATTTTGAAGCAGGATGAAGAAGAGGAATACCTTATGAAAGTTCTTGAAGGGAATGCTTCTGATATAAGTGATTTAGAGGATAGAGAATTTGATTTTGATGATGAAGATGAAACGGTTACTGTGAACCAATTCCCTGAAGAAAATTTGGAGAATACCAATGAATCTGGAGATGAAAATGAGCTTGTAGAGGTAAAACCTGTATTAAATATAAATAATTTGGAACACTGCTGAACAGTATATTCCCTTTCAAATGTTTCATAGAGGAAAATGTGGAAAATAATGTTTGTTTCTCTTATACTTTTCAGGATATAGATCCAGTTGAAACTGAGGATTCTATTAATGAACTTAGAGAGCTATCTACAGCAGCATCATGCCCTAGAAAAAGGAACAGAACATTTACTTTCCGTAAAGTTGATTTTACAGCGGAGGATACAACATGAAAGTTCACAATCCCACTCCCTCCACAGGATGAGATGACACCTTACAATTATTTTTGTTTGTATTGGTCAAAAGATGTATTTGAACTACTTTACGAGCAATCCAGTATGTATGCTCATCAAACAGATGGTACAATGCTGAACTCCTCTGTAGAAGACATCAGCAACACAAGAACTTGAAATCTGAATTCTCCCTAGCTAAGTTTCAGGCATATATTGCCACAGCACTAATGAAAGCTGGAGAGTCAAAAGGGCAACGAAAAGGCTCAGGGGAAACCACACCAAAAGCAACAAAAAAGAAACAGTTTGCAATTAGACCAATTGATGATGTTCTTTATGATAGATACCAACACTGGCCAGAATATGCAGCAAAAGGGAGATGGAAACACTGCATCAATGGATTCACACAAATGACATACAGAAAGTGCGAAGTAAATTTGTTTGACACCAACAAAAAACTGTTTTTATTTCATTCTAAATAGCCATTTATTGTTCTAAGTACTAGCAATGTTATCTACATGCTATTAAGTGTGGCAGTATTAAGTGCAATGTAGTTTTCATTTGTACACTGGCAATTTTCAACTAAGGAATATATAAAACTTTGAAAAATAAATAAATAAATAAATAAATAAATGTACTGCATCATCAGTGATTATACAGTAATATCATGATTGCTTTATTACTGCAATTCAGGTTTTAATAATAAAGTTATGCAAAAAAAAATGGGAAAACAAAATTTCTAGTATTATGAGTTTGCATATTATTAAGTTACCCTGAAACCCCAGTGTAGCTCTGAAGCAACATGTCATAAAATTTAAACCCATTAGGGAAATTTTTCAAAAATCACAAAAATGTGTTTTAGTGCATTAGTTTATCATTATATATCAAGATCACGTTTCTAATTTAAGTTTAAAACATGTTGGGGTTGAAAGGGTTAAAGCTTTGAGATTCCCTTCTCTTTCCGCAGTTAACATATGAAAAAATGAACAACGATGTTCCACTTCACAAAATTTTTAGGTTTTCCGAAACTCTCACACATAACAAGGAATATTTCTAAATGGTTCATCCTACAAGAAAATTTATTGAGACATAAATTGTGTATTTTAGCAAGATCTACATTTTTTGTATAGTACGATTCGGTCTATCTCTAACGGTTTACCAGTTATGCAAAAGTCGTCTAGAGTAAATACGACTACAGAGGCTATAGCCAGAAAATTCAAGATATACATTTCATTTGTCATAAAAATATCTCAAACATATGAAATTTTAATAAAAATCGTTTGAGCCATTTTCAAGAAAATAATTTTTGAAACATTTTCCATGTAAAGGGTAGTTTAGGGTAGGACTATTTTCTTCAAAATCTTCGTGTCGCATTCTTGAAAGACATTAAACTTAAACACCAACTTTAGTTTTTAACCAACTTTTCGTTTTTGAGTTATGCTGTCCAGATACAGAGAGAGACTGACACACAGACAGACACACACAGGGACCTTTTCCTAAAAATACTTTTTTGTTTTGAGGGGGTCTCAAAACATATATTTCCGGTGAAATCTCGACATCGAATTTTTGGTTGGAATACAATACTTTCCCTACTTACCAGTAGAGAAAGTAAAAACTAATTTTTACCATTTCTGCTTTCCTCCTTTTTCATCAGAACCGAAATCTCCGAGCCGTGAAGCGGCATTGGTATTGTCATTACTCTATTGAATTTCATCCTAGTTTCAGCAATATATTGATAACGCCACATACATAATTGAATTTATTGATTTTGGTTTGGATATCATCGTTCCTCATCTAAGAAATGTTACAGCCGAAGTAATTAAAGTATTTTATCTGCTACAAGGTAGAAATAATTGGATGCAACGCATACAACGAATTACAGACGACTGCACACCAAAACTCATTATAAGCTACAACCCAATAGGAAAAATAAATGCTGGTAGACAGACAAGAAATGAAACCAAGGCTTATGAGGCTTAATCCATGAAGATGATTTCTGCAAATGTTTATCTCAGACGCAGAAATAAGCGTTTATAAGAATCTTTAATAGAAGAGTACGGAAAGTCATGTGAGTGCAACAGATCAGAGTTTTACTTTGTCAAAACCAGGACTTCAGCTCTTTAGGTTTTCTTAATGTTGATTTTTTCTAAATCATTCTTTTCACGTTAAAACACGTTGATTCCATATTCATAGTGCTAGACTCTATGGGGAATAAAGGAAAATTCCCAATCCGTGCCGGGAAACGAACCATAACCTACGGATTGAAAAGCAGAACGCTGACCACTCGACCGCAGAGGTTGTCTAATTATCGTTCTGTCGGTACTGTTTGTGCTCATTGGACAGTAAATTAATATGTAATGAGTGTAATTCATCAGATTATATATAAAATTATATATAATTACAAAGTCTATATATATAGGCTTTGAGAGGTGGAATTGCTCAGAATGTTTCGCCCTAAATTCTTAAAATGTGCACGATTTAAGCATGAATATTGGTACTTTTTAGTCTTCACGACCTGGGGCCGCAACTTTTCCATCAAGTAGCTCCTCAATTGGTCCTCCGGGACCAATGAGGCTGAGTGCACCCCGTGCCAGACCTCCCTGAGAGGATAAAATCCCCATGCTAGTACCGGGGATCGAACCGGGGTTCTCCGCGCCAGAGACAAGCGTGCTACCAACTGCGCTACGGAGGATGCATTTGAAATACTCGTATATGTATCTCGTAAAGGATAAATAAACATATTGGACATGGACAAACCGAAGTGCCGCACTAGGTTCCCGGTCCTTTGTGCTTTTACCGTGAACCTGGATGGGCGGATGGACTCAAATGGGTGAATAAATCCGGAAAACTCAGAACGGGGTCGCTAACGTTTCTAGTTTGAACGCCACTGGAAGACAAACCTTTACAAAGTGCGTAAGCAACGCCCAGCAGCAACCCACCGAACACGTCGCCGTATCCTAAACCCCGAAACAGATGACAATGAAGGAAATGAGAGGTACGAAAATGGTGGTCAAGATGGAAGCATCCCAGCATTCTCCTAACAAATGGGGAAACTACGGAAAACGCATGGGTCAACGTCATCAGGGATCGAACGCGAGACCTCCCGAATTTGACTTGCACACGATGCCGAGACGCAACCTTTTTCGGTGGGGATAGACAGAACTTACCTCACAGAAACTTTAGATCTCAAAAAAAGTGCCAAATGTTTTGTAGTACTGATTCCTGTATTTTTGTTACTCTTCGTTTCCATTAAACAGTACTTTATATGTTTTGAAATTGTAAAAATGTCACTGTGTTGTTTCTACTACTTTAGTGTCCTGCATCTGCTTATACCTAACACAAAATGCAGTGACACTTTCTGCAAACGTTTATCTCGATTAATACTAATTACGGGATAGCAACTTCTCAGTCAGGCTGTAGTTGAAACACACGATGTAAGTGAACGTTTCGCAGTTCCCCAAGAGGGAGCCACACCTGTATGTGGGTTGGTACACACCCCTTACACGTGTTTACCGGTGTTACAGTCCTAAGGTCTACGAATTTCCAGTCTCGAACAGTAATTCCTCACACCAACTCGACTTATAATCAGTAACTCCAGATTTATACAGCAGATTCCAGTCCTCCAATAGCGGCAATGGTGTATCCAGATGCTATAGCAGCACTTTTTAAATCACGCGTGCCAATAATGGAAAAAGAGGGTAGCAACTGCTCCCACATCACATGACATTCATCCTCACTACATCGTTGTCTGCCCGTACAAATACGCGACACACTGTAATAATAAAAATCCGATGTGTCACATTCACATAACTTTCTCTACTCTTCTACTATTCTTACAACTTCCTTGACTTGCTTCATGTTAGTCGAGATAAACATTTCCACAAATTATCTTATTGCTGATTTTCTTGTACATTCAAGGGAAATATGGGAATACAGTAGGTTTTGAGTGATAGTCAAATATTTTAAAACTTTGAAATTTAGTTCTCTTTGCAGTCCCAAACAGATAAAAAAGTGAAAACGACCTTCCATTTGAGAAAATATTCGAGTAGTGCAAAATTCACACAAATACCAAGGAATATCACTCCACAAAAAATGCATACAGAAATAACTTGGTGTTTTAGCGAGATCCACATTTTTGTATACTAAGATTTGGTCTATCTCTTACGGCTTAACAGTTATCCAAGTCTTCAAGAGTAAACAGGACTATGTGGGCTATAACCAGAAAATTCAAGTGTGTTTCATTTGTCATAAAAATGTCTTAAATATATCCTATTTTAATCAACATTTTCGAAAGCTTTTCCGTATAAAGAGTAGTTTAGGGTGGAAGAATTATCTTACAAATCTTTTTGTTGCATCCTTGAAAGATATTAAACTTAAATACCAACTTTGGTTTTTATCTGACTTTTCATTTTTTAGTTATGCTGTTCATAGACAGACACATAGGCACACAAACATGGAACTTTTTCTAAAAAAATCTTTTTTTTTTTATTCAGGGGGCCTCAAAATATATATTGCCTTTGAAATCTAGACGTCGAATTTTTGGGTTGAGTACAATACTTCCCCTATCTACGTAGTATGGAAAGTAAAAATTGGTGTCAAACAAATTTTCTGATCTGACGTCTAGTAAAAGAACCTGATTTCAGCTTATAAACTACATATACTACATATATAGCTAAAACTCACTTTCAGGACCCCTGAAAAAAAAAAAAAAATAATAATAATAATAATAATAATAATAATAATAATAATAATAATAATAATAATAATAATAATAATAATAATAATAATAATAATAATAATAATAATAAAGCATTTTTAGAAAAAGATATGTGTGTATGCGCGTGTGTGCGTGTCTGTATATCTGTCTGTGAACAGCATTACTCAAACGAAAAGTCGGTTAAAAACGAAGTTATTTAAGTTTAATATCTTTCAAGGATGCAACGCGAACATTTTGAAGAAAATTACTCCACCTTAAACTACCCTTTATATGGATAATTTTGATTTTCTCAAACACGGCTCTAGCAATTTTGATTAAAATTCCACATGTTTAAGACATTTTTATGGCAAATGAAATGTAGATTTTGGATTTTCTGGCTATAGGCCACGTAGCCCTCTATACTCTTGATGAATCTTGTATAACTGACAAACCATAAGAGAGAGACTACGTCTTACTATACGAAAAGTATATCTCATTGAATGCATTTTTTGTGGAATCGATCATTTCGGACATATTCGTTGTTATTTGTGTAATTTTTCCAATAGCTGTACTTTCCTGAATTGGATGATCGTTATTCGCTCTTATCTCTTGACCGTGTAAAGGGAATAGAATTTCAAAGCCCTTGCATAGCGACTAGCTACAAAAGATTTAAAGATTTGACTATCGCTCAAAGCAATTAGCAATAGTATAATTTCTACTAATGTTTATCTCGAGTAAGACAAAAGAATAGTTAGTACAACAGTAGAGAAGGTCATGTGCGTAGAAACACATCAGATTTCCTCACATCTTGTTTTGTTTACAGAAAAACATGATTACTTTTAGAAAGATCTGGAACATGAATTTCCGGTAAATTATATTTGTGGATGAAATGCAGCTTTTCCTGTACCTCGTAGTAGAGAAAGCAATACTTAGATTGGATGCAGTTTTTCTATTGCTTGCCATGACACTATCCACTCATTTGGAAGTATGTGCAGCAGACATCCAGAAGCCAAGCTGGAGAGCAAAGCTGATATTTCGTGGAATGGCAAAGGAAAATGAGCCGTGAAATGACAATACAGGGCAACGAGAACAATCGACATTCTCATATCCGGTAAACTACTGTAGCGGAAGTTATTGTTTCCATGGAACGGAGCACAGTCGGTAAGAGATTTTACAGTAAAATAGATTCCAGTGCTTCCAGCAAAAATAATAGAGACAGACCTCGTCTTCAAAATTAGCGAACATAGTCAAAATATGTACAAACTTTCATGCAATTACCACAAAGCAAACGCAAATTAAGTTAATTTAAATCTAGAGACAAAAACGCCTCATATAGGGTTTTGAGTTTATATTATTATTGAATACAGTGTTTGCGTTTCGTTTCTGTAGTAGACAAATCAGATTAAATGTTGAACTGTAAATGCTTAAAATTAAATTTGAAGCTTTCTAAACTAATAGAGAACATGTGTATATTTTATTTGTAAATGGCTATAACTAGGATTCGAACCTTTATACAGCTATCGCGAAATGAGGCGATCTCAAGTTACCATGCCACTGGGTAGAGCGTGGCCTTATTTGAATATTAGGATTACAAACGCGTGGCTCTTAGAACACTCACTCCCTTTGGTCGTATTCTAACTTGAGCCTCTAGTTACTAAAGCTCTTCTTTTGTAACTAGCACTATTAAATCGTGTTACACTTTTCAGTATAACGCCTCGAGAATCCCCATTTGCTATCCACAGTGAATCTTAAATATCTGAGAATACTGCATGTTAAATCGCGGATTAGGATGAGCTACTGAATTAATAAATTGACTAATGGAAGGAGCAGTATCTGGTGAAGCATTTCCAGGCAAATCTATGCAGTGAAACAACGCTAGCCCATTGCAAACCTGGAAGCAGGTGGAAGCACACAAAACGACCTGTCCCTGCATGTTCATGAATTCCTTTCAGATGCTACGTTAATTAGTGAGATGGTATTTCTACCGACTGGTCGGTACATGTTCCCTGAGGAATGTAAACTAATTTGTGCTAAGGCAGCACGTTCCGAGAGAAGTCTGCTAAACGTGAGGTCAGTTAAACTTGGCCCAAATTTCTTGTATCCCTACGTGTGACAAAAGATAGTGAACCACACACAGTCTTGCAATATACGTACCTACAGTCACGAAGCTTGTGGCGTGTTTTCGCAACTCGAGCGATTACAGCGCTCCTGGTGGAGCGGAATGTACTACTTGCTACTTACGGAATGGTAATAACCAACCAAACAACTATGTTGATTTGTTGTTTGAAGAAAAACACGCTGCTGCATGGGATGTTCGTTTAATATAATACAGGAGGATACGCTTTTAGTGCTATATATTGCACGAACAAACAGAAACAAAGGTCAGATTTATCCTTTATCACCGAGGAAGAAAGTGGTCACGTGTGCCGCTCGCACTCGGGATATGTCTGTTCGATTCCTGATGACCCCTCTCTCTGACTTCGGCTTTTTCGTCGTTTACCCTGGTCGGTTACTGAGTGCTAAGGTATTTGCTCATGATTTATTTTCCTTTATTTTCCTTTTCTTTCGTTTCCTTCTAATCTTTCTTGTGTACCAAGTTTTGTGGAGTATGGCATGCATGTTTGCCCGAAGGAAAACTGCTACACGAGGGCTTATTCGATTTCTCCATCCTCCTCTTTAATCAACTCCAGCAATTGAATGATTCTTTGAGCCTGGAAACAGGCACTTCTGCCCGTCTTGTGTCCTGTCTGCTGTGCCTGTTTTTCCTTCAATGCAACCTTCCTCCTGGGGTGTGGTATACCTCCTTTGGATTTATTTCTCTTGGGGGCCATAAGGGTGCAACTTTGCTTAGACTATACAGGTTAGCGTTGAGGGTAGAAAATATTTCTTGCGGGCAAAAATACCGGAAGTCTATTGATATCTGATTCTTCAGTCCAGCACTGTTTGGATAGAAGGAGTCAAACCTCTTCACCACAACAGAGACAGAGGAGCGAATACCCGTTTCTCTTTTCAACATATATATTTCTCTTTCTTCAGACATGAGATAAGTAAATCCAAATGCTGTGTACTTAATATCTACCTAACTAGGCCTAATATGCGCGGCGTTGCCCTCCCTTCTAAAAGCCAATCCTATCCTGCTTTTGAATTCGGAAAGGTTCCAAGAAGCTACGCCCATTAGAGGTCGTAAGAGAATGACAAATGACGCTGTGGCTCAGAAATGGGCACGTCTGTCTAGGGAAACATTTGCTCAATAAGTTCCTATGATGTGTTACAACATGAGGTTTCATGATTTGCAAACTGATTTCCCAAAGACGCCACACGTAGATTTTCAAGTAAAGGTGCTCTCCCCAAACTGCCATTTGTGTGGAAAACAACTTTTTTATTTTCTTAAAAGTTGCTAACGGTTTTGACTATAATACCAAATATCTAGGATATTTACATATTAACTGCATATGGTAAATTTTCTAGAAACACTATGTGAAGCCGCTTCATTCTGAATGGCTTTTATATAATTGGTAAACCGTAAAAAATACACAAATACTGCCTCACACTTTATATTAAACTCCATGTGTTGTTAACCATCTCCCAGGCATTTATTATTTGTTGGAATTTTGATAAATTTATATTCTTTACAAGTTTATATTTGCTGTTTCAATTTTTTTAGATGAAACACAGAGAATTTCCAATATCATCAGATTAAAAAATTGACTCTTACGTGTAGTATGAAACTTGAACGTTTTTTGTAATTCCAAGCACTAAGTTAATAACACAGACTCGTATAACTCAATAAATGCTGCTTGTTTCATGCAACACTTACATTTTCCATAATAGGCCTTAAGAATTTCGGGATAAATCTAGGGACAATGAAAACCTGGCTGTTTTACCATGCCAGGTGTACCTATCCTCCCCCCTCCCCCTCCGTCCCATTTCCTTGTCCTCATCACTGCGTGACACTTCTAGCAGCGTATTGCAACTGTCCATAGATCAGTAGTTATGCCTCACTCCTTACGAAACACCTGTAAAACGGTAACTGGGAATTGCTCCTAAACATTGTGAACAGGGAAAATCATATGAACGTAGCACACCAAAAGGTTTTACCTAATCTCTAAAGTTTTTTTCCTTCATATACAACCTAAGGAACAAAAGTGAATCGGCGAAGTTAGAACTGTGTAACTTCTGTCCTGGTGTGTTGAACAGTTTCTAAATTAATGGGTTTTTAATGTTCCCTGAGTTGTGAAAGAGCGAGTTATAAAAGCAGGATTACAGAATATTATGAAAGATTACCACAAAGTAAAAGTGAGAGGATTACTGCAAGGAAGGCACGGACCGGAGCCTGTATTCCGCGATACAGTGGAAGGCGATTCACTCCTCGCTTGACTGCTGATGCTCCTGAACTAAGAGGAATCACCTGTTGGGAGACGAGGAACCTAACTTGTAATCTCAAAGATATTCACCATCCGATTATATTCCACAGCTTGGAAATAGTTGCCATTCACGCAACTGAGGGGAGGGTTAAACACAGGATCTCCCTTTGGCAATGCTCGCAGGGAAGGAAAAGCGGCTTATAGAGGGTGCCCAGCTAATTTGGTGCCGTATACTGTGGTCATTCCTCTCCGTTAATTACGTTAGAGTGGGCCTAGGGGAGAGAAGTTGCAAGAATTCTTGGAGGTGAAGCTAATTCCGGTAGAATGTTCCCCAAAGCAAAACCGAACAGACCAGGGGAAACAGAAGCAAGATATTACACGAACTCTCTGCAAGTCTTCTGGTATACAAACCGATCTGTGGTAGGGTGGCGAGGGTTGCAGAGAGTAAGGGGCACAAGTCACGTGTTCGAGCTTCATGGGCAAGCAACATTTAAACGCTACTTCGTTACCTATAAACTCTATAACTAATAAAACCCTATTCAAGGATACATATGTATCTTAAACTCAAAAATATAATTTACTTTTTACTCGTTTTGAGTGCGTTTGTGTTTATACATGCGTGGATGGGTAGTTTGTATGCGTATGTATGTATATGTAAGTGTGGTGGTGGCGGCGGTGATGGTGGTGGTGGTGGCGGTGGCGGCGGTGGCGGCGGCGGCGGCGGCGGCGGTGGTGGTGGTGATGGTGTGTGTTGTGTGTGTCTGTTGTGTGTGGTTTGTTGTGTATAATGAATTGAATTGAAGCCAACAGTAATCTCTTAAAAGAAACTTATTTATTCTTTTTTTAAATTAACTTTTTCAGCCATGGATCCATATAATACCCACACTAGTCAACTGTCAATATTGATTTGCATATTTTACATTACATTCTATATAGAGCTGAACCTGCTTTGTAAGTAACCCAGTTTTACGTAATTCGCATTTATACGTAAATTGTTGTAGGTCCCTGAAATACGTAATTTAGAAACGTGTTAATAAAATCTTACTTAAACCTAATGCATGTATACGTAATTCGCCCTAATAAATATTAAATTTCACTGAGATATAGCTCAGCGTTACATAAATATGAGCATAAGGCATATGTTATCGTAAAAGGAACTCGAGAGGTATTTTTCTTATCTCTGTTGATAAAGGCCCAACCTGAGCGGGCGGCTTTGGGTGCGACAATGTCGTAGCAACAAACGAAAAGTAAACAAACATTTTCGGTATCTGGTGTTTACTGTTGAACAGCGGTTTTGACTTTCAGTTCTCAGTTGCTTTCAATTAGCCATGAGATATTAAAAAGGAAATGGTACTCAACGCAAAATCACTTAGGACTTGCTTATAGCACACTACGTACAGTCAGTAACAAAACGAGGTGCATGCAAGAAAAGTAAAACAATTTAACTGATTAACAGAAATGAGCTCTACTAGCTGAGAGGAAAGCATCATGCCATTTGTTTCTGTTACATACTGTTACGGACTATTGAAAGGTTGCATTTGCAGCCTATATCGTTTGTTTCTGTGGCGGATTATTGTCACATTTTTGCGACTGCAGTTTTCAAGTTCGTGCATTCTTCAACTTCGGGTAAACTTAAAACCTGCTTCTAAGGATGCGGTAAGTGCTAGAACAAGGGAAAATTTAGATGTAAGACACATTTTTCCAAAATAACGCAGGGATCAGCAAGAAAATTCACCAAATAGTGGCAAAAGGTGAACAACGAGAGTGGGAACAGCAGAAAAATGGCACAAAGAACAGTGAAATACTAGTTCAGAATAAAGTGAGGGATTTCAAGGAAATCATCCAAACCAATCTACACTTTAAGATATTTGCATAAAAAAATATAAAATATACCTATATGCAGAATTTCCTAGAAATAGTTCCTGAAGACGTCTTTCTGATTTACTTTTTGTATGATTGATAAGTCATAAGATATAGACAAAATCTTATTGCACATAAAATGTAGACCTTATTAAAGTGCACAACTTTTCAAATAATTTTTTTTTGTGGCAATAACCTTTTCGGAGGTATTCTTTCTAATGGGATTCAATCTTGCAATGTATACTTATTTCAAGTGTTAGGTAATTATTCCTTTTTTCTAAAAGTCATGCAAAGAACTTGGAATTTCATCCCTGTCTCTCAAGCTACAGCTGTTAGTTACATCTGTAGAAGAGTAAGCAGAGAAAGCCATGTGAATGCAACAAATCAGACTTTTATCTCCTATACCGAGTCTTTTTTCTTTACTTGATTATCCTCCCCTTATGTAGGACTTACACCCGCTAGGCCTTATAGGCTAGTGCTTAGGTTCACACGCCTGTCGGGGAGCACAGGAACCTATGTACTGGACAGACCACTCATACCCCTCACACCCTGTATATTTCCGATGAACTTAATGTCTTGAATTTCTAATGGAAATCAGCATATCCTTTGCTTACTACAATAGTAGTACGGAAAAAAAAAAAAATCTGTGTTGCACTGACATGACTCTTGTACTAACCATTCTTACAATCTCTTATTCCTATATTTTCTTCGTGTTAGTTGAGATAAACATTTACAGAAATTATTTTATTGTTTATGAAGCTGTACGTGCAAGGAGAATATGAGAATACAGTAGACTTTGCCATAGTAAAATCTTTTAAAGGTTTGAGATTCCGTTTTCTTTGCAAGGCTAACATATAAAAAAATCTGATGTGTTGCACTCACATGACTTTCTCTACTCTTGTACTAACCATTCTTACAAACTCTTATTCCTATATCTTCTTTGTTGTTAGCTCAGACAAACATTTGTACAAATTATCTTATTGCTTATTTCCTTGTTGGTGCAAAGGGAATGTTAGAATACAGTAGGCTTTGTGCGATAGTCAAATGTTTGAGATTCTGTTGTCTTTGCACACTTGACATATAAAAAAATGAACAGCGATGATCCATTTCACGAAAGTTCTAAGTTTTCCGAAACTCACACACACAACGAAAGAATATCTCCGAAATGGTTCACCCTACAAGAAAATTTATTGAGACATAAATTGTGTATTTTAGCAAGATCTACATTTTTGTATAGCATAATTTGGTCCATCTCTAACGGTTTATCAGTTATGCAAAAGTCGTCCAGAGTAAATACGACTACAGGGGCTATACCCAGAAAATTCAAGATATACATTACATTTGTCATACAAATATCTCAAACATGTGACATTTTAATCAAAATTCGTTACAGCCATTTTCAAAAAAATCAAAATTTTCGAAAAATTTTCCATGTAAAAGGTAGTTTAGCTTGGGGCTATTTTCTTCAAAATCTTCGTGTCGCATACTTGAAACTCGTTAAACTTAAATACCAACTTTGGTTTTTAACTAACTTTTCGTTTTTGAGTTATGCTGTCCACAGACTGACAGACACACAGACTGACACACAGACTGACACACAGACTGACACACACAGACACACACACGGACCTTTTCCTAAAAATGCTTTTTTTTGGATTCAGGGGGCCTCAAAACATATTTTTCCGGTGAAATCTCGACAGCGAATTTTTGGGTGGAATACAATACTTCCCCTACTTACCAGCAGAGAAAGTAAAAATGAGTCACGATCTTTTGTATGAAAGTTCCCCAAAACTCACACAAATTAAGGAATATCTCCGAAATGGTTTATTCTACAAAACATTAATTTAACATAAATACTATGTGTTAGCAAGATCTATATTTTTGTATAATAAGATTTGGTCTATCTTACGGTTGACCAGTTATGCAAAAGTCATCAAGAATAGATAGGACTTCATGGGCTATAGTCAGAAAATTCGAGATATACACTTCATTTGCCATAAAAATGTCTCAAACATATGGCATTTTAATCATTTTAATGATTTTTGAGAAAGTCAAAATATTCGAAAAATTTTCCATATAAGGGTAGTTCAGGGTGGATAAATTTTCTTCCAATTCTTCGTGTTCCATGCTTGAAAGATATTAAAACTTAAATACCGACTTTGGTTTTTAACCGATTTTTCGTTTTTGAGTTATACTGAGTCAGACATATATATATATATATATATATATATATATATATATATATATATATATATACACACACACACACACACACACACATACACACATACACACATACACACACACACATACACACAGAGAGACACACACACATACACACACATACACACACACAGAGACACACACACACGCGCGGATCTTTTTCTAAAAATGTTTTTTTTTTTTTATTCCGGGGGACTCAAAATATATTTTCGGTAAAATCTCGACATCGAATTTTAGGGTGAAATACAATAGTTTCTCTGCTTTACGTAGAAGAGAAAGTAATAAAAACTGAATCTTTCAAGTCTTAAAACCATTATTCCTAAGATACACATTGTAAGAGTGAAAAGTGCATCCTTCGATATTAATCGCAGGATTTGTCGACTACGAACTGCAATTCTCATTAAATTTAAGCCTCGGGATTCAGTATGCATAATTGAACAAATAGAGGTGAAATTAGTTTGCCGTATATTTGCTAGTCCTTTGTCAAGTTATTTGTTCGTTTTGCGGTTTCCTCTACTCCTGGTTTATTTTGTTTCCCGTAACGAGAGCTGATCTTTATGTAAGACATGTTCTAGACAACCCACTCCGTGACCTCTAATTACGTCACTGTTTGCTTCACTACACACAGCTCAAAACGTTTCTCCAACTAAACCTTTTCCCTCCTGTTGCCGATACAGATGTAGAAGATGTAAAATAATTTTAATATTCTGCACGTAACATGAATTTTAATATGAAATATAATATAGTCCTGCAACGAAAACCAAGTGTAATGTAACGGGTGATCCAAAAGACTCCGAACTGGCTGTGTTTTGCCTGTACGCGTCCTCGGGGCTTGCTGCCGTCTACCTCTGTCACAGATCAGCGCAGATGAAACCATACAACATTTTTAAAACTACTTTTAAGGCCTTTACTTATCATTGTTATTAAAGGAGGCATTTTATTCTGTGTGGAGTACTGTGCACTGTGCGCAGTGAGTCTAGTTGTGTTTTGTGTTGTCACTGTACTCGTGCAATGATGTCACGCTCTGCAACTTGCAACTACCTCATTTCACGATAGCTGTATAAAGTTTCGAAACCTAGATATAAGCTTTCTTAAAACTGGTAAGAAGTCGAGACTTGTATTCAACAGCAAGGCGAGAGAGTGTTTAATAAATTTGACTTTTTAAAATCTATATTGATTGTGGGATAAAGGAAAACTTGTGTCGGGATTGAGCAATGCCACTTCGAGCAACTCCCATAAAACTGGCATAAAAAGTTTGATGTGTTTGTTTTTTATACTTTTGCACTCTTTACACCTCTTTCCAGTTTGAGTTACAGCATATGAATTTATTACGCAGGATTCAACTGTTTGGTGGCAAGGATTGTAATTAATGGTACTGACATGTTGAAATAAAAGCACGAACATCGAAACATGGACTTAAAATATGGATTACTGTTCTACTCAAAGAAAAGAGAGAAGAAAGTGGTGAACGAGACTCGAACTGGAAAATAACGACCTTTTAGTCGAGAGCTAAAGTCAGAAGACATAACCATTGCATCGGAGGGGTTACTCTAAAAGGCCCCTTCATTTGTATGTTGCGTTCTTGAATGGTTAATTTAGCAAGTGGTGTACTGAAAGTTTAGAATCTTATGTTCTGTCGATGTTTCACATTATCTTGCCTGAGTATCAGACGGGGGGGGGGGGGGGGTGGAAGGGGAGGGGGTTACAATGCCTTTAGTATGTATCCAATTCCTTCTGTACTTGTTTTTCTATTCGTCAAACCGTTTTTCGACAAACCAATCAAAAAGTTTGCTACCTGAAAACTGCGCCGTGTGATGAATAACTTCGGTCATATGTACTATCCTCGACCTACCAGCCCAGGATTCCGGTACACCATTTGTTATCGCAAGACTATTACGTCTTTTGTGATCCGCTCACCTATGTATAGCTATTAACCGATTTGTAAACTATACTATTCTTAATAAGTAAAATTACAAGTTAGCAAATATTAATGTAATATCGTTCACTGCACTGTTCTGAATCACCAGTGAAATTATCTGCACTTATTCGCCTAACGGTCTGTATACGACCAGGATATACTGTACTTTTAAACATATGTTACTCCCTAGCTTAGAATTTGCAGCACAAATACATAGTTGGGCAAAAATAGTTGCTTATTTCGAATAACATGGTATAAATATTTTTTTTTTCACCGGTAAGGACACATTTCAACACTACATAGGTATAGACCTATTTTTTTCTGATACAAGAATATATTATTGCCTCCTAAATGTGCTTATAAAATCACGTAGCAACATCGCATATACTTTATGCAAAATATGACAAAAACTCCTGCTGCAATATCTGTGTTGCTGTTTATATTTACATCGTATTTATGCAGGCTAGGCGCTTTTTAATTTTACATGAACTGAAAGAAGAACTTTTTCAATCTCTGACTTTGATAATCTAATCTGCCATGACTTTAATTTACCCTCGCATTAATATTCTTTTGCATTGATGACTGTAAATGAATACAAAACAGTTGGTAGGATACATCAAAGTAGATGCATTTAAAGTGTCACTAAAATTAAAGCAAGCTTTCAACCTCAGTTAATGCATGGTGATGATGACTGTATATCAATTCAGCTAGTTCATAAACGATGACGATGAATTGTGTATTAGGGGTTATAGGGGCAGAGTGAAATGATAGGAAAATATTGCTTATTGTTGGTGTTCATATTTTAGCTATGGAAAATTGCTTATTACGAGTGGAGAAATGAGTATAAATACTTCATAACAAAGTACTGCGACTTCCGACAATAACTTAACGTTTAAGGGTAGTGGATAGTGTGAGCATTATGTCAATATGCAGCAAACAAAAAAAAAAAAAAAAAAAAAAAAAAAAAAAAAAAAAAAAAACGGTATTTCTTTTACAGATCAATCTAAAAAAATCTGATGTGTTGCACTCACATGACTTTCTCTACTCTTGTACTAACCAATCTTACAGACTCTTATTCCTATATGTTCTTCGTGTTAGTTGAGATAAATGTTTGTACAAATTATCTTAATCCTTATTACCTGGTAGGTGCAACGGAAATATTAGAATATAGTAAAATCGTTTAAAACTTAGAGATTCCGTTCTCTTTGCATACTTAACTTATACAAAAATGAACAACGATGTTCCATTTCACAAAAGCTTTTAAGTTTTCCGAAACTCGCACACATAACTAGAAATATCTCCGAAATGGTTCACACTACAAGAAAATTTATTCAGACATAAATTGTGTGTTTTAGTGAGATGTACATTTTTTGTATATTAAGAATTTGTCTACCTCTAACAGTTTGCCAGTTATGCCAAAGTCGTCGAGAGTAAATACGACTACAGGGGCTATAGCCAGGAAATTCAAAATATACATTACATTTGTCATACAAATATCTTAAACACATGACATTTTAATCAAAATCATTAGAGCTATTTTCAAAATTTTCGAAAACTTTCCCATGTAAAGGGTAGTTTAGGGTGCGACTATTTTCTTCTAAATCTTCGTGTCGCATCCTTGAAAAACATTAACCTTAAATACCAACTTTGGTTTTTAACCGACTTTTCGTTTTTGAGTTATGTTGTTCACAAACTGACATGCAGACACACACACACACACACACACACACACACACACACACACACACACACTCACGCACATACACACAGTCAGACAGACCTTTTTCTAAAGATGTTTTTTTTTTATCTTTATTTTTTTTTTTAATTCAGGTGGCCTCTAAACATATTTCCGGTGAAATCTCGACATCGAATTTTTGGGTGGAATACAATACTGCCTCTACGTAGCAGAGAAAGTGAAAGGCGGTAGGAAATGACAAGAAATGTTAAAAAGGCCAAAATATGGCTTTATATGACCTATGAGAATTGCATAATTTTGATCACCATTGTTAAAATTGTGCTTCGCTTATATTTTCCATGGAAAAAAGAAACACAAACATCCGGGCCCTGTTTATTAGAAGTTTGGAAGGTCAAGAATTATTTGATTGCAACATTCTGTGGCGAACATCGGAAGATCTACGACATAGAGATCATGGCTGAATCTCGCCCATAACCCTTCAACCAGGCAATGCTAGAAATTCCCTCTGCTGTTGTTTCCCGGGCATCCTTTTCCTGAGAGAAACCGTCGTCGCATGACTGGGGTATAAATCAATTTATCTGGAAATACGGTCCCACGGCAGGTTTCCTGCTTGCCTCGTCCCTACCTTCCAAATTATCTCCCCTGGATATGTTTTGAGATTCTCAAATGCAATTCTGGGCCCAGTTTGTAAACACTGGCAGAATGGGCAAGAGCTGGCAGATAAAATTTAAAATAATTTGCGACAACATGGTTGCCGGATTCTCCCCACAGGGTCACCCTCTTCCCCTACAAAGGAACAGGAAATGTGCCCGCATCTCGACAGAGGAAAACGGAGTTCTGTTATCGTTGCAGATGTTTTATGTCAAGCGTTTTCATAGCACCGTACCATGTTTACAAGCCTGTCCTACTCGCTAAACAACGTAAGAAATACTGCAATATCAAACTGAATCTTCAAGGTAACATGAATACTGTTTCTATGCAACATTCACAACACTTTCTCCATCTATAGCGTTTATATCTATATATATAAGAATATCACAATATATTCCTATAGGGTGTAAGTTCAGATATTTGTATTGGTAATTGAGGACAGAGTAATGAACAATAATACATTAAAATTTTCTTCATTTGCGGACTTTTACTTGTTAAGAGTAGCATGTTGTCAGGTTGGCTAGTACCTTCGCAAACGCATGACGCAGACTCGGTGGAACAAATGACAACACCGTAATAAACGCTGTATTGGAACTGGGCTCGAATGCTTTCTGCAAGGTCAATGATCTCACATGATCTAGACCAGTGGGTCGCCCATTGACGTGTGAAGCAAAACGTTTAGTGTAGCTCACAGGCGTTTTGCCATGCAGTTACGACCATACGAAAGACATCATATAGTAAACATTGCGATTTGTTTGTGGGGAAACTGTATATTTCCTTTTTAACTTTCAGGTATGCTCGATTTGGTGATATATATAGCATGCTCGTTCAAAGGAAAG
This sequence comes from Tenodera sinensis, assembly GCA_030765045.1. NCBI lineage: Eukaryota > Metazoa > Arthropoda > Insecta > Mantodea > Mantidae > Tenodera > Tenodera sinensis. The sequence goes on along the minus strand of CM060961.1, from coordinate 34,290,657 downwards.
CGTATTCATATTGATTAGAAAATAAACTTAACTCTTAAAATGTAATATAATTATACGATCCACATTTAATGCTTCTTATTAAGGCACTACAAAAGTTTTGGCCTTCTCAACAATTTGTTTCCAGACTTTTCTATTTTGTACGCAAACATGCCAAGTTTTTTATTTTTATGTCCTTAATATCATCAAGTACATCATCTAAGCATTTATTTTTGGGACAACCCCTTAATCTTGATTTCATTGGGGTCCATTTACGACTTCAGATTTTCCTTTTTTCAGATTCAGCATCAAAACAGAATATGACCTCTGTTGTATTAAGTTTGCCAGAGGGCTGTTTGGTTGAATGGGTCGTTCATTGCTTGAAATATTAAATTACCTTAGCCATAACATCACAATTGAGAGTTGGGACATGTCTTTCACACGTCTCTGTGACCTGTAGCCTCCTGTGGTTTCTTTATTTCAACCCATTTCCTAAGGGGTGCCAGTCGTAAGAGAGCTCATGTAGGTCGTATTACGCTAGTGTATGCTCTATACCGTATAGTGTCTATAATTTAATTTTACGAACAATGGTAAGGGTGTACAGAAAGTGGTATGCAACTCGAATATAACTTTTGTCATTCTTGGAAATTAGCCCATGTATTATCTAAAGGAAAGCTTTCATGTAACTAACCTGAAGCAAATACCAAGAAATTCCATTGATCCTGCTTTAATTTCTGTTGTTGCTGTACATTCTGCTACTTACCTGAAACAAACAAAAAATATCATAGTTTTAAAACTCCAGCAGAATATATAGATTATTATTGAGTAAAAATGTATAATGAAAATACTGATAAAACATTAGTAAATAATGAAGTTATTTTAAGGTTACTAAGCATTTAAATGCCATAAATCATACACCTGCGGTAATTGAAGAGGAAGATATCTAAAAAAATATAAATTGGAAATCTCTACACAATTCAAATACCTTGGGACTGTAATAACCAGTAATAACAACATTACCACAGAAAAAATCTGATGTGTTACACTCACATGACTTTCTCTACTCTTGTACCAACCATTCTTAAAAACTCTTATTCCTATATCTTCGGGTTAGCTGAGATAAACATTTGTACAAATTATCTTATTTCTTATTTCCTTGTAGGTGCAAGGGGAATATGAGAATACAGTAGGCTGTGAGCGACAGTTACATCTTTTAAAGCTTTGAGATTATGTTCTTTCTGCACGCTTAACAAATAAAAAAGTGAACAACCATGTTCCATTTCAGGAAAGTTTTAAGTTTTCCGAAACTGAGAAAAATAACAAAGAATATCTCCACATGGTTCACTTCACACCTAAATTGTGCGTTTTTAGCGAGATCTACATTTCTGTACAGTAAGATTTTTTCTATCTCTTACGGTTTACGAGTTATTCAAAAGTCATCCAGAGTACATACGACTACAGACAGAATTATTCAAAATATACATTTCATTCGTCATACAAATATCCTAAATATATGGCATTTTAACCAAAATCGTTAGAGCCATTTTCAAGAAAATCAAACATTTCGACAAATTTTCCATGTAAAGGGTAGTTTAGGGTGGGGCTATTTTGTTCAACATATTCGTGTCGCATCCCTGAAAAACATATTAAAGCTAAATAACAACTATGATTTTTAACCGACTTTTTATTTTTGAGTTATGCTGTCCACAAGCAGTCAGACACACACACACACACACGCGCGGACCTTTTTCTATAAATGCATTTTTGGATTCAGGAGCCCTCAAAACATATATTTCCGGTGAAATCTCGACATCGAATTTTTGGGTGAAATACAATACTTCCTCTACTTTACTATACGTAGTGGAGAAAGTAATAACCCGCAACCTTAAAAAAAAATTGGTTTAATTTAGAGGCTCCAAATTTGTGATTATTCGTAGAAAACATGGCCAATTGCTTATAAAATTTCAAGCTGATAAGCCAAGAATTGCATATTTTAGTATTTTAAGTTTTGCTGTAACACTATGGAGGGTCAGTTTGAATCAGCGCTGGGCACGTGGTGCTCAGAGAGCCTTGTTTAAATGTATACAGAAAGCTCTGGTACCAATCTTTTGACGAAATCTAGAATTCATAGTTCGTTAGAAAATATTAAATCGACTCGTGCATGTTGGTCAGAAGGATACACAGACAAACATCTAGGGAAAATAAATTGAGAATAAGTTCAAGTAAACAATATTGATACATCACAATGCGTTCTTGTTGATAGAATAGTTGAAAGATTTGTTCGCACTTCAGATTCTAATTCATCATCATCATGGTTGGGAATCCTGTAAGATAGTTTATGCAACTAATCCCGTACAAACGGTTCAACAAAAACCACAAGGGATTGATCGAGAAGTAACTTCACAGTACATAGGACAATATCAGGTAATGCTTCTTTGCATTGCCGAGTTCTCTTGACTAAACAAACATCTAGGGCCTAGAGTCTAGGCGCTCAAATTGAAAACAGAGCAAATGTTTTACAAACGGGCTACAGTCATGATTTCCCAGAATCCATCATGTTTCCACTGTCGTTAGCGAACAATAGACTGCCAGCGTATACAGGATGGTTCCTGAACTGCAAGATACATATGTAGGTGTGCTTTTGTTCTGCACTCCAGTAACAATGAAATCCATTCAACTTAGCTCCTTTATTCTCCATATTCCAAACGGAATTATCTGCTGTTCAACAAGCAGTAAACTGGATCACCAATGACTGTGTGTAGGTGTATATATCGATTCTCAGAATGCTATTAATGCTATTACAATTATTCAGTCTTCATTCTATAGACACAACTATAAAAAACATAATTACACTCATGATTTCCTCTACTCTTGTACTAACCATTCTTACAGACTCTTATTCCTGTATCTCCTTCGCGTTAGTTGAGATAAACATTTGTAGCAATTATCTTATTTCTTATTTCTTTGCAGGTGCAAGAGGAATATGGGAATACAGTAGACTAAGCGATAGTCAAATATTTTAAAGCTCTGAGATCCCGTTCTCTTTGCATTCCTAAGACAAAAAATGAATAACAATATTATATATTATGAAAGTTTAAGTATTTCAAAACTCACACAAATAACAAGGAATATCTCTGAAATGGTTCACTCTACAAAAAATATTTAGACATAATATGTGTTTTAGCAAGATCTACATTTTTGTCTGCTATGATTTGGTCTATCGGTTACGGTTTACGAGTTATGCAAAAGTCACCCAGAGTAAATAGGACTACGTGGGCTATAGCCAGAAAATTCAAAATATACATTTAATTTGCTATAAAAATATCTCAAAGCTATGGCGCTTTAATCAAAATCGCTAGAGCCGTTTTTGAGAAAACCAACCGCCGCCGTCGCCGCCACCGCCACCAGTAAAGCTGAAACAATTCCTTCGTAACCAAGATATCGGCATGTCAACGCACACTATGTAAACATTACGTCATTGGGAGGGATTTCTCTATATTGTTTTGTGCACCTGGAACCAGCTCTTGTTGACCTCTGTCCGGATGCAAAGTTCAGAGTCAGCTACAGTGTATGGTTTATGCGGAGCCAACCTCGCGTCTTATTGAAGGAATTGTTTCATCTTTAATCACCAGCTTCAAGGGTTAAACCCCATTCTGTGCATGTGCTGTTTCCAATCATTTCTACCTGTCTAAATTTCAATAGGTTCAATTCCCTCCTTATATCCCCACTTTTTTATATAGTAGGGTGTATCCCACAACGGATCTCATTTCTACGGTTTCAATTATTGTCCTTTTCCCTCGATTTGGTCATAACCCGTAAAGAAGTATTGGTGCCCCTATTACTCTAGAAAATCTAATTTTAGTTCCCTTTCTAGTATTTTTAGAGATCTAATGATAACGCTGCATACATAACAAAATTTATTGATTTTGCTTTCGATATCATTCCTCATGTAAGAAATACTGCAGTAGAGGTAATTAAAACTGCGTCTGCTTCCCTAAACGCTAAAACGTTTATTTTTCTAAGTGAAATATTTAAATTTAAACTTCTACTTATTTTAATTAATTGGAATAATGCCGCTGTGCATTATTATCAGAACCGTTATAAAATTTCATCTGCAAAAAGAAGCATATCTAGAACTAATTATTTGTTTGTTTTTAATTATAAAATATATTTTAACTCTATTAGCCGTTTCATCTCTAATGCCTCAATATGTATGTTAAAAAGAGCCAGTGAGAATGGGCACCCTTGTCTTACTACTTTATTTATTGTTACTGTTAAATTGTTTCCCTTCATTTATGTAACTACAATTATAATTTTATTCTAAGCATAAACATTTTATTGCCGATATTAAATGTTGTGACAAACCTTTTTGCTTAGTTATAATTATAGTTTATGTACATATTTCTCTACTTTCACAACCGTTTTGAGAAGTATCCATTAAATATGCTCATCTAAAATGCTATTTTGATGTCCACCTAAACATTGGGTATCAAAATTTTACCAGAAATACATGTATATGGTTTCCCTGATTCATAAAAAAACATTTTTAGAAAAAGATCTGCGTGCGCAGAACAGCAACTCAGAAACGAAATATCGTACAAATACCAAACCTGTTATTTGAGGTCAGCGCCTTTCAAAGATGCAACACACAGATTTTTAAGTAAAATCAGTCATCCCTAGCTGCCCTTTATAAGGAACATTTTTCAAAGTGTTGCCTTATTTGAAAAGTGATTAAGAATTGTGATTAAAATACCAGTAATAGTATAGATACTTAAATGACAAACAAAATATAAATCTTGAATGATCCGGGAATAGCTTGTGAACTCTTCATTCAATATTTATGTAATTTGCTTAATGTTAAAGCAACAGATGCACCCTACCATTCACAAAATGTACATATCTTTAAAACGCACAGGCGTTTTAAATAACTTTAACGTTTTTCAAGATATCCGTTAATAATGGTTCGAGTTATTCATTATGTCTTTCTTTTGAAGTCTTGTCAATTTTCAGTTGTTTATCTCAATGTCATGGATAGCGTGTGGAATTTTAGGACCAGTATGTAGCACACAGCTTTTAAGTACTTGACTATTGCTTATCCCTTTAAATCCAAAACGAAATGTGCTATATCTGCAACGCTTTATTCCGATCATAGTGAAATATATATTATGAAAATAAAGTTTAGTAAACATAATTTGTATACGGTGAAAATCGAGTTTTATTTATGGACGCTAATTATTATCAGGCCCAAATTACCTCTTTGCTGACGGGCCCTTAAACCGCACTCACTCTTCACTTACTCACTCACCACCCACTCATTCACTCACCCAGCCACTCAACCACCCAACCACTAAGCCACTCACCCACTCACTCACTCACTCACTCGCTCACTCACCTGTTACGGTTCTCAGTTTCCCATTCTGTGTTGGGCGTGAAAGACATTAGTTTTCCACAGAGACCTCTTTATAAAGATTTATGCTCTTTTATGTGCCGTAAATCGTATTAAGGGTTTTTACGTCCGTAAAGATACATCAACCTCGGCCAGGTTTGAACCCTCAACCTCTGGAATCAGACACCAGGGAGGACGGAACTTGGGACAGAGATTTGGTTAATAATTCATAGTTGGACAATTTAAATGAGTTTAATTTGTTAAACCATATGGCTCTAAAAGGTATTCTGAAGTTAGAGAAACGGATTAAACAAGCTAAAATCTTTCATAAATCTAGTTTATACTTAGGAAAACTGACTCCTTTAATAACACATTCTCTCTGGGTTTACGAACAAGGGGACTGGATTCTCTTACTGTTCCACAGAAAAGTTAAACAGAAAAGGAAGCTGCGATGTTTTTTGTGCAACGGTTTTCTATGGAGCTTGTCAAGTAATTTTTATGCAAATACATTCTAGCGAGAAAATCTCCACAGCGAAGTGTTTTCGCAAACATGCAAATCTTATTTGGTGAAATTAAATAAAAACAGCAAACATTGTATATCAGTGAAAAGAATATCGGATTATTTCAGGTGATGAAAACCAGCTTACCCAGAGCTAGTGCGTGGGGCTCGTCCTAAGCTCCTGTATTGAATTCCGATTGCACAACGCGAGGGCATTACGGCCCTCCCTACAGATTTATAATAAGCCCTTCATTCCTACCCCTACACCTATATATTAAAACATTCTTCGGATTCCGACCCTGCTCATCGTACCCCATTATTAAATAATTGTTTGTTTATTTATGTTAGGGGTATTGGTCGAGGAGGTCTTGCTGAAAGTCAATAACTTCAGTCGCCCCTGAGAAGGGACATATGTCTGCATGCTCACCCTTTTGCTTTCTCTACTATGCATAGTAAATAGGGGAAGTATTGTATTTGACCCAAAAATTCGATGTCAAGATTTCACCGGAAATCCAAAATAGCATTTTCAAGAAAAACATCTATCTTTGTGGGTGGACAGTTAACTCCAAACGAAAATTCGACTTAAAACAAAGTTAGTATTTAGGTTTATCTTTCAAGGATGCTATCGAAGGTTTTCAAGTAAATTCCTCCAGTCTAAACTAACATTTATATGGAAAATTTTTCGAAAATTTTGATTTTCTCCAAATGGCTCAAGCAATGTTAATCAAAATATCAATAATTTTACATATTTACATAGGAACTAAAATGTAAATCTTGAATTTTTACAAACAACCTTTGAAGTCCTTCGGAGGGAATTTTTTATAATATGTTATAATTAAACGTTAAGCGATGGACGAAAAGGCACTAACCGAAGAATGCCGCTTCAATATACCAATTTATTTTAAACGAAACTCTATGACATAAATTGTGTGTTTTAACGAGATGCTCATTTTTGAGCACTCAGATTTTGTCCATCTCAGGTTTACCAGCTATACAAAGTCATTCAACATGAAGTGAACTTCAGAGGCTATATTCAGAAAAAAAGAAAAAAAAAAAAAAAGAAAGAAAGAAAGAAAGAAAGAAAGAAAGAAAGAAAGAAAGAAAGAAAGAAACGAGAGCAACAGGCACATTTCCAAAAATGCGTTTTAATCAATATCGTTTGAGACTTTGAAAAAAAAACATCTAGGTTTTCGAAATATTTTTCCAATAAATGTTAGTTTATGATGGTTCAATTTTGTTGAAAATCTTCGTGTCGCAACAATTGTAAAAAGCATTAAAAGTGCTCTAACGTCAACATATTCTGGATCCATGTGGTCAACCTTTGTTAGTATGTATGTGTGCGTGTGCGTGTGCGCGTGTGCGTAAAAAATATTAAGACTGCTCACGTCTGACTTTATATATACACAAGTCATAAGCATGAATATAGATGAAGAATGCTATCACTAAAGAATTGCTTTTAAAAGTAGCAGATGAAGTGCTAGGAAAGAGACCGAATAAAAAGGAAAATGAAACGTATACAAAATTGGAACGAAGAAGGCCTATTTGAAATATCTCCTAACCAAGTCTGTAGAAGGCCAAATAGAATACAAATATAAAAGTGCAACAGCAAAGAGAAAATTGCGAACATTGATTTTTAGAAATATTAAGTATCTGCTGGAAAACCTGTAAAGTCCCAGAAGAATGGAAACGAGGAAAAATAAGCTCTATTTTTTAAAAAAAGGAAATAGGAATGAATGCTAGAATTATAGAGGCATATGTTTATTAAATACAGGCTATAAAATATTTGCAGAGAGAGTAACTCGTTGATTAAATATAATGAATGAACACATACTTTTGGAAGAACGAAATAGACCAGTCTTTGGCACGACTGTAAGCACATAAACTGGAATAAAAAATACAAAAAACATGACAAACATACGAAGCTTTAAGAGAAAATATGACTAATATGAAAAATGGCAATAAAATGACAAAAAAAACCGTTAAAAAAAGGCAAAATATGACTTTATAGGACCCATGAGAATTGTATAAGTTTAATCACCATTGATAAAATCGTGTTTCGCTTGAGTTTTCCATGGGAAAAAATCTGATGTGTTGCACTCACATGACTTTCTCTACTCTTGTACTAACCATTCTTACAAACTCTTATTCCTATATCTTCTTCATGTTAGTTAAAATAAACATTTGTACAAATTATCTTATTGGTTATTTCCTTGTAGGTGCAAGGGGAATATTAGAATACAGTAGGCTTTGTGCGATAGGCAAATGTTTGAGATGCTGTTGTCTTTGCACACTGAACATATAAAAAAATGAACAACGATGATCCATTTCACGAAAGTTCTGTTTTCCGAAACTCACACACATAACAAGGAATATCTCCGAAATGGTTCACCCTACAAGAAAATTTATTGCGACATAAATTGTGTATTTTAGCAAGATCTACATTTTTTTGTGTAGTATGATTTGGTCTATCTCTAACGGTTTACCAGTTATGCAAAATTCATCCAGAGTAAATACGACTACAGGGGCAATAGCCAGAAAATTCAAGATATACATTTCATTTGTCATAAGAATATCTCAAACATATGATATTTTAATCAAAATCGTTAGAGCCATTTTCAAGAAAATCAAAATTTTCGAAAAATTTTCCATGTAAAGGGTAGTTTAGGGTGGGGCTATTTTCTTCGAAATCTTTGTGTTGCATCCTTGAAAGACATTAAACTTAAATACCAACTTTGGTTTTTAACCGACTTTTCGTTTTTGAGCTATGCTGTCCACAGACTGACACACAGACACACACAGACCTTTTTCTAAAAATGCTTTTTTTGGATTCAGGGGGCCTCAAGACATATATTTCCGGTGAAATCTCGATATCGAATTTTTGGGTAGAATACAATACTTCCCCTACTTACCAGTAGAGAAAGTAAAAAAGACACAAACAAAAACCATGATGTCAAATACCCAGGCCCTGCCTATCACTATTGAGATGACAACATAGCATCACGTTTGAATTGAAAGATTTTTGCAGTGTGTCGATGTATTGTTGCTTCGTTGCAAGATCTCAGCTACCTGTTTTATCGCGAACACAGAGGAAGGAAGGACATGATGAAAGTAGGGAGAAGCGATTGAAAGTGTGTCACAAGGCTGCACATGAGTCTTTATGGTGATGAAGCGACATGGAGCAACTCATCCATCAAGTCTCTTTTTCAGCCCTGCAATATCTTGTTCTTCTATCCGCCCGTGTCCCTTTCATTTTGCGTGACACAAACACGGGGCGAGAAGGCGTCTAGAGCAAACCCCTTATCTTTTTATGGTGATTGACGCAAACTCGGTTACGTCGCTTGTGAAGACAGGCGTAAAGGATCGCGTGCAATTTAATGCCTTTATCTCATTTTTCTTTAACACAAAAAGGAAAAGTGGGTGTCAGATTTCACTTTGTACTGCCCTTACTATCCTAGTATTATATTACTAGATCATCAAGCTTTCTTTCTTAGTCCCGGCTATAGAAATATCTTATATTCTTCTGGACTTTAAATAGAACAAAAAAAGATCATTAGCAGGTAGTGCATGGTAGCGGAGTAGACTTTGCTTCATAATTAATCCTTCAAAGTACCTCGTCATCTTTAACAAGTTCGTCTACAGGATGTTTCAACGAAACCAACTTTTTAGACAGTTGGTAAGTAAACATACTGCACGGAGATTCAAAGCCTGTCATTGAATTTCCAATTTTCACTTAACTTTTCAAATTATGTATATATGATGTATATCATTCATAATTATTATGATTACTACTATTATTATTATTTGACAATTTATGACATTTCGAAATACAATTGAAATCAGAATTCGTAGTTTTAAAGCTTTTTGTGAGAAGATTCTGCTATAATTAAACTTAGGATATATTAAACACAACGCGCGCGCGCGCGCGTGTGTGTGTGTGTGTGTGTGTGTGTGTTTTCCTTATAGCTTCTAAATCCTTGTTTACATTTCCACCAAACTTGGCAAACTTTTGAAACAAGGCAAAAATTGCTGTGCAGTTCAGAATTCGAAAGAGCATTCTTATTATTATTTTTCTTCTTTGCCTGATTACCCTCCCCTATATAGGACTTACACCTCCTAGGACTTACAAACCAGTGCCTAGGGTTAGACACCTGCCGGGGAGCAGAAGAACCTCTGGACCGGACAGAGTGTAGACCTGGAAGCGGGTGGTCAGCCAAGCACCAGGTATGATACTGAGGAAGAGGATAATATGAAATGCAGACGAAATCGATAACTGGAAAAGTGATAACGGAGAAATTGGTGGAATGAGTGACGGGGGAAACCGGAGAACCCGGAGAAAACCCGCCATGACGCCACTTCGTCCACTACAAACACCACATGCGGGTTCCTGGGATCGAACCCGGGCCTCATAGGTGGTAGGCGAACGGCGGCGCCTTTGCACTCAAATTCACAAATTAAAAATTGAATTTTAGGTAATGTATTCAAAAGATTGCAAACGCATCTGCATCTTTGTCAACGATAATCCTAGCTTGAACATTGCGATTGTAAGAATGATCACGTTTTTGCGGCCTCACGAAGTAACAAAGGTACAGCAAGCTGATATATTTATGTCTGTGAAATTTATCATGGAGTAATAACTCAGATTTAGTTTTTTTTTTCCCTGGCTTTCTTGTGTTTTCTTAGGAGCTTTGTGTCTGTTGGCTACAAAGAACAAACAAGGCTATATTGCGGTTACCTAAACTGGTATTATTTCCTCCCAATGAGATTTTCTCTATAAATAGCGACGAGGTAGACGGAACACGACTACATGGACCGGACAGAGTGAAGACCTGGAAGCGGGTGGTCAGCCAAGCACCAAGTATGAGTGAGAAGGGAATGATATGAAATGCAGGCGAAATGGATAATTGGAAGGGTGATAATGGAGCAATTGGTGGAATGAGTGGCGGGGGAAACCAGAGCACCCATAGAAAACTCGCCCTGACGCCGCGTCAATCAAATTAGTGTTGATTATAGTTCACATTTCTGCAAATATGATTACAAAAATAAGAAGTTGACACTTGCTTAAATTTGTGTGAAAGTGATATGTGACTTGGATAGATAACGAAACTGCTGGTCCAAGCTGGTTACAGCATTCATGAAGAAGAATCCTCAGTTGCCTATTCGGTCGCCTCAACCCACAAGCTTCGCTTTAATCCAACAAACGTGGATGCCTTTTTTGACAACCTGTGTTACCCGTGTGTCACAATTGTGAATCTGAATATGACTTAACAAATAAGTTTCTGTTTTACTGACTCACTTTGAACATTAAATAATGATATCCGAATTCATTCACTACAATTAAGTGACCAATTTGTTTTAAAGTTTGTGAATGCATGTGAATGCATGTGTTAACTGAGATTGTGAGACTTATTCAGGTGATATATTGTTTACTGGTTTATGTTCCAAATGTTAATGTTTATATATAATTCATTTTTAAAAATACAAAAGTAATAGGTGAAACTATTTCAACTTTCTAGTATTGAAGTTTAGTATGTTATGTTTTTCAGCCGTTGATGTTCAGTATTTTGTAATGACCAGTTTAACAGGTGCATTGTTGTTTTAAAATGAGTTTAACAAATACAAATTATATGAAATTTCAGGAAAAATAAATGTAATTGTGTTAGGAAAACTATAGAGAAAACACACACACACACACACACACACACACACACACACACACACACACACACACACACACACACACACACACACACACACACACACACACACACACACACACACACACACACACACACACACACACACACACACACACACACACACACACACACACACACACACACACACACACACACACACACACACACACACACACACACACACACACACACACACACACACACACACACACACACACACACACACACACACACACACACACACACACACACACACACACACACACACACACACACACACACACACACACACACACACACACACACACACACACACACACACACACACACACACACACACACACACACACACACACACACACACACACACACACACACACACACACACACACACACACACACACACACACACACACACACACACACACACACACACACACACACACACACACACACACACACACACACACACACACACACACACACACACACACACACACACACACACACACACACACACACACACACACACACACACACACACACACACACACACACACACACACACACACACACACACACACACACACACACACACACACACACACACACACACACACACACACACACACACACACACACACACACACACACACACACACACACACACACACACACACACACACACACACACACACACACACACACACACACACACACACACACACACACACACACACACACACACACACACACACACACACACACACACACACACACACACACACACACATTATCGTCTACTTGGCAACCTTTTGAGTTAGCCCAACTCACATAAATATCTCTGTCTCTCTCTCTGTCTCTCTCTCTCAATGGTACAATACTAAACTAAGAAATATAGTCCTGGCTGCGTACAGCATGCAGAAAGAACCCTCAGCTGTATGTAGGAAGGGGTAATTGTGGGTTAAGGTAGGGTTAGATAACAAAATGAATCAATACCCAAAGTTCCGGCTGCAAGCTCTAAAGTAATTACTCTATAATTTTACAGAGTGTGAAAACGGTCTTGACTAGTTATTAACAATCAAATTTCCCTTAATCCCTAACAAGTATAATGTCATTCTAACACAAATTATAGCCCTTGTTCGCTGCAATATAGCTTTTATCGATATCAAATTTCAATTAAACACACTTCCTGTTAGCTCCTGCATTTCGTAGATCATAGGTTCATTATCGTAAAACGCCTCCATAACCAATCAAATTGGGCCGCATGGTTGATCAACATCCCCCATACAGGATTCACTGAGCTACATTCACCAACTTCAACACAATTTGAGCAAGATACGCTTGGATAGAGATGTTTACGTTTCCTTTCAGTAAAACATTGACGCTTATCTTATCTTCGTATCTGACTCTCTCTCTCCCTCTTTTGGTTAGGCCATAATTTTTCGAAATTGAAATTATTTTATTTTCTCCAAATGTTTCATATGCAATTACAAATGTCGCAGCGTAAAAGAAATATCTGAGAAAGTTCTCAACTATCAATAAAAATTATTAATAAGTTATAGATATACTCGGTTTATTTTTTTAGTTTCTCTACCACGTATAGTAAGTAGGGGAAGTACTGTATTCGACCCAAAAATTCGATGTCGAGATTTCATGGAAATATGTTTAGAGGCCCCCTGAATCCAAACAAATCATTTTCAGAATGTGTGTATGTGTGTGTATGTGTGTGCGTGTGCGTGTGTGCGTGTGTGCGCGCGCGCGTGTGTGTGTGTGTGTGTGTGTGTGTAAACAGCATAACTCAAAAATGAAAATTCGCTTAAAAACCAGTTGCTACTTAAGTTTAATATTTTTCAAGGATGCGACACGAAGAGTTTGAAGAAAATTCCTCCATTCTAAACTCCCCTTTAGGTACATGGACAATTTTTGGACAATTTGGATTTACCCAAAAATAAATCCAACGAGTTTGATTAAAATGTCAAATGTTTAAGATATTTCTTTGGCAAATTATCGTTATATTCTGAATTTTCTGGCAATAGCCTATGTAGTCCTATTTACTCTGGATAACTTTTGCATTAATCGTAAACAGTAAGAGACAGACTAAATCTTACTATACAAAAATATACAAACACACAATTGATATCCAAATGCACTTGTGGAATAAATCATTTCGAAGTTGTGTGAGTTTTACAATATTTATACTGTTATCAAACGGAAGGCTGTTATTCACTTATTTATCTCCTGGCTGTGCAAAGAGAGCGGAATTTCAAATAGAGCTTACAGATACTCGACATTTGTTTTCTCAGAATCCGAGAAGACTGCAGTGGCGGAATTTTGATATCGAATTTTTGGTGGAATTCATTATCCTCTCTGCGCAATGTACATCTTAGTGAAAGTAAACAAGCACGAATGGAGTAAAGGAACTTCGGTCAAGTACTTAACTAGTGTCTGGAGTTCCTGCGCACCGCAATGTGGATTGATATCCTATCATCACAAGCATTAGCATAATATATCTGGCCTAACCTATAAATTCTCGAGTGGAGTGAGAGAATATATTTGGGAACGCGAAACCATCGAATGAAATTTATGTGGACCATGAATTTAATACTATATCGCAGGGATTTGACCAGAAAATGTTAAATTCTACAAAAAAGTAACCTAAATTTTATTCATTTCGATTAGGTAGTTCGATTTACTGAGCATTGACAACTGAGGAAACCCAAGAATTACATGTAATACTAACAAATAATATTTATTCTGGAAAAGAGCATTAATTATTAAAAGAACAATTGTTAAAAACAGTTGCTAAGCTGAAATGGAGTGCTATTTTGATTGTTGGTAGATTATAATGGATAATAAATTGTTTTTCAGCGATTTATGGGTACATTTAGCGGCATTGTCTAAACAAAGGAATGACCTAGTGAATTTCTACAAAACAAAATGACCAGGAGATAATTCGTATTTGTTAATTTAATACCCATATGCATGAAACAATTCAATTAAATGGATTTGTGCCACTATTTTGCGTGCGTAGTGAAACACTAAGTTAGATAAGGATTTTAATAAAACGTGTAATTCTATTCTGGCAAATTCATTAACGATTTTTCGTGACCATTAATATATATTAATGAGGTGGTCATTATATAACTATATTTCATAAATATTAAGAAATCCAGTTAATAGTGTGTTTAAATGTTATGAAATGAGTTGAAATTTCCTGTCCATCCATACTAAGATTAAACCCGTTATAATTGTTCCTTAGGTCTTTCGCGTTTGTCACATAGTTGTGTCCTGGTGTCTAATTTTGCCTTCTACACGATGTAAAAGGTTAAGGAATAAATATTCGTCAATTCGCAGAAAATTGCGAGAATTTTCCGGGTCCTCTAACCTCAATTCGTTTTGTAGTAGACCCAATTTACCTCGGCCTGTGTCCTCCTGTTCTTATGACCGTGTCCACCAGCATCTTTTAGTTATAATAAATCTTTTTCTTCCTCCTGAGACTAGTGGAAATATATCCCAAACCTATACTTAATATGTAATCGCTAAATTAATATTTGCGTCCGCCATGTTTATTTCTCACGCTTGCTACGTGAAGTGTCATTTGTATTGGATCAAAATGAATCATAGTGTGACAGACACTGTTTCTTTTGTGTGTAATTCCATTGGATGCAAAATGTTTGGTCAAAAAATTTGGACCGTGGGAGTCCGGATTTAGGCAGAAGACTTGGATCAATTCGTTGTGAAGAAATGGTGTCGGTTTATGTGATTAAGATTTTTACAACTGTTTAATGCCTTGTAAAAATACCTACTATTTGCTGCTACAAGACAGTTTCTAATCGTCATAAACGGCAAATTAATCCGGATAAATGAGGTTTTACTGTACGAGGATTTACTTTGAAAAACTAACTGCTAAAGGAAGCACTACTCTGATACAGGTCGTATAAGATTTATGAGAAATCTCTTCTTTCACAGTAAATGTGTTTCAATTACATTTGGGCTGAAGTTTGCTTCTTTTGCGCTGGCTGAAATCAAACCTAACGGCCTTTTGACGTGCAGAATTCCAGCTGTGACTGGGGCGCACAAATTACACACTGTATCGTAATGGTTAAACATATCTATAGTTCAGAAGGGACAGACAAGGCAAGTCCCATTAATACCCCACTATTTACAACAGCAGCGCCATTTGAAATCTGTGCGTTCCGTTCTTCTATTGTTACTTGCATGATTTATTACTTACCCTTACGTCACGCAGATACGTTTTCCATACTCGTATGCGACGTCGCAACAAAAAAATCCAACATCTGTCATTTTACCCTCACATTTCTTGTTTTCTCCTTGTTTTGCTTCTATTCCTTTTATTCTCCTGTCTCTCCCAGAATGGGAGACGGGCTGTCGCCGCGTGACGTCACAAGACGCTGGTGGTGACGAGATTTACTTTTCCGCAACGCCCTTATTCCGGAGGGCTGCAACCCAGAAATTTACAGGGGGTCTTACGTTTTGGGGCAAACATGCCACTCTCGGCCCCGTGCAAAATGTATAGTTCACCACTTCCGTATAGCACCTTAAGGCCCGCTCACACTGAGATGTTGGTTGTAAATGTCACACACTTAAATGTGTCTTTTTATGTAAATATTTTAATTTGTATTCGTTACTCGAGAATGTGTAAACAAAGCCACCAATAACGACTTTTTCACTTGCAGTTAATTCTTCCTCTTCTTTCTCTTCCTGTTTCATTGTTGTTAAGCGATAAGCAGGACCTTTTTAACATCTAATATACCTATCATTTTATTTTTCAGGACATTAGTCTTTTCCTGCTCTATTTATTCTTTATTGAAACATACCTTTCTGTATATACACACTACCACTGTTCACAAGGTATACTTGATGAAAACAATTTAAATTTGAAAAAAAAAAAAAAAAAAAAAAAAACGTCGTGGACAAGGTGGCCTTAGTAAAAAACGGTGAAAGCAAAATAAATTGAATTTGGTGTGTATATCAGCGACATCCAGAACCTTCTCTTTGGAAGCTTATACAATTATCAACTCTAACTCCATCTCTTCTTTGAGACAGATGGTTGGTCAGGTCAGGTAGCGCCTGTGACGTGTAGAATTACAACCAGTCAGTATCCAGTGATGGACACAAAACAGGTTTAACCCTTGATAGGTTACGTGACAATCACTTGGAGTATGTTCAAAGGCTATTCCATTCGAATATGTCACCAAATATTGATATATGTCTTAAACTTAACTAGTACCAAAGAAATCACTAATGAACAGATGCTTATCGCATAAGAATTGAAAATTATTTCGTAAATGAATTGCAACAGCAACAACCAAACCGCCACTGCAACACAATGCACAACTGGGTGTTAAAGACGGACAAAGTCCGCATAAAATGGAAAGATGTGAATCCAACCTTGCCTCTTTCGTGAACTATGGACATCGAAACCATACTAATTCACTCTCAGAAGAAAAAAAATTGCTATGTAATGGTGCAGTATGGGGAATGAAAGGAAGCAAAACACATGTGACTTTAATCCAATGCAATTAGTACACTGACAAATTACTCGTAGAAATGGGGCCCAATATCTGCCCTGGAAATGTTCCAAAACCTGTGTCTCTGAATGCACTGGTCACTGCAGAATCGTCCATATTACTCACGTAAGTGTTATGCGCTCATTTAATGTTTCTAAGCTATCCACGTGTACCCACAACCAATGAAATCTGGCGAATGATCATTTCATCATCATGATGCATGATGCGATCATCGGTGAAATGTCCGAGGAATCGCTGCATCGCCAATTCAATCCGAGGGGGCGCTCCGTCCTGCATAAACATGTTAGTGTGGAGATATCCATTGATGGAGCTCTAGAATAACAAAATTGAATAGCTGTTACGTCCGTGTATTGACGGTACAGGTCGTTACTGCAGAGAGTGTTCGCTAAGGGGACGACAAACCGCACAGTAATCAATGGTAATATGCTGCATTCGTACTTAAAGATTAGAGAATTCGTTATCATACCATGCTGAGAGGTTCGACGAGCGTTCTCATAGTGCAGTCTTGTAAGTTGCAGCAACAGTCGCTACGGAGCAGCTCCAAGTGAAAAATGTTCTTAACAAGCTCACGTGATGCCAAATACCAGTTCAGCTGCCGATGCTGATACAAATACAACCACCATACATCGTAAGATGGCGCCACGAGTCACAGTCACAGTCACAAAATGAACACAGTGTGTTTCGCAAATTAGAGATTGCCATGGGATCCGTAGGTTTTTCGGAATAACCAAAGTGCAATGGACGTATTATTGGCAATAACGCTTAACAAGCAAAGCATAGCGTTGCACACAAATGTATGCTAATGAATAACTGTATCCAAAGACATCAAGGTAGCTATTGATATTGTCAATGAGACCTGTACTTCCCATTCAGCGCCATTTTGCCATCTGGAACTTTGAGAAATTCCCATTGTCTAATATGTATTTGGCTTCAGCATTCCTGCCTATGACCCCTCAAATTCCTCACCTTTAATTACATCCACCTTCTACATTCTTAAAAAATAGATCAACTGCAAAGTACAAACCAAAGTTATAAACAAATTCCCCAACCGATTTGTAAACCTATATTACATTCACACAAGACTCTCTACGCATTCTGTGACAAACTATTAATCGAGATAAACACCTGTACAAATGCTTGTGTCACATATTTCCTTTTAGATACAGTGAGTAAAGGAACTCGTTCGTAGGTGTAAACGATAGTCAAGTATTTTAACAGCGGGTCACTATGTAGAGGCTTTAAGATCCCGTTCTTTTTGTAAGAAAGGAGGGAGACGACGATAAATAATGACGTATCATTTGAGAAAGTATGAGATTTAAAAACTGAAACCAGTACAAAGGAATATCTCGGAATGGATAAGTCTATGAAATCCATTTGACACAACTGTATCCTTTAATGGTTTCCACATCTGCATTTCTTAGGTTTATCAGTTATGCAAAAGCCAAATCAGAAAGACGAGGATTTCAGGGACTATACCCAGAAAATTCAAGATTTACATCTTCGTTTGTCATGAAAATATCACTTGTTTAAATCAGCATAATTTGTGCCATTTTTGAAAACTTTTGCATGTTAAGGGTAATTTACAGTAAGTTTTTTTTTTTTTTTTTTTTTTTTTCTTTAGTTTTCGTGCCGTATCCTTACAAGATACAGATCTTAAGTACCAAGTTATGTATTTCATCTACCTTTTTCCAAATCATGTTCACTTTTGTTTCTAAAAATGCTCCGACTGAGGAGTGGAGTGGGGATAGTCGCGCACTACGTAAAGTTCTCCAAAAAGAGAAGCTTGGACACGCCTGCTTTATTTTGATATTTATTTAGTAATTGAAAATGATGACTTTATAATCTTTTTATTTACTATACTATTTGCCAATATAATTAAGATTATGTTAACTATGTTAAGCAGTAATTAAAATTACACTAATTATGGGTTGACAGGAAATATACATTCTGTAAACAGAAGAAATAACCTTAAACTTGATTTTCCTTCTCGGTCTTCCCTGGATCTATCTTCTAATCTCCACTATTAGTGTTATTCCTTGTCTCCATGTTAATTTAGGTCTTCCCCACTTCCTCCGTCCATTCATATATCTTCTTTGGCAGTCTATCCTCATCCATACTTTACACGTGTCCAAGTCATGTTAATTGTTTTACTTCAATTTCTTCTATCAGTGAACCTTTTACTTCCATTTTTCCCTTATAACCGTATTTCTGATTTCCTACGCTAGACAAGTTGAGATGGTATTTTTAGCAGAAAAGGAAGCAGCCATGAGCGTGTATTTTTGTAATGAAAATCACGTTATTGGGGAAGCACTGCTGGAATATGCAATTCCGCATTACGTATTGTCAAGGGAATTGTCGCAGTTCAAAAAGGAATGTTTTATTTAACATTTATACACAAGACTTATTCTAGAGCACTGAAGAAGAGAAAACACCACTGGACCATGTAACGAGTTGTTTGGTAGATAGGAGCCATTGTCTTGTCTTCACGAATGTAGATAGGTCTTCCAAAGTGATGAAAACAGTGATGAAAACAAAGGCGCGTCGCAATAAAAAGTTCACAGAACAACATTCCAATTCTAAACATGTGTGGGAACCAACGGCTGTAGAATTGGAGAAGACAACGGATTGTGGAATACGTAATGCATTTTGATGATTCCAAAGTTTAGGTTCTAGACAAGAATTCAAACATCCTCCTTGCATATACTTGATACTGTTGAGAGAAATAAACTCCTGAAGTTAGACATGTTTTCGCTGCTTTTTGGTGGTGTGATCGTGTATTCAATACCCATGACATTAACTGATTCGTCTAGAATTTTAGTATCAATTAGACCACTCCATGACACTCAGTATTAATATAGTTCATTCTTGAAAACGTCTGTTTGCAGATATAAGTGGAGCCAAAGACTGCCATTAAACTGATGCAAACAAACCTCACAGCAGGGCAGAGATCGCAATTCCCATCCTTCTTTCTCAGAACATTTAACGGTAGTGGAATTCTGCTAAGCAAGTAGTTTCATTTGTAGCTCGTATGAAGCCTCACTGCATTGAAACTTCAAAGGATTTTGGTTGCAAATGTTTTTAGATCTTCTAATTGTGAAGATAATGTGTCATTGAATTGCTTCAAAGGTTCATGAATTTTTCCAGGAGAATAACATTTATCGTGAACACGGAACGTAAGCAAGGGAAACGGTATAAATCTGCAATTAATCAAGCACTTAATTTTATCGTCTTCATCTGGAATACAAAAGAATTTCTCCTCCCATTCAATTGGGACGTATAGTCTTTTGACTTTGTATTACTATTCCTCTAACTACAAGGTCTCTCGCTCTCTCTTCTTACCTTGGTCAGTGGTGGGGGAAAATAACATGTGGAAGTGAACATGTGCTGAAGAGCAACCCTGTTTAACCTCAACTCGAATGAATTTAGTCGTAATTTAATGACGTTGCATAATCGCTCTTAGGAATTAAACTTTGCATTAACGTGTACTCTGTGGCTCGTCAGCCTGCAATTCTGTGACACCCTGCAGTTCCCTTACTTCCTCCCTTCCTCCTGGGGGTTGTTAGCCACAACAAATCTGTGCGGAAGTCGCAATACGTGAGGTGTCCCCCTCCGCGTATACCTTTATTATGTTGGAGGAACCAGACGGACACCGGAAGATCTGTAGTTCAAATCCCGACAATGACATTGAGCTTTTCAGTATGACCTTAACAACCTTGGCCTCCATGTGGAACGTGAAAAGCTATTAATTTCCATTAAAAATTCCTGTTCGAATCTTTTGCTCGTGGTTTGACGATTTATCTCTACAACATGCGGACTTAGGTTGCCCAATAGCCTTGTGTTTCTTTGGAGACATTTAAATAAATGGAACTTGACCTCTTAAATATTTAATTAAAACTTTTAGGAAACTATGAGGAATAAAAATAAACTAAATAAACAAGAGCACCGGAAACACACGATGTAAAAGTACCGTTAAACAATCTTAAATGTTACAGAAAGAAAAGAGAATAGACAAAACTGCGTGAATGTAATATTTTGAATTTCTATTTCGATGATATAGAAAAGTATGAATTGTTTGTAGAACAATGAGAAAAGAAATAATGTGAATGTGTTAGGAAAAAGAAAAGCGAGCAGAGCAAACCGTTTTAAGTGTAATAGGCTGCATTTATATTTCAAACATATAGAAAATTATATGAATTTATGTAGAAGTGGGAGTAGAGAAAGAAGTATTGTGTTTCGTAAAAGAAACGTGAGTAGAGAAAACCGTGTGAATGTAATACGTTGCACAGTAAAATGGATCGCATAAAACCTTCCCCATGAAAAGACACACGTGCCGAATTTCACGGTGGTCGGTTGGAGATTAGCGGTTACATATTTACATGTTTATATGCGTAGATAAACAATAAGCAAGAAACTGGAGGTTCTCAGGTAGCCAAAGCGACCTCTAGGGGAATATTATGTGCTTTACTGTTCTATAATGTAGTTCACCACAAAGACCTGAAGACCTGCATGGAATGAATTAGGAAGGTCTTGCTTTGTTTCTGACTTACATCTCTTACCATGTTCCATAAATCCTCGCTCGCTCGCTCTCTCGCTCGGCCGAGTGCCTACTCCCATTTAGGCCGCAACATAACACCAATTTATGTCAAAAACGAGGTGCGTTGCAGAGAGCATTTGCATGCTCTTGCAGGTGAAATCTTGCTTGCACAGTTTCGTGTACACGTGGCGTTCATTTACTTGCGAGTAAATGAGTCACTCTAAACACCTGGCAAGCAGGCAAACTTGCCTTTATATCCTGCACCATTAACATACAATGTTAGCGCCTTGTGAAAAAACCTGCAGAACCTGTCGTAACTTTCCTCACTACGCCATGAACAAATTTGAATGTTAGTCACATTTACTCTACCCACTATCATTTATTTTTGTACAGATTCAATAATCTGTTGTTATGAAACGCTTTATGGTCTCTGACATTTAGCTATTGTATTCCATTTAGAAGTTCGACAGCAGCATTTCACTGGAAATTCATATTAGGTCCACTAAATCCAAAAAGAAACAAAAACATTAGAAAAATCTGTTTTTTTTATTTTATTCTTTATTTTATATATATATATATAGATCGTTTACTGATTCCCACGTTCCTTGACATAGGGTAATTCTGTGTTTGAATTTCTGTTCTATGTTATTGATCGTAAAAAAGTGTTTGAATTTTTAAATGTTAATGTTTACAGAACTAAATTACTGGATTATACATTAGTACATAGGTTTTATTACATTAACAGCATTTATACATACTCTTTAAAATTATGTATAATTTCTAATTTAGTTGGTGGCCATTTTTCTCTTCGAATAATTGTGTGTGCGTGTGTGTGTGTGTGCCTGGATGTGCGTGTGCCAAAGATCACAAACGAAGATGTTCAACGAACTTTCCCCATCCCAAACTACCCTTTACATGGAACATTTTTCGAATATTTTGATTTTCTTAAAAATGACTAAGGTTTTTGATTAAAATATCAAATGTGTAAGATATTTTCATGACAAAAGGTGTATATCTTAAATTTACTTTTTCAAAAATTGGAAGTCGTTATTCTTTTTACGTTTTGGCCATGCAAAATTAACTATATATTCCCATATTCCCCTTGCATCTACAAGAAAATTACCAATCAGCTAATTCCTGTAAATGTTTACCTTGATTAACAAGAAGATATAGGAATAATTGTTTACAGGAATAGTCCGTAGAAAAGACAGTGAGTGCAACATATCAGATTTTTTACCTCTCGAAACCTTACTGTCCTTTTAGCGTCTTCCCTTCCTATTTCTCTCATGCACAGATTACGACGATGCAGCAATCTCTTATGATGCAGAGTTGTCTTGCACTTACTGACACACTAACCGACTCGTATCTGTAACTGTAACTCTCAAAATCAATGTTCTTCTCTGGCCTCCTTACACACTAGGGATGATGTCAACCGAACCTTTCTCGATTCCGCACATCACTCCCACGCACCGGAAATGACGCAGCTAGAAGTCACGAGAACGTTCTCGACACCCCTTTTGTTTCTGCCACCTCGATTGTTAATGGTCTCGCACACACAGCAGCCCCGCGAGGCAGGCTTGTCCTGAACGTCTTTGACCGCACGCCAGCACGGCATGTGGTGTGAAGTAGCTTGGCCCCGTTGAGCACCGCACCCGACATCACAATATTGTGATGTGGCTGCTCGTCAGAGACTCTCAAGGGCAAGCTACCTCACAACACTGCCTGTAAATAAGCGGCGCGATGAGAATGGAGCGGTCAGCACAAGGACGAGTATGAGGGCGATAGAAGAAAGCGATTCCAGGACATTCTAGAAGTTGCTTAAAGGGAGACCTAGTTTACGGAAGCCTCGAAAAAAAAGGTATATTTTCCAGAGAATTCGCCGGTACTTCACCTTGGCTATGAAAGCGAGCCGGCAAGTGTTGAGAAGGTAGAGTTCAACAGTTTTCAGTGAGTGGATCATTGGAGTTATTTGTGTGAATAGTCAAGAAATATTTGCGTTTTTGTGTCAAGGATGCGAGAGCACAGAACAGCTGTGAGTTACAAGCTCACAACGAATTGTGAACTATCTTAGCGATACAACAGAACTGTGTTTATGTGATTCACTTTTAGAAAGAAAGCGATATTAAAATTATCTGTAAGTTTTATGGATTGCATTTAACTTCAAAACTTTTTAGAGGTTAAACCATTATTTCAAAATAAAGAATTTAATTAAGAAAATTTTTAAGTTCTTTTTTGGTTCATCCTGCGCCATAAAAGCTTAAAATTACTTCAAAGAATATAATGGTGGATTATCCAACAGAAGAAACCGAAAGTTCATTATGCTTTGCAAGGAGAAGTTGCTTTTAATGAACACAAGGGACCGAAAACCGTAAAAAAGCGCAATGGAATGAACAAACAGGACTAGTAGCACAAAAAATTTCTCTGGTTCGTCAGAGGACAAAATTTTAATGCATATGAATATGTATCTCGTTAAAGCACATAATTTACGTCAAATATTTTTGGCATTAATTTCCTAAATATTCTTCTTTATTAGTTTCAATGTTTAAATATGTGTAATATTTTCCTCAGGAGGATCATTGTTATCTCTACTTGCTCTACTACGTGTAGTAGAGGAAGCACTATATTCGACCCAAAATTTCGATGTCGAGATTTTATCGGAAATTTGTTTTGAGACCCCTGAATCAAAAAAAAAAAAAAAAGGCATTTTTAGAAAAATGTCCATGTAAGTCTGTGAGTGTGTGTGAGAGAGAGAGTGTGAGTGTGTGTGCGTGCACGCGCGCCTGCCTGCCTGCCTGTCTGTGAACAGAATAACTCAAAAACGAAAAGTTAGCTAAAAACTAAAGTTGGTATCTACGTTTAATACCATTCAAGCACGCAGCACGAAGATTTTGAAGAAAATCCTTAACCTTAAACTACCTCATTCATGGAAAATGTTTCGAAAATTTTGATTTTGTCAAAAATGGCCAACGATATTGCCATATTGTTTAAGATATTTTTATGTCAAATGAAGTGTGTATTTTAAATTTTCTAGCTATAGCCAATTGTAGTCCTGCTTACTCTACAACTTTTGCATAACCGCTAAATCGTAAGAGATAGACCAAATCTTATTATACAAAAACTGCAGATCTCGTTAAAACACACAATCTGTCAAATGGCCGTTTTTCTGCGAAGTAAACCATTTCGGAGATATTCCTTGTTATTTATTAGGATATTGTAACACTTTCAGAGCGTGCTCAAATGTGAGGTGGTTATTTTTTTGTCTGTTGGTCATGTAAAGGGAACGGAATTTCAAAGTCATCACATAGCGACTACTCCTAACACATTTGACTATAGTTTAAAGCTCACTGTACTCCCACATTCCCCTTGCACCTACAAGAAAATTAGTAATACGATAATTTATGCAAATGTTTATCTCGATTAGCATGAAGAAAACGAGAAATAATTGAATAGTTTGTGCAGGAGTAGAGAAAGTCATTTGAGTGCAACACATCTCTTTTTCTTATCTAGTTCATGAAACGGAATTTCAAAGCAATTATATAGCAACCAGCTTTGGACATATTTACCTTTCCTTTTAGCTGATGGTATTCTTTATTATTTATTATATCTACAAAATATATTTCGATAAATGCGAAGTAGGTAAATATTTTGAAGAAGTGCGGGTAGACAGTCATGTGAATGTTAACATAGCACACTTTTGTTTATTGATGCTTACTAAATGCAAATTACAGATAACATATTTTGGAAATGCAAACTGAATGAAAGTAGAGAAGGATGAAGTTGAACATGAAAACAATAACACGTCGGGAGCAATAGTAGGCCACGTCCCGAAGGGTTTCTGCAGTACCGTAGGGGTTAAACACACTCCGAGGAACAAGCTACAATACAGTAAATAAATTAGGTGTTCGTGCATCCACCTGAACACGTCCAGTTATTTTTAAACCATTCCGAACGTTCCATTGTTCTATGGAGCACGTATTTATGCCCGCTTGTTTGTTCCAATCTGCTGATTTGCTTCCATTTTCTATTGACAAAACACTGATAATGGATATTAGTTCTATTTTCTGCACCAGCAAGCAGGCTTTTAGCATTATTATAATGCATTACGTACTCAACAGGACAATTAGCCCTTGTAAAGTACCGAATATTAGTGAACAATGCATTTCATTGAGCTGATAATTCAGCAAGCTAATCCCTTTTGTAGAATTCACGTAAAATATAAAGTTGTAACGGATGTCACTTTTTTTCTACACAATAACGTCGCTTTCTCATTACTACCATTTCCCTTAGCAGTTTTGCATTATAGATATTCCCTACGTAAATCAATTTTAAACCATAAAATGGATATTGTTTCTGAAAATGCATTTCTGTTTCTCAGCAAATATTCATATTAGTGTACCAATTGAAGCAGAAATAGAGCCTCAAGCACTACGTATGTGCATATATGTAAGAGAATTCAACAATCGTGTCATTGACTTCAGCATTGGATAAATAGGATAAATATTGAGAGTTCGCTATTGTATCCATTATTGATTGAAAGTTATTGCATTGATAACCGTGATAAAAATGACAAACGGACCTAGGTTCCGTTACGGGTAGCCCAGAGAAATTCTCAGGGTAGCGGGTCCTTTTTTATGACTTTAAAAAAACATAGCAAATAGGGGAGATGGGCAAGGTTAACAAAACAGGATACTTTCTTTAGAAGGGAACTGTAATATCAAACGTTCTAGCTTCTACGCGCGGCAGTCACCATCAGGAATGTAGGCGTTTGCGCAGTAGACAAATATCCAATGACGTCACAGTCACGTGTTTTCTAGCCAAACAGACGCAGTCTGTGTCAGAGCGCGTATGTGAGAATATTTGTACAATTTTACAGCAATAATTCCGCTCCGTTGTGTGATAGTAACTTCACTAACAGTTCCGAAGATGGCAGAAGACAAGAAACGTTGCGTTGTTCACAGTCAAGCCGGAGAAATACTGTATAATGTGTACAAATACTTCCTGAGCAAGATGGAAGTAAGGGGAAGCAGTTGCCTATGACGTTTAACAAAGGAATGTGTTAATTTCAGTTCGCGCCAGCTGTCACGTGCTTGCGAATACCCCCTTCGCCCCTCCCTCTTTTGCCTCTCAAGAAACATCGCAACGCAGCACTTCCCCTCTTTCCCTTATATGCGCGTTATCCGCCATCGTTCCTGACGGCTACTCTAATAATGAACGAACCAGAAGGGACAGAGTCATTATTGATGCAGCTGGGTCACAACAGTGATAACAATAGCGAGCGACGCACCTCCATACTCAACCTGTGTATCGTTTTTACATACTGCTAAATAATAACTACAATTTAATTAGATCGGCGTGTTCAGTTCCTCTGCCCCTGAGATCCTCTGCCACCAGGACCAGCTATCCTTGTTATTTCCTCTAGTATCGATAAAACAACCCGATCACAGAAACCACCAAGTGCATTCGCTTCATTTTGTCACGACGCCGGAGCCTACAGTATTACCGTCTTGCTATTTGAGAAAAGTATAAGTATTTGAAAATTCAAACTAATAATAAGGAACAGAAATTAGATGCTCTTACATGGTCCTGTGCAGCATGGAGAACGGAAGATCCGTGGTTCAAATCCCGGCTATGTGAGTGAACTTTTCAGTGTCATTTCACCCTTTCCAATAGGGAAGGAATAGCTCCACAAAAAGAATTATTTTACATAAATTGTGTGCTTTAAAAGATCTATGTTTTCAAGTACCCAATTTTATCTCTAATCTGTTAGGCAAAATTCAGTTATAATGGTGACATCAGAGGCTATTCTGAAAAAAGTAAAGATGTACATTTTATTTGTCCGGAAAACTCTTAAACACACAGTATTTTAATGAAAATCATTACAGCCCTTTTTAAGAAAATCGAACCTGGAAATTATTTTTTCACGTAAAGGGTAGTTCGGTGTCGGATTTTCTCGAAAATCTTCATATCATATGTTTGCAAAATGCTGAACTTAAAGCAGGTACTAGGTTTGTTCTTTAACCGACGTTTCGTTTTTGAGTTGCTGTTCACAGGCAGGCGGACACGCATAGTTTTTCTGCAAATGCCCGTTCTGAATTCAGGGAGTGTCAAAACATGCATTTCCGGTGAAATCTCGTACCGAGCTTTTGGACTTAAAACACAATGCTTTAACTATCTACTGCAAGTACCTAGTAAGGAAGTCTCTTAAATTTAAATTTGAGAAAATAATCTATAGATTTAGCAGTTTCAATCATCCAGGTGGAGACTGACTAGGCCCGGTTCCTCTCCCGCATCTTCGGTTGCGTACTCCCAAGGGGCCGCGGGACTGGGAAACCGTCTGTCTCCCCCTTCGGACTTGTACATCCCATGGGGGCCGGAAACCAGTAGGCTCGCCTTCCCATCCGGGGGACGTGATTCCCAGAGCGCAGCCTTTTCCCCTGTCGTGCTGCTGCCGCGACGCTCGCCGAATGCTGGTAAGGATTTCCATATCCTCCGAATTTCCTGTCCCTTCATTTCGTTGGATTAATAATTTCATTTCATCCTTCATCCTGTTAGGTTTCTTTCAGAGTAGCAGCAATCGTCTGGCGACCCGGGGAAATATCCGAAAAAGGCCTTGGTTCAAGAAGGTCGGTTGCGGTGATCGAACCCATGACCTTCCGAATGCAGGCGACTTATTACCAGTCATCGCGCTCGGTTTCTGATCATATTAATTACACTTCATAGAATTTCAAACAAATCACTTTTCCATTTCGGTCTTCCCTGAAAATGAATGTGTGTTGGCAGTCTTTGCGCATAGGAAATTAATACACTTCTTTTCTAGACGGAGAAATTGAGATTTGTTCCTGCATCTTTCTTCTTCAATGCTCTCTATTATAAGTTTTAATTGATCCTCTACTTTGCATAAAATAACTGGATCAACAAATGTTTAGCATGGCCATTTCACCGGTTTTCTTCTGTACATATATTACTGCCCTAGTTCTTAATGACCACGTAGCCGTTTATTTACTTATTTATTCATTCGCAATTAAGTTGGTGCGCCGGGGACGATGAATGGGTGATTATGAACAATTTACGATATTCGTGCTGGGATCATTAAATTTCCCTCGCCTGTGAGAAACCTAGGCTATAAAATTCAGCTCTGCGGGACCTAGTCACAAGCAAGCGGGCGGGCGGGTCGTGCCGGCGTGTATTCAGCATGATTTGTAGCTACCCTGGCAAATTTAAGTAGCAAGCAAACTTATTGATTCTTTTAAGTGTGACACTGAACTAGCCAGATCTTAGACGCAGTCAGCTCAGAGTGCGCAACTAGCATTTGTGTGTCTATGTCTGTATATGAGTATACATACCCGTGTACACGCATGTATACGCGCATTTATATAGCCATTAACAATAAAGGTAAATCTAAAAAGAAATGCTATGCTAAAGCTTTTCATACCAGGCCCTTCCCCTATCACCTTTCCTTGCCCTTATTTCAGCGCCACGCGTCTAGCCACGCATTCCAATGTTCAACAGTTCGTTGGTCACATTGATCAGTAATTATGCTTCACGCCCTTTAAGACCCCGTAAAACAGGGGAAGACAGGTAACGCTGCTGTGACGTCAGCTCACTCAGCTCATATGCTCCCACCGAAAGCCAGTTGAACATGTGACGTCACAGCGGGCAAGAGGAAATGACATACGGGACATCCTAATTTTAATGCTGATTTTTTCAATTACGGAATAGTCACATATTATAATTAATTACATTTCTAGTTTATGTGAACAGTCATATTATAACGCAAATAGAACAGAAATTATAACTATTTTGCCTGAGCTAGAGGAGAGCTATACAGAACAATTAAGTAGACATTTTCCGACATTTGCCGTTCCGCTTTTCTTTAACTTGTTTGTCAATGTTAGGGCTTAATGTACGGTACATTTGTAACCGAAGACTGCATGTTAGATTGCGATCTGACAATATGCTTCGGGATTTTGACTTAGAAAGGTTCATAACAGGAAAGAATTGTTCGCACACATCAGGACCTTCTAGATTAACGGACCTGAGCCTGGCATCCCAGTTGTACAAAAATGGCGTCGGCTGGTGGGAGTGATTTCTGAGGTGTTTCCACACGCTGTTTTTCGTATTATTGTCTATGACTTCGAGTTATTGTTTCTTATAATAATTCCTATGTAAGTTTGTCTTCATATTAGCAAAGCGAGTGTTTCAAAAGTTTTATTTGGGCAGTATAGGAACAGGAATAAATGTAATAACGTTTTGACTGTGCCGTGTGCTATCCACGTGTTCATGTTTATTGTGTTCCATCTAGGACTATGGCTACATTAGCCGTATAGTGTGGTTAATTTATCTGTTTGCAAGTACAATTTGTGTCACGATTACAGTGGTGAGAGGTTGTTGAAGAAAAACTGTTCCAGTAGTGTATATTAATGTTGCCATACTACAACCTAACCTCAAACACGACAATGCACCGTAACTGTTGCATTCCCGGATGCAAATTAAAAATCAGAAACTTTCAGTTAAAACAAAAGGTAAATTACAACATAAAGCTTCTAAATTCAGTATTTAATTACAATAAATTGCAGCGTTATGTGTATTAGTTGCCGGTGTGTATATAACATGGTGAATAGTGTGAATAGTGATAGACAATAATTTCGAGTGAATTCAATTAGTGGCATCTGCAACACCAACAGTTTGTTTCATGTAAGTAGTATGCTGCTCATATTTGTACATTATCTTTTGTCTTTGTAATTTAAATGTGTAGCTGTAGTTTAGAAGAAATGTGTTATGTTGCTGCATGTAAAACTATAGACTATAGCAAAGTTTGGTAAATATTTACAAAATCGTCCGCTCGAGAAAACGAATGAAACATAGTGCAATGGATGCAGTTTTTATTGCTGATTACGATCTTGTAAGTTTTATTGTGCGCTCAAGCTTCGTGTTTTATTTATGAGAAAATTTCGTACGGTCGATGAAGTGGTTTTATTTCGCTTATGCGGCGGATATTTAGCTAATAAATGTGCATAAACGAGTGTAATATATGCTACAATGATTGATTAATGCATTTACGTTGAAATGATTGCATAAAAACTGCCCAAATTGTTAATATTTCGATAACAGGACCCTGTCACCCCACTCATATGCAAAACTAACCTAACCTAAGCTAACACAATGTTACTTTACAATACCGATTTAAGATTACGTATTTCATGTATTTCATTTACAGTGCTGTTTTACGGTTATTATTTTTAATATTTCATCTGCTTTTGTGGATTCCCCCTGTAAAATAAAGTGTCCTGAAGTGCTGAGTAATATGTTGTTGCAAACTGAGTAATCAAGTTCTCAGTAATAGTAACAGCAAAATTTCACCCTAAAGGTTTTGAATTCAGTAGGTAGCTTTAGGTCATTCTAAATAGCAGCATTTGTATATCAGCCATCCAGTATAGTATGTTTTGTGTAGGTATATAACATTCTGCACATTGTACAAATGTGAAAAACAGTGTAAACAATGATTAATAATTCTGAGTCAACTCACTGTCAACACTTCTGTTTTATTTAAGTAACATGCTGCTTGCAGTTTTGTCTATCTTCTTTGTAATTTGAGTGTGTAATGCAGTTACATAATGGCATGTAAACCTGTAGATTGCATGAATGATATTTGAGGTTATGTATTTCATTGCCCATGGTTTATCGTTTAATATTAAATGTCATTCTTTTTTGTTTACTTGAGTTTATGTTTAAGACAGTGTTTTTGTGTTTAACACAGCCCATATTCACAAAATAGGCGTGTTATTACACCACATTTTTATTTTACTGCGTTGAAATCGTAGCCTGTAGACGAGTTGTTTACAAGTAGTTCCCACCACATAGGCCGCCATCTTGAATCATGGTGTCAGGTCCGGTATTTAGGAGGTCCTGCACACATACGTAGAATCAAACATACATAATATCCATGCAACAACGGCACACAACCTCAGAAATCTGGTTTGAGGAACATTGTTATAACAATCAGCCAAGTCTGCCTCGTGTTTATATTTGTCCTTCAGCAAATCGTCGCACTGTAAACTTATAATTCAATTTACTACCTGCTAGAAACATTAACAACCAATGAATATGGGGTCGCAAAGATCTGAAACGTAGGTGACAATGTTTCTACATCTTGAAGCCTGGTCTCAAACTGGTGCGAAACACGGGGAACTGAACACAAACACAAAACCACTACTCACCACACTACACAACGTCAACAAAAACACAAAATAAAAACAAAATTCGCACTAACGCCGTTAAGATCCCTTAAACAAGAAATAAACACCCTCAGACTAGGCTGAAGAGGGTTCTCCCTAAACAGCCCGGGAAAGTTGTAAACATGCCCAAATAAATATTCATTCAGTTTCGTGCAAGTAGCGCCGCTGATCTAGGCAGCATAGCAATACACCGCTCTCGCCTGACGTCACACGAACGTACAAGCTGGCTCTTCGTTTAAATACGTCACACGCCCCGAAGTTGTCTTCCCCTGCCGTAAAACGATAAGAAACTGAGATATGCTCTCAAAGGATACATTTTACTAAATTCGTTTTGTGTACATTTGTGCGTGTGTCGGTTAGGGTATTCATAAAAGAAAGTTCAGGCTTTTATATTAAATATTGTGATATTTAATTAAATAAACCATTAAGAAAAACATTTTATTCATGGTATGATGGATAGTATTGTCATTTTAAACATGTTAATGCATTTCAATATGTATCCCATTTGTTGTATGTCGCAGGATAGTTGCAAAGAGTTCCAGAACGTTCGAAATAGAGAATCTTCCAGAATATTCTTATCTGTTGATAGTGATTATGGTGTCTATGCCGTTCCGGCTGCCTGGCGCCAACCTTCCGATAACCTTGGTCACATATTCATAAATAAAAACGTCAGACCTAGACCTGGTTCAAATTCGAAAATTTTACCATCAAATATTATATTCTAACGTCTGTAATATTAAATAAATCAAAAGTTACAGGATTTAACATAGTTCATGCACGTAAAACAGACAGAGCAGGCAATTACTTCAGGTTATCAGCACCAAATGCATAGTGACATAACAACAAAAGTGCATCAAAGAATGAATTCGTCAAAAAACATCTACTTTGTCTTTTAATTTTTACTACCTCTTCATAAGAGGCCCTTTTATCGGCTTTCAAAACACAGCGACATGGTAAACGTGTCACAGGGAGATAGTTTGATAGAGAACAATGAGTAACGCCGTGGGTTCTGCAAATATAATATTCTACACTCTGACGTAGACGCCGAGGGTAAAGCTGAAGCAAAACTTGGTGCATAGAAGCACGTGGGCCTGTCACGTCAAGCTATTCGTGCTAATGGAGAGCTATCGATTGCTCTGTTTATCTTTACTCCGCTCCCTAAGTAAGTGCCTTGTGGGAAACTGCCAGTTAAACACACTGCGTTTTTGCATATCCGTCGATACGCCGGGGAAGCGTAGCCAGCTATGCATCTCTGTCTGCCGGCTCATAAGGGGCTTTTTCACACCATGTGTGTGCCTCTTTGTGCCCCTTGTTTGCTTTCGTTTTCTGTCGTAAATCATAGCATAGGGGTAGGACCTTACACTCACGTGCACCCACATATTACCTTCCCTACTCATCACCTATGGCACGCACAGCAAATAGCACACGTGCGCAATTTATTTGTAAGCACAATAATCTAATTACGAAAAATCTAATATATTGTATTTGTTGACTTTGCCTTCCTGCTATGATTTATTTTACATAACTTCCCTAAATCATTTTATTACCTCGTCTGCTACCTACAGTAAGTAGGGCAAATATTGTATTCCATCCAAAAATTCGATATCGAAAAAATGTCCGTGTGTGTGTGCGTATGTATGTGCGGGCGCTTGGTCTTAAAGTTTAATATCTTTCAAGGATGCGACACAAAGGTTTTGAAGAAAATCTCTCCACCACAAATTACTTCTCCATGTAAGATTGTTCGAATAATTTTCATTTAATCGAAATGGCTCTATCGATTACCCTCCTCTTTCTCCATGCGGGGAGGGTAATCAGATGATGATGATGATGATGATGATGATGACGATGAAGAAGAAGAAGAAAACCAAGGCGAATAGCGGCTCTGTTGCGCATCTGTAGAATAGTGCAGCTCGATTCTTAACCTGATCAGAGGATAAGAAAACCCTAAGATTTAGGCAAAATCTTAGAACACAAAAAATATAGCATTCCTGCAAATGATGTTGACTATAACAAGAAATCAAATAATGCAAACCTTCCTTACACAGAGGTTATTAAACTATGTTGGTATTAGTATCGGATGGGTATAGCGTTATAAACATATTTTAACCTCTATCTTTCTCTCGCTTGCCCTCTGCTGCTGTTCTCAATCTCTAACTCACGTTAATTTACATATTTATTACTGGAATGAAATATATGCGACATTTGTCTTATTTGACATGCATATTCCATGAAAGAACAACTATTTTCTGCCACATGATATAAGCAACCATGAACCAAGGCCTTCTCAAACAAGCTCTGTTATAATTCCAATGAGTTCATATGCCAGTATAAGTATTTTGTAAATCCTTTAATATTTTAGTAATTTATAAAATATAAGTGAAGGTTTTCTACGGCTCTATGTGTCAGTTCGGCTTTTAAATAGTGAAAGAATTATGAACACTGATTGTGTGGTGTTTAAGATAACCCTAAGTACACAAATACACAATTTTACATGCTTGTAATATTACTATAGACAACTTGTAAATTCATTAATCAGCAACATTTACATTTTTTGAGAAAATCAAAAGTATTAATAAAACGCTATAGAAAGTCATCTTGGGGTGAAAGATGAAGCAGCTGCTTTTCTAAGCCCTTAAATTGAATTGTAAAACTGAGGTACTCGGAAGTCGTGCTTCAGATGTTAGATAAACAACGATTTTGTGAGTTTAATGAAATTAATTTTCGTCAAAATACTGCAATCAGCATATATAACGATTTAAAAAGCTTAAAAAATATAATTTCGTCGAACGTTCTGCAATTTTCAATAATATATAATTTAATGTAACTATTTTTAGTCTACTAAGTATCGGAAAATTTCATTACTATACTTCCCCGAAAAATGGGAAGGAAGTTTTTAAAAGGTGCATTTTTTCGCTAACTAAAAGTACTTGATTCTGTTTCAGTTAGAATTTTGAGCTCTTGCAGCCATTTCTTTATTTATTCATATTAAATGTGCCAATTTTCAAGTAAAAGGATATAAAATTGAAAACAAAATTGCAGCCCCAGAGTCCCTGAACTGTAGCTATGCGATATATGCAAATATTGCGGAGGTGCATCGGAGAAGAATGTGGATATGTGGGAAGTCAATTTGCCATTTCAAGACGCAGAAGTTAAATATTCGTATGTGAATAATCTAGAACTGTGCACGTAAAACAGAACGCCACTGCATGGCAAACAGATGCACACACTTCCTCCTTGCTAAACATACGATAATTGTGAAGGACAGTAGAATGCCTCCGGAAGCATTAATGGAAGAAACTGTAGAATACGGCGGGTGGAAATGGCATGTGGCCTTCAGTTGAGCGAGATAAGCCGACATTAACCAAGTAGTAACCAAATTTTGCGCAGATCTCGTTGGCAAGCTTTAGTTACGTTATCAGTAACGCTTTTTAGTTGAAGTGCAATACTTTCTCTTGTCTATTGAGAGCATGCAAGAAGAGATTCATCTTTATAAAAAACAAGATGATCATACACAATCGAACCAGAGAACAGCCATTTGTTGAACATTATGTATTCATTCTCTCTAATCTCAGCGATGTCCAACGTTTGCGAATGAGGGGGGTTGGGTTTAACTCCTTCCACTATACGCGGATTTTGCCACGCTTTTAACGCTCAATTGTGTAGCAGTGACGGTTTGCTGTATTTATGTTCCGCTTGATTTAGAAAACACTTCCCAATCTTATGCGATAAACATCTATTCATTAGTGACTTGTATGGTTCTGCAATATTTGGTGACGAAGTCAAAGTGCACAGCCTTAAAAGACCCATCAAGTGAGCGTCGCGTAATTTATCAACTGGGAAATATTATAATTACAGGAAAATAGCCCCTACTATTTTTTCCCTGCATTCTCAGTTTGTTAATTCCATATTTGGAGCAGTAGGTTTCCAGGAAACGCAGCGTGCTCTCTATAATACGTGTTTTCCTCGTACTCAACCACGCAGATGCACATGAGCAGTGTGCATACCCTGTCTTAGGTTTCCTGGCGTATTTTTCTTACACAATCACACACACATTACGTTCAAAATGTTGCTTGTTGTGCTCTGATACGCACAAAAGTGCGTAAAAAAATATGACATTAACTTCCACTGGCAAATAAAATACTGAAAACTTAGCTATAAACCTTATTAACATTAACAAGAGAGATGCACTTCTCTGCACCACATCCAGTGCGCACGTACTGGCGTAAGGCAAGCACAGGCACCAGCCACTCTATTCGAATGATCGGCGTCATACACTAACAAGACTAATTCATAGCAGATTATTCTTCGAAACATACTCCTCAGCATACATTACAACAGAAGAATTAGTAAATATATAAAGATAAAAATTAAAACCGGCAAGGTATGCAACACATCACCCACATCCATTGACGCTACGACCCTGTCTGAGATATTCCCAGAAAATTCAACTTATAACTTAGAGGCTGCTATGGAATTGCCCGTTCGTGTGCGTCACTGGATGCTGATTCACTCTCCGACTGAAAGAGTGGAATGGGGAATAGCCCCTAATCACGTAAGCGTCACCAAAAAAACAAGGTCTCCTTCTAAAATAACCCTTTAACAGTTTAAACAGGGTAGTTTTGAAATAGCTTATAGCTGGTAGGGAAACTGGGACAGGTTATCTGAAGCTTTTAGCTTTGTGTAGTATGATAATGAAGACGATAGCTTCTATTTTGGCAGCAGTGATCCCGCCCGACCTTCCACATTTGCGTGGTTTGACACCCACAGAGATAGGTGAGCTATAATGGATGTGGAACACGAACGAGCGTTGAGGGGCGAGGCAGTTGGTTCCAAGAAATGAAACTTTCCGCGAAACGTGTCGAACAAGTTCATTCAGACATTAGCTGTGTGAAAAGGGTAATTTCAGAATCACATTCAGAGCAAGTTCTTCACGCAAACCTACAACACTTCTGTTTCATCAAGATAGGGCGCCATCTCATTATGCTGCTACAGACATTTTCTTCCTCCTGACCCGACTTTTTCTCCCTCTACAATGGAGAGCTCTTAAGAGCTTGGCAATTTTTAAGTCCTTCAATTACTTGGCACTTGACTGAATACATTGTAGGTAAGTCCGTTTGTATAAAACTCTGGAACTAGGGTAACGTTTCCCCATTCAGACACTCCACTTATTTTTAATGTATTTTCACTTGATCACTGTTTGGGCTTCCGTGTTTTAGACGCCCATAATCACAAAATCATACTGAAGATGATTTTACCGCTTGGCCGATCATCTCGAAGTTTGGCACGTATATGTATTTTTTCATGGAAAAGGTTTGTATACTATCCATTTTACTACACAACATAACATTAACATTGTTTTCTGTACTCGCCTTTCTTTCACTTAATACATATGCCGCTCATTCTCTAATTCGTAAACCAGTTTCCACATCTCTTTCGGAGGAACCTCAGCCGAATAGCTTATTATAGCTAATTTGTGTTCACGGAACTGTTCGTCATGGCTGTCAGAATAGCCTCAAGAACGATTAACCCTATTTGACACAATACAGCTACAAAACAATCGTCGCTTGACAAACGGACGATGGTTTCAAGTAAGACTGCGGGTTGAATAGATACGAAAAAATAGGGTCTGCTGATTCACCTAGCATAAAGATTTTTTTTCTGAGAAAATATACAGACCTGAATTTTAAAAAGTGTCACTAGAATATGTATGTGTGCAATTAAAGAAAAAACATTTTTTGTTAACATTTTAGCGCCTTTATAACATAGATAGGGCTTATAAGTTATTTAACGATCGGATAGGAGCAAATCGTGACCATAAAATAAGAAGTACATTTTCAGCATATTTCTTATAGGTCACGTTCTATCTCCCTTCGAACCAGGGTTGCCAACTCGTACGATAATTATAGGGGCATACGATAATTTTAATTTTTGTACGATGATTGCCAACCCGTACGATAATTATGGGGGTGTACGATAATTTGAATGTATGATGGTTCGATATCGGCGAAATATCATTTTCACTGGTTTCTCACACCAACGAAATGAAACTAATAATTACAAATAACGACACCACTTTTGTCCTCATTGTCTGTCTCCACCCCATAGCAACCATTTGCAACCCTACTAAGACTGCTACCATTTATCTTCTTATTGCCAGTGTGCCCAGGTCTGATAATCTTAATGAAGAAGGCACTGTTCAGAAAATTGACGATCAATGTAGAAAACTCGGAATACGTGCTATTCCGTGTGAAATAAAGAACATGCCTGAACCTGACAGTTTCTGGAGTGCTGTTAAACATATGTCACCTTGGTGGAAATACTGATTTCAAAGAACTAGCGGCCTTTGCATTATCACTGGTTTCCTTGCCCTACAGAAGCACTTCTTGTGAAAGAGTGTTTTTCTAAACTGGGTTTAATAAAAACAAAGTTAGAAACAGATTGGCACTAGATACGGTAAATGAACTCATTTTGCTGTCTCAACTTATGAAAGAACGTGGTCGATCTTAAACTCACCGAGAAGATGTTAAGGTTTATCTCAACAACAAATTTGTGCAATGCTGCAACGGTTGAGGAAGATGAACTTTCAGATGAATAGTGCGAGAAACATAAGTGCTAAAGTTGTAATACTGGTTGAGGTCATCAATCTTTTAAGTGGATATAATAAACATCATTACTCTTATATTTTCATAAGTATTATACTGATATTTTTATAGTTGTAGCGTTTGCTTTATGATGTACGATAATTTTCAGTCAAAATCTATAATTTTGAGTGGCTGGTACGATAATTTTACTTTTAAAAGTGAAACCGAAATTATAATGTCAATATATTTGATAATGGAAAGAAACAAAAGGAGATTCTAGTCAATAGTGAAGGGGAAGACGTAATAAAGCTAATATGTTAAAGTCTCAAGAATGGAAGCATAGGCAGATTTAAAAGAGTGATAAGGCTTTGTTGACGCGCACGAAAAACAAACACGTGCAACGATTTAGCGGGCTGATTCCTATCTTACCATGACGTGCTCTAAAGTTAGCCAATGGAAATCGCTTTCTTATTGTTGCCCGTGCAAAAACAAAATGCAACGCAAGACACACTCGTCTTGAATCGAGCCGAGAGTACACGTGCAACTTGGGAGTTGTACGTAAGCTAGCACGTATACATAATTCGGTGGTTGCTAAAGGGTGACAAAGTTAAAGTGTTATAACGTTGTAGTTGAAATTACAAAGTTACATTCTATTTAAATATCGTCGGCAGTTCTCTACAAATCTGGAAATTTACAAATAAAGTGATATGTTGGTTAATTCTTCGTTTGGTTCCATTCCTACCATGACTCTCGCACACCTTGCAGATCAAGACTTTTTACTAGAGCTAGTCCGGACACCAAACGCGAGATCTTAGGTCTTCAAGGCGACGTCTTCGACGGAGAGGAGCGTTTGCGTCAAATGTTGGCAATCCTGCTTCGAACCCACACAATTAGTCTGGTTGTCAACTATGAAATGAGAAAACCTGAAGTGCAATTATCTGGTAGTGTAGATAATTAATGTAAATTACTTTCCTACTTGTACATCATTCATCTAGTGATCATTACTCACTCCTGTTAGCCAATCTGTTATATTAGCACTTAGTGTAACCGGTAACTCGAACTAAGTGTAACATATCAAGATTAATCGTTGAATTGTTAATGCAGTTATAATAAAGCCAACCGTAGCATACAAGCTAGGTAGCAAGCACACACTTCACCTCAAAACAATTCAAGCCCATGAAAACAGAACAGAACAAATAAAATATGCAACTTGACATTTAAGGATATTGTGACTTTTGGTCGGGTTGAAAAGTAAAGTAGACAGATGTAGTCGAGATAAAGAAACACTTTTATTTCCGTAAACAGTAACTTGTACACTCGTTGCAACAGCAAGAAAGTCTTTTCCGATTCTCCAACAGCACGACTCCGAATTCGTAACACAAAGACGTAACTCCGTCGGCACGACTCTTCACATCGTCTGTCCTTTCCGTCGGCACGACTCTCAACGCTTCACATACTGACTGACTCTTCTCATATTTTACCGCTATTTATATCTCCCAGGCACTATTCTGGAAGCTTCAGGAACGTTCACTTATTGCGGTGAGATACAAAGTAGAAGATTCCAGTAGCCTCTATCCTTTTCTCTCTTTCGGCGAGCGCCCCAACAATGCGGTCATTCTCTATCTCTTTCCTTCGGCTCCTTTGCGGTAGTGCCGACAATAATGCGATGGGTGACACTGCTGTTGTCGGCAATTAGATGCGGCGGGCGCGGTGACAATATGTAAAACTGCAATTTCATGAAAATCGAGAAGAAATTAACTTTCCTGATTTTAGTTCTATAAAATAATTGAGACATTCATGAATAACAAAAGTGCATAATTTACCTCCGGATGTCATTTTTACTTTCTCTACTACGTATAGTGAGTACAGGAAGTATTGTATTTCACCCAAAAATTGGATGCCGAGATTTCACCCGAAACATGTTTTGAGGACCCTTGAATAAAAATACCTTTTAGAAAATGGCCTGTGTGTGTGTGTGTGTGTGTGTGTGTGTGTGTGTGTGTGTGTGTGTGTGTGTGTGTGTGTGTGTGTGTGTGTGTGTGTGTGTGTGTGAGCAGCATAACTTAAAAATAAAAAATCGGTTAAAATCCAAAGTTGGTATTTAAGTTTAATGTCTTTCAAAGATGCGACACGAAGATTTAGAAGAATATTCCTCCACCCTAAACTTAAATGTTCTTAGAACATTTGAAGTGATACTTAAAACATACTGTATTCCCATATTTCCCTTACATCTACACCAAGTAGATAGAGGAATAAGCGTAAGAAAAATAATTTGACAGGAATAGAGAAACTCATGTGAGTGCAACAAATCAGATATATTGAATTTTATGTTTTAAGCGTTTATGCTCAACGGGAAAGGAATATAGAGCGATACTATTGATTTGAATAAGCTTACAGTAACTTCTTTCCGGGAAATAAAATCACATAAAAGGAAATTTACATTTTTGGCACTTGTACAATATTTCTGGATGTTTTTCAGAGCTGCCTGCCTGTGCCCTTAAATCTCCGATTAGAGAGCCATCGCAGCTGTTGCTGAGCGAAACCAAATTCCCTGGCGGAGGAATATGTTAGAAGCGCGAGCGTTGATAAATGTGCTAGCCATTACTCCGACACAACGACCAGTTATGTGGTCATCCTGGCAGATGGATGGATAGTGGTCATACATTGTTTTAATAATCCTGCTACACGCCGCGCTCTAACGAAGCCAGTTGCGGGAATGATTTTCATGCGCAAGCACAATATGGGACTAGGTAGCAAATATCTCATGTTTGCTGATTGAATTGTTCGCCACAGAATGCTATCTCAAGATGAGCAAAACAAAATCGTAAGCGTGAGCATAGAGTTAAGTCTTAGATGTGTTCGCTTTATTAGGGAATATTATCTTAGACTTGCCAAACTCTCAAACTTGCAAGAGCGCTCGAAATCATCCCACAATAATGTGAAATTTGGGTTCTTTTCCATGGACCGTCCACTCTGATCTTTGGTTCTTTCATCGTTTTTCCTGGTCGGTAGGTGAATGCTGGGGTTGTTTCCCCACTACCAGGATTTTCCTTCCATGTTTACTTCCTCTACTACCTCGGAAAAGTATTGTATTCCATCCAAAATGTAGATGCCAAGATTTCACCGGAAATATATCTTTGAAATCTCCTGAAGCCCCCAAAAAGCATTAGAAAAAGGTCCGTGTGTATATGTGTGTCTCAACAGGATAACTCAAAAACGAAAACTCTGCTAAGTTTGTATTTAAGCTTACCTTTCAAGTATACCAAACAAAGATTTTGAGGAAAATTCTTCCACCACATGGAAAAATTCGATTTTTTTAAAAATGTCTAACGATTTTGAATAAGCTGCTATATGTTTAAGATATTTCTATGAAAAATCAAATGTATATTTTGAATTTTCTGTCTATAGCCTATGTGTCATGTTT
Source organism: Tenodera sinensis (assembly GCA_030765045.1). NCBI lineage: Eukaryota > Metazoa > Arthropoda > Insecta > Mantodea > Mantidae > Tenodera > Tenodera sinensis. Next base: position 34,248,771 of record CM060961.1, on the reverse strand, counting down.
ACTCTTGACGAGTTTTGCATAACTGGTAAACCGTAAGAGATACACCAAATCTTACTATACAAAAATGTACATCTCGTTAAGACACACAAGTTATGTTCAAATGCAATTTTTTAGTGTGAACTATTTTGAACATATTCCCTGTTATCTGTGTGGGTTTTGTAATACTTAAACTTTTCTCAAATGAAAGGTTGCTTTTCACATTTTTATCTCTTGGCTGTGCAAAGAAAACGGAGTATCAAAGCTTTAGAAGTTTCGGCTATTGCTCAAAGCCTGCTGTATGTCATTTTACTGCCAACATTAGAGTAGTTTTGTTTGTCTTCCGACGCAGCTATATCTAAAATCAAGGTTGGTCATACTGTCGCTCTTTAAGAATTTGCAACCTCACGTAGGAACCATTCCCGCTTCCTGTTACCCATCAGATGCATACAGCACACGAAGGGGGACACCTCGCGTGGTGCAACATACATTGATCTATTGTGGCTGTCTCCCCCAAGGGAAAGGGATAAAGTGAAGGAGCTAAAGAGGATGATCAAACCGTGCCACTTAGTAGGAAAAACAACCAAAGGTAGAGCAATGTCACAAGCTCCAGTTTATGTAACCAAAGTATTTGTGGTAAATATGCACTATGGATAAAGAACTGATATTAAGATACAAATTGGATACTCTGATGCCAAAAGTGGTGTAATTGTATGTGTATGTGTGTGAGTTTCTGCGCGCAATGTTACATGCGTTATGTCCCATTTATAAAATATGCTATATGATACCTTAATTACTTTTATGGGGGGGGGGGGTCTAATATAGCAGCAAATCGAATCGAGTTCTGAATAAAAACAAACAGCGTTAAATATTGCTAGTATAATGTTTCTCACAAGTTACATTTACAACATTTAGATAGGATGAATATTTCAGCTATCGCTAATTTGTTATTAATATGCAAAATGTGCAGGTGTATAGAAATAATTACTTCTGTTTTAATGTTTATTAAATACCCAAGAAGTGTTTCGCTTTATTTTCACCTTTCCTACTCGCATAGTAGAGATGGGGAGGTTTATGTTTTGAGGCCTCCTCAAACACAGAGAAGTCATTTTCAGTAAAAGGTCTTATGTGTTAATGAAAGCATACATACATCAAAATCCAAAAGTCGGTTAAAAATCAAACTGTTGAATCAACATCTTTCAAGGATTACACACGAATATTTCGAAGAAGTCCCCCAACCCTAAACTATACTTTTCATGGACAATTTTTCTAAACTTTCACTCTCTCTCCAATATAGTTCTATGATTTGGATTATGGAATTTAAATCTTTAACATTCTGGGAATAATGAGTCCTCTTCGTTCTGAATGACTTTGTATAGTAAGTAAATTGGATCATAAAATTGGTTGTTTTGAGGGGTATATATGAAATATATATTTCGAATTTTTGTCCGGAATATTTCTCTTGCTTGCTACAGGCTGGTGCAGATAAAAGTGACCCATCTCCCGTTTGAATACAAATGCGAGTGAGTAAGAGTGAATGAGTGAGTGAGAGTGAGTGAGAAATTTAGTGAGGAGCTTCTGTTGGGGAGGGGGGGGGGGGCGCTCTGTGCGACACCGGAACCGCGGTGTGATAGCTGCTTGGCGGGGCCTGGCACCGGGATGAAGAGATTTCAGATCTTGTTGGGACTTCTGCGCGTCTCTGTGGCCTGTCTAGCTGCGACGCTGTATGGCAACTTCGGTTCCCTCATTTCATCCCTGCCTCCTGGGGAGTGGTAACCACAACAGATTTGTGTAGGTCGAAGTGAGTGAGGTGTCTGTCTGTTATCTATGGGACTGAAGTATTTTTGACAAAGTGGAAGTTATTCGTAGAGCAGTGTTGCATTAATTATACACACCGAGGTTACATGATATATGTTAATCCTAATCTTCTTTACTTTATTTAAGTGCTTTAGGAAACAGGAATGACAAAGTGGATGTTTTCATAAGAAGATAATGCTACCACACACGACGGTAGGGGCTAGATTCATATCCTCCCTTTCTTTACATGACACTGTCGCCTGGTGACAAGTGTGTTACAAAAAGAAACGCTCCATTTTTGGGGACGGGTGAAACATTTGCGCCATATGAAACGAGCTCTGGGACTAGGAAATTCTCCTTTGCTTCTTACCCACCCACCCACAGCGGGCAAAGTGAAAAGAAAAGAAATGGAACGGCCTGGTGGAATGAAATTATAATATTCCAGTGTGTTGGAGATGAATCGCATTCCATGGTTGCATTTTACAACTGTGACTCTTGCCAAGGCATGAACGGGATAAAAATCCGACTACAGCTGACGGAATTCATAAAAATGCTTTAATAACTTCTTTGCTCTTCCTGCTCATTTTCATTTTAACGACGCTCCAGAAATAAGCACTAAATTAAAATGTCGTCATTTTCAATTACTGCCTACTCCTCTACAGCGAGGGAGGAAAAAGATTTTAATTCCATTAAAGTATTAACAACCTTTTAACGCTTACGCAATACAGAGATGAAACATTTTAAGCTTATGAAAGTCCATAAAATGATCTTGCCGAAGATTATGTGGTTGTTATTTATTGCCCTCGAAATTACAACATGTTTCACCAATATCTTTTATTGCCTCACTTGCCATCCTATATGAAATGCCTTAAGTGCTCTTATTGAATACTTTTTCCTATTTATTTTACGTGCTTTAACTCTATACTCATATCATACTCGCGATGGATTTGTTAGGAGATATTCCCAGAACGATGTGTGGTGGACAGTTCATGTCTATACCGTACCATCTTACTTCATCATGAGTCCACAGAGGGACGAGTGCAGGGAAACTGTAACTCACCTCTGTAAGGGCAGATGGCATTAGTCTATCTGCAAATATAACTACAGTTAGCCTTCAAAATCACATCTCAAACCTACACCATCTTACTTCATCATGAGTCCACAGAGCAAACGTACCTATACTTCTGTGACGGGTATTGGGCTGCCATCCAGTCTATCTGCTTCTATTATCTGCGGATAGATGTCACAGTATTCACTATTACCATCTATTTTTTATTTATAGTATTGTTTTAGACTTTGTTGAACTTTGAGTCGTGGTATTAAATATCCAATCCGGTATTTATCTTGTCGACTGAAGGAAATGGGGGAAAAAAAAAACCACAACAGTAACGGTCAGGCTGATTGGCCCAGAGGATTTGAACCCACAGCCTTCAGAATACAAGCTACAGATGAATTAATATTAGTGCAAGAGAATATTACGTATTTGTTTTCGTTGTCGTATTTGTCTTCAACAAACAAAAGTACCCTTACGTAATTGCTAAGCAATATTATAAGGTAGACAAAAAATTGTTACATTTCATTATTCACTGTCCTTTATTACCTTTTCTATTACATGTAGTCAATACAAGTACTGTATTCCACCTGAAAATTCGATTTAGAGATTTCACTGGAAATATGCTAAGTATCCTAAACTACCTTTCACATGCAAAATTTTTCGAAAGTTTTGATTTTATCGAAAATGACTCCAAGGATTTTGATTAAAATGCCATATGCCTGATATATTGTTATGACAAATGAAATGTATATTTTGAATTCTCTGGCCATAGCTCAAGTAGTCCTGTTTACTCTGGATGACTTTTGCATAACTGGTAAACCCTGAGATAGACCAAATCTTACTATACAAAAATTTAAACCTTGTAAAACACAATTTATGTCTAAATAAAATTTTTGTAGAGTGAACCATTTTGCAGGTATTACTTGTTATTTGTTTGAGTTTTGAAATATTGATATAAGCAGTAAGATAATTTTGGAAAATATTTATCTCATCTAACTCGAAGAAGATATAGGAAGAAGAGTTTGTAACAATGCTTAGCTCAAGAGTGTAAAAAGTCATGTGAATGCAACGGATCAATTTTTTAATTCGCATTACGCCCTGTCACGTTAAATTAAGTTTATCGTAATACCGCCATTAGTATCTTCGATACGTTGTTAATGGCTTGGCGCATGCGCGTAAGGACATTTGGAGTTAGCTTCAATTGGTTTTATATGAAGTGAATTTACGTATTTCTGACGGTTTAGTGTTTTGTTTATAAGAGGTGGAAACAGGACTGAAAAACTCAATGTCATAGCTGGGATGAACCAGGGATCTTCCGCTTATCGAGCGGCTACTCTAACCACTACGCTACCATGGTTAACCTGTCAGTATGACATTAGATAAAGTTCCCAACCGATTCATACTTTCCCGGTAGACCACAAGGGAATCACACATCAGAGATAAATACCCCAAGGGCGACTTACAATCCTATGTACTTTATGTCCCGGGTTTAAGTAACCTTTAGGTGGTAATTATGTAATTATTCTATGTTGCATAAATAAATAAATAATGTTATGTTTATGCTTCCTATAGGATGTCGCAACTACGTCGGAAGTTGGAAAACATTTTTGCGGGACGTAAGAAAGAGTCAGTGTTTCCTTCCATATAGGTTGGTATTTCTCGCGGCGTATAACGAAACAATGTCGCCGGGATCAACAGTGCTGAACATTTCTTCACATTCTTCCTACTTCCCGACAGTGCCATCTTTAGCAGTACAGGTCGGTCAACCGTGTTTCGCCGAGGTTTGAAAATAAATGAGCACTGGTATGCGCGCATGATGCTATGCCGTTCTCTGTATAAGGCAGGTACAAACTACAGGATTAGCTTACACAAATTTACGCCACCATCTCCGTGATGATTTAATAATGTCAGCCGCCAGCTATTACATAACACAAATAACAGAACGAGGCAAACACAAAATGGCAACTACAATTTCACCCCTGAGGCCTTCTACCACATTTTTCCCCCTACCAGCAGCTTTTGTTTACTTTTTCATTGTGTAGTGAACAGATTTGCCAACAACTAGATATATATTACACATACACAAATGTTTTAAAACAACAGCAGGGTGTTTCGATGAAACTCAGAGAATGATATCCTTAAGTATACTTAGAATTTCTATTATCTTCTTCTGCACTTCATGGCATAGGCAGTCAAGTGCTTCAAAAAGAATTTCTATTATAAAACTGAAAAGCTCTTTATAAGCTCAGATCAGACTTTAAGAGGAGATATCAGTGTTACCTCGGTTTACAACACAATTTCATGAAATGTGTATACAGGTTATCACAACTGCTCAGGTTTTGAATACTGTAACTTGCGTTTATTAAAGCTAGTAGCAATGAAAATAACTCAGAAAGTTTGTTACAATACCTTACAGATGGTATGGAAATTATAGATTCATCAGTCACTTAAGATATAATTTAAAAAATAATAATAATCAGAATAATAGTTGTGAATAAGGAATGAATAGAGAAAACGAACGTAAAAAGGACTCCCGGATTTAAAAGAGTTGAGAGCGAGTGTCTTGGGGGTGAGGGGGTTGTAACGGATTTTAGAGAGGAAGGCATCGCCGCTTGTCTGCCGAAGCGAACATTCAATTCTTTGGAACGTCTATGTGCGTGGAATACACTGAAACCAACAGTCACAAGGTTATAGCTGGGCCATTTTGATTCTAGCTTTGCGGTAGCTTGACACCTAAATAAATCGCTCGCTTTGTAAGGAACTGGAAAGCCGACTTTCGGCCGTACTATACATCATAGTGAAGCATATTTTAGATGTTTAAATAGGGCATATTTTTATTTAACCGATGAATGGTTGCATTATCTACATTATAAAGATGGAATAGGCAATGAACTAATGAAACTAGCTGAAAGTCATTTAAAACCCATATTCTGCTAATCTGCTAAATCTTTAACTCCCACTAGGAGTTCATTGAGGCAATCCAATCTCTCCCAAACTTTGCACCTGTGTGATAGAAGATATATTCCGAAAAATGAAATACAGTAAACAACATGGAATAAACTTCGATGGAAAAAAATAACGAATCCAAGATATGCCGGCGATGTTGTTCTATTCGCCAAAACACCGCTAGAACTAGAGTATTTTTATTTCATTTCATTGATTAGCAGCGTCTCATGGAAATATTGAAAACACTATTAAAAATACGCCACTATAATTAGTGTTATCCTTTCTAAACAAAATCCACGCACACCCTGAGTGAGGAATCTTAATGCTTGACCGGCGGCAGGAGCCTGGATTAAAGGAATCTGAGACATTGTCAGGCGGCGTGAGGCATTATTGCTTCTAATGACTTCACCTGCAAGAAGCACATTGTAGTTTCAAAATTGTCTCATTACATGTACGCACTTACTGCCTGAAACTGTCTTCCAACGTGTGAGCGGCAGAACCAAAAGGAGTTTTTGAGATTATTCGAGAAGCGTCCGGCGATCGGTGATTCGAGAAAGGCCGGTGTTACGCATGCTCGCTATATAAGGAGGTGAGACAAAGAGAGCTTGGAGTTAGTTTTAGTGTGTGTGTGTGTGTGTGTGTGTGTGTGTGTGTGTGTGTGTGTGTGTGTGTGTGTGTGTGTGTGTGTGTGTGTGTGTGTGTGTGTGTGTGGGCCGTGTGTGTTTTAAGATTCATCACGTCGAAAGAAAGACAACGTAGCAGTTAATTGGTGTTGAATGAATGTATCCACAAAGTCAACTGAGTCAAGGTTCCGAGAAGAAAGCAGCTGTGAGTTGTAATGGCACGAAAGACTGTACACCTTAGATGTCCAACCTTCTCTCTTTGGAGAACCTTACGTAATGAGCAACTACAACCAACTCCACTCCTTTAGTCGGAGGGACAGTCAGTATCCAGTGACGGATTCCATGGCCATTTCTAGGTCAAACATTGAATTTTCTGGAGTTTTCCCTCAGAAGATCTCTTCATTCTGGATGACTTTTGCATAAAAGGTGGACAGTAAGAGACAGACAAAAGCTTACTAAATAAAAAAGTGGATCTGCTTAAAACATACAATTTATGATAAATAGCTCGTTTTTCTTTTGGGTGAACCATTTCCGAGATACTCTTTATTCTTTGTGTGAATTTGCCAATATGTGTTTTTCAAATAGGAATATCTTATTCGTTGTTTTACCTCTTGGTCTTGCAAAGAGATTAGGATTTCAAACGCATTACATAGCAAACATCTCTTAAAGCATTTCACTATCGCTTAAAGCCTACTGTATTCCTATATTCCCTTTGCCCCTACAACACAACTAGCAATAAGTTACCTTCTGAAAACGCTTATGTGGATTAAAAAGAAGTAGATAGTGAAATAAGCATATGCAGGAATACTGTGTATAAGAATGAGCATAGCTCTGCATATATTTGCGAATAGAGCTTCTCCAAATTGAACCATGTTATGACGATAACATACCATCACTTACGCGACGTTCACTTGGTACATCTTTTAAGACTATGCACTTCGACTTTGTCACCAAATATTGATTGACTTCTTAAACATAAGCAATACCAAAGAAGTCACTAAAGAACAGATGTTTATTACATAAGATTTAAAAATGCTTTCGTAAATCTAACGCAAGTATATGTGACAACCTGCCACTGCAGCACAATGAAGGGTTGGGGGTAAAAGAGAGGCAAAATCAGAGTATGCTGGAAGGAGGTAAACCCAAACTTTCCTCTTTCGCAAACGTTGGACATCGCTGCTGTAGCATATGTTAACTTCTATGAAAGAAGTGTGTATTTGGGCAAACATTTTGGAAGAAAAAGTGAGGAAAAAGTCTTTTGACTGTAACTTTGTCATTTTGTCACACTGGTATCAGAAATAGGATTCGTCGAATTTGTAGAGATTTTCTATAAACCAATATTTTAGTTATATAATTATTAACACTTAAATATTCAATCTTGGAAACTTAAACTAAACATTTAACATTACATTGTATAATTGCTTCTAGTGGCAGTTGTTTGCACATTTGATGGATGTGCTGTTCTTCTGACGTCATCCATACTCTGCGTCCAGCTAACCTGCATCGCATGCGAGCGCACATCCCTCCGGCCCTTAGTAATAATCGTTCATGGAAGAGCTAAAAAACTAAACGCCAAACGCTGGAGAACCTATGTGACTGTAGCATGTCTTTGAGAATGAGCCCAGCTGTTACCAAAGATGATCTGTGATTTCCTCTTCTGCACATCTAAACAAGCCTTTAGAGCCAGCCAGCCAGTTTCTTGAAAACCTCAAATGTGCAATCATCATGCGTATAAGCAGCACTTTCCGTACTCGTGTTTGGCAACCGCTTTGAGACGTTTGTTCAAAGGCATATCAATTTGTGCTGCTCTTGAGGATAGCACACGGCTACCAACTTTGACAAGGGCGTGATATTGATCTGGCATCACATTCAGGCGACCGACCTGCTTTGGTGCTCATTCATAATTCCACGGCCCTCCAATGGAAAACGGCAACCTCAAAGGCAAGTTAATACATAACCTACTGCCAACGTGAAAATTAATGTGCATTTTCCGGATCGAAACTTAATAACCTTCACTTTCTCTACTACCTACTTATAGTAAGTAGGGGAAATATTATATTCGATCCAAAAATTCGATATCAAGATTTCACCGGAAACATATATTTTCAGAGGTCCCCCTGAATCCAAAAAGAGCATTTTTAGAAAAAATTCCGTGTGTGTCTGTAAATAATGAAGACTGGGTTAAGAACCAAATTTGGTATTTATATTTAGTATCTTTCAAGAATTCGACACAATGATTTTGAAGAAAATTCCTCCACTCTAAACTACTCTTTACATGGAACATTTTTAAAAAATTTTGATTTTCTCGAAAATTGTAACGACTTTGATTAAAATACCACATGCTTCAGCTATTTTTATGGCAAACAAATCGTATATCTTGAATTTTTTGGCTATAGTCCATGTAGTCCTGGCGGCGCCGTGGCCGAGCGGTTAGCGCGATCGCCTACCACCTAGGCGGCCCGGGTTCGATCCCAGGGACCCGCATGTGGTATTCGTGGTGGACGAAGCGGCGTCAGGGCGGGTTTTCTCCGGGTACTCCGGTTTCCCCCGCCATCTCATTCCACCGGTGCTCCATCTTCATGTATCATCAGTGTCACCGCCTGCGGTGCCGTAGTAGTAAAAGCGGGCGTTAAACACTACAACAACAACAACAACAACCATGTAGTCCATTTTTACTCTTGATGACTTGCATATCTCGTAAATCGTAAGAGATAGATCAAATCTTACTATAAAAATGTAGATATCATTTTAACACACAAATTATGTCTAACTGTATTTAGTTGTGAAGATATTCCTTGTTATTTGTGCCAGTTTCGCAAATAGAAGGGGTTGTTCACCTTTTGTCTCTTGGCCGTACAAAGCGAACGGAATTTCAATGCTTTGAAAGATTTCATTATCTCTCAAAGCCTAATATATTCCCACACTCCCCTTGCACCTAACTAAACCCCGGCGCGACAGCCCACGAAGGGCCAAGGCCTACCGCCCAGCCGCTGCGTCCCCCGCCTCTGCCCACTACAGGCGTCATTGGTGAGGTGCAGTACTGGAGGGTGGGACGTGGTCAGCGCCCCGAGCAGTTATGCGGTCTTTTTAGACCTGGGGCTGCTACTTCTCCAGTGCACCCCGTGCCAGACCTCCCAGAAGGGATAAAATCCCTATCCTGGTACCGGGGATCGAACCCGGGTCCTCCACGCCAGAGGCAAGGGCGCTACCAACTGCGCTACGGAGGCGCCCCTTGCACCTACAAGAAAAAAAAATCTTCTTTACGTAACGGTTTATTATAAAATTAACATTAAAATCACTTCTTAAATGAGTAGTAGGTAAGGGAAGCCGCGAGAATCGAGAGAACACCTCATCGAATTTTTCTCGTGTACTTCCACGTTCCTGTTCTTTTCTGCTCTGTGCTGCAGATGCTGGTGTTTCGGTCTTAAACAAGACAGTCAGATAAAGGTATCGACCCAGTACCGTGAAGTTATGAAGGTGCGTGAGAAGTAAAACAATAAAAAAGAAAAAGAAGAAGGTTGGAAAGCCAGCTGTAAGCTGTAGCAGGGAGAAATTTGCAGCTCTGTCTAGGATCTGGGAGCAAAGGTTATACAAATAATGTGGCTGCCCCATATCTTGGTGGCACAGAACAAGGAAAAAATACTTTCCTTGTGACAGACCCAGCCGCCCTTATATCCACTTTTTAGACATTTTATAGACGTTGGAGCAGTTCGACATCAATGAGACTTTTCGTTTTTCCAGATATGTTTGTTCAGAGAACGACAGACGCAATAATTTAACTGAAATTTACCACTTATTGCTACTGATTACCCCTTCTCCAAGGATTTCTATTTAATATTAACACGTAGAATATGTGCATGTTTATGTAATAATATTAGGTAAAATATGCAACATTACATACAACTTTTAAAGCATGTAATATTGATTTCATTTAATTTTTATATAAATCATGAATTAAACATTAAATTACTTTAAGAAGAGGCAGATACGTGTAGAAGCTTCTTAAGAATAGAATGAGTAGAAAAATTCACATGATAGCAACACAATCTCGTATGCAACACTCACCACACCAAGAAGCGACTTATGTATACTTCCTTGCACGAAAAATTTACCGGATGACAGCTAGTGTTCAATAACAGGTATTATTTAGGGAAACTCTTTACTTATTCCAATCCAGAGGTGCCAAAAGTGACACAGTGTGTCTTTCTCCACTTTTCTTTTCCCTTCCACTCGCTTTGACTCAGTGATGTGGCCGTGCAGCGCAAAGGTGATATGTCTTTGGCTAAAGCGGTTCGTCCGCACTTCTTTGAGTTTCAGAAAATAAGGAAGTCAATGTCGGGTATCAACATGTCCGGTTACAAATTCCAACTACAGGAAGGGTAGCTAGGAAGGGGAAAATATAACCGCCGTTTCTCTTCTATGACACCATTGCTCTGATCTATTAAAAAAAATCTGATGCGTTGCACTCGCATGACTTTCTCTACTCTTGTAAAAATCATACTCACAAACTCCTATTCCTATATCTTCGTGTCATTTGAGATAAACATTTGCAGAAATTATCTTATTGCTTATTTCCTTGTAGGTGCGTGGGGAATATGGGAATACAGTAGACCTTGGGCGATAGTCAAATCTTTTAAAGCTTTGAGATTCCGTTGTCTATGCATGGCTAACATAAAAATGAACAACAGTGCTGCATTTGACGAAAGTTTGTTTTCCGTAACTGGCACAAATAACAAAGAATACCTCCGAAATGGTTCACTCTATAAAAAAAATTATCTGTTCACAAATGGTGTGTTTTTGCGAGACCTGCACTTTTGTATAGTAAGATTTGGTTTACGAGTTACTCGAAAGTCATCCATAGTAAACATGATTACATAGGCTATAGACAGAAAATTCAAAATATACATTTCATTTGTCATAAACATATCTCAATCATGATTGTTAGAACCATTTTCAAGAAAATCAAAATTTTCGAAACATTTTTCATGTAAAGGGTAGTTTAGGGTAGAGGAATTTTCTTCAAAATCTTCGTGTCGCATCCTTGAAAAACATTGAACTTAAATACCTAGTTTGGTTTATAACCAGCTGTTCGTTGTTGAGTTATGCTGTCCACAGACAGACACACACACAGACACACACACAGACACACACACACACACACACACACACATCTACCTACCCACCCACACACATGGAGCTTTTTCTAAAAATGTGTTATTTTTTTAGACTTAGGGTGAAATTTGGACATCAAAGTTTTGGGTGGAATACAATACTTCCTCCACTTTACTATAAGAAGTAGAGACAGTAACAATATAAGCGGGTAAAGGGTACACAAGGCGGGGGGACCTCTCGCGCACTGCGCCTTGCATAGATTTATTGCAGCTCCGACCCCCAGGAGGTAAGGATGAAGTGAGGATACCTCAGGGCGCTACAGGGCGGAACCAGAGGCTCCACAGAGACGCGAAAGTCTCCGAGATCCCTTCATCGCGGTGCTCGGTCCCGCCGAGCAGTCATTGTCCTAAGGGTCCGGTGTCGCACCAGCGTCCGCACCCACAGAGGACTGTAGCCGTTCAGCGCCACCTAGTCCCGAGAACAGCAGTTAAAATGTGCAAGTATCTGTACTATCTGTCAGACACCGTAAAACACCACGTGCCTGAAAGTACTCCTAAAAGATAACAAATGGAATGAAGGGAATGGAAACCGTGGTATGAATTTATGAACCCCAGCATTAGCCTAAGTGGCAAGGGGAAACTACGAAGAAACCAAAGTCAGAGTAATGCGCCCAAAATAATATATTTTGTATCATTTCAATTAATTCAGCCAATTTAAAAGTGTGTCTCGTTAGAGAATTCATATCGTAAAGATTTTTACTTCGATGTAATATGGGAGGGTGAATGTTACTTTTCTATGGCATATCAAAAATTTTAATTAAAGTGCTTATTAAAAGATGGATTAAAATATGAGGAACTTGAGGTATTTATAATATTTTATAGTTATTTTATTAATTAAAACGGGCTTTAATTTAAAATACCTTCTGTCTATGACTGCAATAAAACTTTGTGAAACTTTTGCAACATTCGATTATTATCGCAGCATCCAGGTATGAGGGATGAAGCAAGAATGCTCATGGAAAGCAGTTGAGAGGAAGTTATGATGGGAAATTTCTGTCACAAGAGAGAATTTAGTGAAGCCTATATTGCAAGCATGTAAACAGTGTCTTAGAAACAGTTACAGTTCGCTTCCTGGCTCTTGTTCGTAATTAAGTTAGCTCACAAGGAGAAAATTACAGCGGCCCACAAAGAGAATGCTAATGAATCACAGAGTCTCGATACTGTGATCACACGATGCTCGATAATCCCGCTCCTTCACTAGCTCGCGACTTACCACGACAGGATATTCGATTAGTTCCACTCTCGATATATCGATATAATGTGTCATCTCTCAGGTATGTAAGTTCCATGTCTCAGGAAATTCCATTAATGTGATTTACAGAATCCCGCGAGATAATTCAAGGGAATAAAGGGAAACATTTCCGATTCCAAAACAACTGTTAGGAAATATCGACATATTCTCACTACCCATAACAGATCATTTCATTCCAAGATCTTTTAATAGAAACCACTGCTCATTATAAGACAGTTTAAACATTTAATGAAAACTGAAGATTTTCGACCCAAACAAGACATTCTTCATGTCTTGAATCAAAACTATTGACTTTGGAGTCTATGTGATTTGCATAGTGAAATAGTTGTACGAATAATGATAAATAAGGAATAATAATATTAATAAAGAATAATAATAATAATCATAATCATATTCACAATCACAATAATAACGATCATGATCATGATAATCATAATGAAAATAATAATAATCATAATTATTTAAAAGAATCATTTCATTTCGTCGAATACCAGTTTGTAGTTATATTACAATTGGTTAGGGACACCTAAATGCTTTTATGTTGGCTTTGGAGGGTTTCAAAAGAGGATGGCTATTTCTCTCAGAAATTCGGCATCTCTCCTTTAAGTTTTGCATTTAAAAATAAAATAGTAACATTTAATGAAGTTCTAGTTGAAGTTCTAATCTCAGTATTCTGACCTTTTGAAAAAGTCCCTTCATTAATTGTTGCTGGATTATGTGTACCTCTAATCGAAATGAATAAATCCTACATAGAAAAAGATGATAGAAAAATAGACAAATTCGAAGGATTTTATTCCGTGCCATGAACACAAAATCTCTACTGCAGGCAGCGCTAGAACCAGTGACCTTTTGAAATATTAAACTAACCGGGTGCGTTAACCACAGCCAGTTTTCATCATGTGCATAAGTTTATAATCCAAACTTATCGATTCGAGCTCGAAATCTAGTGTCATACAAAACAAACGAACGTGATTATCTGTCACATTTGGTTATAAAAGGTAATGAAGTCTGTGCTTGGCTCAGTGCTTCAGTTTACATTGTGATGAAATGCAACTATGGTTAGCTGCTTCTGTAAATAGGAATATTTACATGTATAGAGAGACATACAACTTTAAACTACGAAGAGATATCATTGAATAAAGTTAAGTATTGCTGTCCCAGGAGTACGCAACCTAACAAACACAGCACAAACCTTCCGGGGGTAAAATCTTTGTTTCTCTACATCTTTACTTCTTCATTTATCTTTTAGCTTGATACACTTTTCCCACAGATGATCAGTAGCTTCAATAATCTGTTTATAGTGAGAACCGTTGGGCTCTATAAAATAGCCATCAACTGCAGACGGCGGTGCCATGGCCGAGTGGTTAGCGCGCTCGCCTACCACCTAGGCGGCCCGGGTTCGATCCCAAGGACCCGCATGTGGTATTCATGGTGGACGAAGCGGCGTCAGGGCGGGTTTTCTCCGGGTGTTCCGGTTTCCCCCGCCATCTCATTCCACCGGTGCTCCATCTTCATTCCATGTATCATCAGTGTCACCGCCTGCGGTGCCGTAGTAGTAAAAGCGGGCGTTAAACATTACAACACACACTCAACTGCAGACTCCACCTCTTTAGGTGACTGCCTGATTTTGAGTGATTCTCTTAGGACACTTCAGAGCCTTGTGAGCTGTACAACTCCCAAACTATTGTACAACATATCCAGGATTCCTTCCATGTTTTACACGGTTCTGGGGTTAGCGTACTGTGTGCGCTTAAGTGCAGTTAAAAACCATCGGTCTGGGCCGGATTTGAACCCGCGACCTTGGGAACTGTAGGCCTGTGACTAACCAACTGAGTCACCCAGACCAACATGTAGGTTTAAGCAGACGCCTGTCGGGGAGCAGATGAACCTATTGACCGGACAGAGTGAGGACCTGGAAGTGGATGGTTAGCCCAGCACCAGGCACAAGAGTGAGGAAGATATGAAATGCAGGCAAAATTAATGAATGGAAAAATGATGGAGCAGTTGGTGGAATGAGTGGCGGGGGGAGTCGAAGAACCCGAAGAAACCCCGCTTCGTCTACCATGAATCCCACATGTGGGTCCTTGTGAGCGAACCCGGCCTTGGTGAGAGGTGAAGGGTCTAGCCGCTTGGCCAGGGCGCCGCCGTATCTAATATACATGACGTCGTGCTGAACACACGGATCCAGGGCTGTACAGTTGTCAGCAGTTCAACTACAGTATTGGCAGTGTAGAATTGGTCGCTATGAATAGAGAAAACACGCGCACGCGCGCTGACTATACTTCCAGACATACAGATACACAAGCCGAACTCTGAATTAATTGACATACGTAAAAGCATACATTTGGTTTATTCTTATATATTAGCATGTATTCATCTTTATGGGCAGGATTAAACTAATTCTAGTCGAACTTTCTTTCCTTCGTATCATATCCCACTGAAAGCAAAAGCGTGTGGAAGGTTAACGCCTGCCTCATCCCCTTCAAGAACACTATACACAACTTTTTTACTCCGTGGAAGTTGTAGACAGGCTAATCAGCAAGGGTGAGCATCTAATCAACGAAGCTGCGACCTTTGGAAATTGCGATTGGAACTGATGCTCCCCGGAGTCGTGCCTCGCCGTTTTTATCCTTTTTCTGTGTCCTGATGAGAAGACTAAATTAGCTCTGGCCATGAGGAAGGATGGGGATAACAAAAAAGGAAAGAAAATGTGCTATTTGCTACTTTACACACAGAACTTGTACCTCTAATATTAGTTGTTTTAAACCCATTACACCCTTCCTATCAAGCCTCATTAGTGTAAACAGGAATACATGCTTTCTTACTGCTATCTCCTTCTCTCGGTGTTTCAGTGTAGACTTCAACAGGTAGAGGATTCTTTGCTAGCACTAGAGGACTTTAAACAGAGCCAGTTTAAGAATATCTTAATATTTAACTACAGTCTTAACCTTATCAACATCATTATTATTGTTATTACATAATATAGGACTTTAATCCATTAGGTAACTAACACTCGTTACAAATGAATTTAAATGTACAAATATAATACTTATAGCCATTTTAATAGTCCTATAATAAATGCGCAAATGAGTGAGTAGTTGAAAGTACTAGCCTTTATTTTTTTCTATCTCTTTAATATACGTTGCTCCTGCGACCCAATATAATGCTGGTAATTCTTTGTTTCTGTAGATTTTGATCAAGTTCCGTTCAACGTAGAAGGAAATCAAGAGTCCTTTCTTGTTCCAGGCTCCTTGCGTAGGACGCACTCTTCCATCTGGTATATTCCTATTTTACATAGATGTTCTGCTAAGCAATCACTTCCTGTTGAACAGTTGCCACAGCTTCCTTCCTTGTTTTGTGTTTACTTTTTAGCCGTTAGTCGATTTTCTCTTTTTGCATACTGACAAGCTTCCTCTTTCTATGATTGACATGTTCCAGCTTCTTGGCGGAGTTTGATTGTAATGTGTTTTGTTCCCATATACACTGCAGTGCCTTCAGCCCGTGCGCTATCTGAATGCCTCCCATTCCTACATGTGCTGCCAACCATTAGAAAATAATTTTCTTCAGGACTTTTAACTGTAGTATATTAATACCCTGGATTCTTTTTAATTATTTTGATATACAGGTGTCCCAAAAACACCAACAACGCTTACTATTTAGTGCAGGATGGCAAACTGATCGGTTTTAAAGTCGGAACCCCTGTCCAGAAATACACGGTTTGGAAACTGTAGCGCATCGAAGTGTGAGATGGGTATGTGCCTACATTTCGTCAATAAACCCAAACATCTATTACAATTTCTCTTCTCGAATGAGGGAAAGCATAGAAATATTTGAAGAAAAGAGCAGTCTGAACCGTGACATGGGCAAATCACTCAACACGTTATGGAAGACCCTATTTATCAGGTCAGCTTCTTATTGAAGGAGAAGGAACCAATAGGATTACGAGAGGGACGAGATCAGGCCAATCAAAGTAGGGAGTAACTCGCTGGTTGGATTTTTTGCAGTCGCCCATTGAAGAACCCAAACTAGTTTTCCGGCGAAATATCGGTATAATTTTTAATTTCTTAAATAAACCAACAAGATGCGGCCCGTACCGGAAATAAGAAAGAAATAATTTTAAACAATTGCTCCTTCAATAATTTAAATGTTATGGTTACAGCGACTTATGTGATACGGAAAGTGTGTATCTGTAACTTCAGGCGGGTGTAACATATTACTCTTATACGGTTTTCTCTACTAGCTTTTCTTTTACATAACACATTCACATTATCTTCTCTACTCATTCTTCAACATAGAAATGATACAGTCTATACACATAAAATGGATGTTGGTACGTTTGAAGTCACAATGAAAATTGACATTTAATTATTTTTCATGGTGATTTTTATGCTGCTCATTTTACTATGCAGTGTATTACGTTCATGTTATTTTCTACTCGCTTTTTTTTCACGTAACACATTGCCTATCTATCTCTACTTGACCTTCAACATACATTTCTCTACCCACTTTGCTTTTATGAAAGACGATCATATTTATTTTTGTACTCCCTCTTCTCGACCGATTCATATAATTCTCTGTATGACTGAAATAAAAATGCAACGTGTTACATTCACATAGTTTTCTCTGTGTTTTTCTTCCTGTGGTGTTTCGGGTTGTTCAACAGTGCTTTTTATAGTGTTTTCTCAGTGTTTTTATTTATTTTGTGTTTTTATAGTGTCCAAATTTTGTCTAACAGTTGTAGGGATAAGGTTGTCAAAGCTCTGGCAACGCCGGGTATAGGTACACAAGGACATTTTGGCCAGAGACTAAAAACCTTTGTTTGTCAATGACGGTGGTAAGGTCTGTTACGTTCATATCCTTCTAGAAATCACTAGGAGGATGCATTACTTTACGGCGTGAAGTGTTTTAATCGCACTGTTCATCTAAGACGGAGACAATAAAGTAGAAGCACACGAGAAAAGGAATTGCCTTTTCGTCTTTCATAAAAAGGAATCAAAGGTCTTGTGACGATGAATTGGGGAGACAAGCAGCAGGATCGGATACCTTGATGAAATGAGCACAAAGAAAGAGGAAAAGACGTGTAATAAAGGTCACTCCTTGGAAGACAGCGACAATCTCTTCACACACACACACACACACACACACACACACACACACACACACACACACACACACACACACACACACACACACACACACACACACACACACACACACACACACACACACACACACACACACACACAGATCAAAGAACGGGAGCGGTTCCGGAAGGAAGACAGGATAAAAAGTGCGAAGATGAATGTTAGAAGGAGTGGGAATACATTGTCGACAAGGTAGAAGAGAAGAAACCAATTTTGTGAAATTGCGGCGTATTCGATTCCTTCTCCCCTCCTTTACACTTCTGTTTCGAGAGCCCTACGAATTGCCTAGGGTCATGTTACAGAAGCCAGTCGCTACAAATTGATAGGAACATGAATATGTCTCCCCTTATATTTACAATCCTTTTTCACAGAGAAATAAAGTCCTATACATACACGCCGCATTATGCGACGGAAAATATGGAACACAAGATAAAACTGACAGAAAAACTACGGTTACTGAAATAAACTACGTTCTTTTGTTTCAGAAAAGTTTCTATTGCTATACCTCGACATATTTCAATAAACTACTGTTTACAAGGCGACGGAATTTCAAGTTTGGTTTGGTTTAAGGGCGCTCAACTTCTAGGTCATCAGCGCCCTATGGAATTTCAAGAGTAAGACATATAAAGCATACTTGATGCAAAAGCACAAAGCGTCCTTGAACTCTGGCATAGAGATAAGATATAGTATTGTGACAAATGGCAATTGGATAAATCCCGCACCTGACACCAGTGTGACAGATGGCACTTCCAGTTACTGTATCTGTCACTTTAGTTCCCTTAAAATTGAATCACAAAAACAGTACTATATTTTATCGTTAACACATATTCGTAGTGACCTTACAACTACAGCTGTTCTGTCCGATCGTAACCTTGACAAACACTTTACTAATATTCTCTCTGCCTCAAACTGCTTCGACGATACACTCACTCACTCACTCAAACAGGCTTAACTAAAAACGCTAACAAATATCCTGTTCACCACTCAAAGCTAACTACAAAACCTGACTTTTTTCAACACTACATTCGCTTTATTTGACGCATTCATTGTCGTCGTTGTTCCGGCCGCCCTATTGTCGCCGGACCGCGTACTTACAGGCAGTGGTGTGTGGCAGCTTGACCTTGAGCGTCTCTTAGATGGACAGCCGGTGTCACAGTATAATAAACACTAGAAACAAAGATAGAACTTACTTCAATTTCCTTTTTATTTCTTTAAAGAGGAGCTCTTGTTTGGAAATCCTTAATTTTTTATCTTGAAATGGCTCATGTATTAATTTGCATTAAGTTTGTCACTCAATCTAAGCAGTTTTGTCTATTCTGACACCCAACCAACTTTACGCTTGCAGCAGCCGGCAGTATAATCAGCAACGACAGAGATACCGAGAAGGCACCAAAAGTGTCGCACATCGTGGGAACTACATTTTCAAGTTTTCTAGTCTTTCCTTTTTAGCACTGTTAGCAAACGGTTTCTTAGAGGCGATATCCCAAACACCCATTCATTTCACATCGATGACATAGTTCATTATTTCATTTTAGTATTCCTGAACTTTTTTTCCCAGACCTTCACATACACAGCTGATTCCGGCTGAGTGGATTGAAAGTTTGGTTACCTAAAGCAGGGGAGCCATTTAGAGGAAAAGCATTCCATCGTCAAGACACAGGTTAAGCCTGTGGACAACAGATTGCGTTTGACAACGACTTCATACGTCATTGTGACGTACACTGGCACCTTCACGGCAAGAGGCCTTTCCTTCTGGTTATTCTACATAGCCAGCCCGGGCCATGAACTACTAGGGGAGAGGCAAACGACAAATAGCTGCTTGGTCAAATTTGAGTTTGCTTTATAGCTAGCTATTACCTGCACTTGCGTAAGTTCTCTTTTACTTTCCACGTATTTTCGTTGAATTAAAACCTTTCGTTATTCTTAAAATTTTGTTTTACCTAGAAACATGACCACCCAGGAACGAAATATTTTTATTACTAGGAACCAGTAGAAATCAATTAGTATATATAGATATATATGGAACTTAACAAATATATGAGTAAACATATTTATAGTAATATAACAATAAATAGAAACATAGGTATAATCATGTAACAGTAATAAAAATATAGACATAGAAAAAATGATGGATACAATGAGGAAGTGAGTCTGGCGCCGGGCAACGGATATCTTAGATTATGTATAAATAAAAGTGTAGTCGCTGAAATAACATGGTGATAGACATGTGATACTAAAGAACACAAGTTGTGAGATGGATTAATTAAGCTATCATCTCTCTGCCTATTCTGGGATTAAGTATAAGGCATAATTATCCCTAAGCGTAATATTCCTGTGGGACTTTGAATTAACTATGGGTGAGAAGGTGAAAGATGATAAATGGAGCAGAGCAACACAACACCACAACATAATTGGACACGAAAATTCAAAACCTAAAATTATATAAGGACGGAAGGAAACACGTGGGGATGGCGCGTGTGTACACACACACACACACACACACACACACACACACACACACACACACACACACACACACACACACACACACACACACACACACACACCAGGGATGTTTGGAATAGGTTCGGCAAGAACATAAGTAATAACTTGTACTGCGGCTCCCTCATCGTTTCTACAGTTTTACGTATTGGTATATCAGGGAGAGGGAGAGGGAGGGAGGGATGGAGGGAGGGAGAGATATAGCGCAGTTCTATTTGGTTGTCCCGACATGTGTGTACAGGTATCGGCTAAGTTTCTGTCATGGTGTAAGTCTTAACTCATTACAAGTTTACCCAGTTAGCAAATGTTGGGAAAGATTTATTGAATACACGGAGCCACAGGCGGACAAAATAACTCGCTTGTAGTGTGTGTGTGTGTGTGTGTGTGTGTGTGTGTGTGTGTGTGTGTGTGTGTGTGTGTGTGTGTGTGTGTGTGGGCGCGTGCGTGCGTGTGTGTGTGTCTGTCTGTCATGCTATTCTAGTACTTTTATGGCGTTTTACTTTTTAATGTGCTGACCTTATTGAAGTTATTTCCAAAGTGTAGGTACTCAAATACTTATGTACTATCTTTCACAAAAGTAAATTCCCAACTTCAGTGCGACCTGCGCGAAGTCACCTAATTCGCAGGCATACTTACTTAGATAGTATGGGAATTAAATTACCCACATGTTTCCCTTGCTGTTCAGAGGACATGGCAGCCATGAGCTCACCTCGTAGTTTTGAGAGAGAAAAAAAAAAAAAAAAACTATTTCAACAATGTGTCCAGATTAACTTGCAAACATTGCAAATTCAACTTCAATGCACCTGTAGAAAATACCATGTCCTCTGAACAGCAAGAGAAGTATATGACAAATTCAATTCTATACAAGGAAATAAGCACTAAGATAATTTGTACAAATGTTTATCTCGATTAGCATTAAGTATATAGAGGAATGTGTGTTTGTAAGAATAGTTCATACAATAGCACAGAAAGACATGTGAGTACAACACATCAGGTTATTGGTGCGCTTTTCATACACGAACTAGTCACAGATGGTGAGTGAAGTATACTTTAAATGCATAGAAAAAATGACACTTACAATATTTAATACTTTAATGAAGTAAAGATGAATGTGTTTGATTGAGGGTTATATTATTACTTGTAGTGAAATAAATTTGTTTTTATGAAGTTATTGGTGTTAAAATTCCTTTTTTTTTCACTATAAATTAACTTTCTTGTGAGCCAACGAATAAAGCAATCAAACTACTTATTTCAATCTTTAGATAGCACATTTCAGATTACATATATCCATTTACGTAGCAATCAAAGCAACACTCAAATGTAAGAAATAAATTTTATACACAAAGAAAATCCCAAATCGAGAAAAAAATATACCGAATGGGGCGGGCCTCTTCTTAAAAGGGAGCATAGAAATGTCAAACATGTCACTGGGCTTTTGCAGATGGAGGTTTGAGAAAAATATTCATATAGAATAATTAAAACAACCTAAATTGTGATTGTTGTATAGAAACTCAGTCCCAGGGTCGCTAATACACCGCAGAATCTGGTCGAATAACAAAGCGGAACGCTCCACACACATACCTCTGCTGAAGAAGGTTGGTAAAATGCTACCTGAAGGAGTAGACATAACTTAAACCCAACTTGAATTGGTTAAACATGAAATAGTGTTGTTTTTTTTCTCCCGAAGTAGTATTTCTGGAGAAAGTCTTCAAAGTAAATCCTGGCATTGATTTAACTATGCTATTGTAATTATTTATTACAGTCTGAGCGAATAGTAGACAGTAATTTTGTGTGCATCTTTACTCCAGAGTCCCTTCCCCCAACGTTTGAGAAACTCTGCTTCATTAAGACTCAAATTGCTAAAAGTTCCAATCATCCAATAATTGAAAGAGGGGAGGACATTCTGAAGTTGCTTGATAGGTAGGACAACTCTAACAAACCGATTCTTAAATGAAAAGTTGTTAAATTCGGAAGAAAGGCAAAATTTGACTTACATAGGACGATTAAAATTGAGAAAAGTTGCTTTGCGTAGCTTACCATTGTCCCTCTGTCCGAAATACAGGGACTTTCAAAAGTCACTTCAAACATTAAACTGCTATAAATATTACAATATTTGAAAAAGAAAAAATCTCAATCATCGAAGTGTTGTAGGGTTTAGAAATCATTGGGAAGATGTCCGCAGTTCTCTTGTTCTATATAGCATTCTGTCTACGGAACTATACGCAGCATTTTGCAGATAATCTACTGAAATATTGGCAATCTCTTAGGGGATGGCATCCTTCGGTTGCCGAGGAGTTGTTGAATGTCTTAAAAATCGTTCTATACTGTTCAATCAAAGATTCAGATCTGGAGATTGCTGAGGCCATATTGTTGGGGAGTGCCTACTAATGACACGATCGCCAAATATTTGCGAAATGGTATTGCAGGAGAACAAAAAAGTCTAGCTCCAGACATTTAATTGCTGATGTATATTCTGCACACTCAGTTCTGTTCTCCAGTCTTAAACACTTTCCGAACGTATTTTTGAAGTTTTTAAAGCAATGTGACTCGGAAGACTGCTTAATGCAGGTATTCATGTAGTACTCGTACTGTGATATAAAACTCTGTTTTCGGCACTAAATACCCTATGGACATGTTCAACCTCGTAATCTTTTGCGAAGAGCCACCAACTATCCATTTTTTGAACTCAATGACTGAACATATGCAATTTGTAACTGGACTCTAGAGTAATGAAACAAATTTCCTTCTAGGTACAAGGGGAATATTAGAAAACAGTAGGCCTTGAACAATAGTCAAAGCCTTTAAAATTCCGTTCTCTTTGCACGGTTAATATATAAAAATGAATAACGATGTTCCATTTTACAGAAGCATAAGTTCTCCAAAACTCACACAAATAACAAGACATATCTCCGAAATGGTTCACTCTGAAAAAAAAAAAAATGTTGGGACATAAATTGTGTATTTTACTAAGATCTACATCTTTTGTATACTAAGATTTGGTCTATCTCTTACGGTTTACCAGTTATGCAAAATTTATCCATAACAAATAGGACTACAGGGGCTATATCCAGAAAATTCAAGATATATATTTAATTTTTCATAAAAATATTTCAAATATATGGAATATGAACCAAAATCGTTAGAGCCATTTTCAAGAAAATCAAAATTTTCGAAAGATGTTCCATGTTAAGGGTAGTTTAGAGTAAAAGAATGTTTTTCAAAATCTCCATGTCGCATCCTTGAAATACATTAAAATTAACAACTTTTTTTAACCGACTTTTCATTTTTGAGCCATGCTGTCCACAGTCTGACAGAAACACAGAGACACACAAACAAATAAACAGCAAACTCCACTGTTTGCACAATACTGTGATGTTTTTATTTTTTTCCCTATCTCAAATATTGTAACATTTACAGCACTTCGATGTTGAAACTTACTTTTGAAAGACCATGTATATCGAAACTATGTCATATTAAACGTTGACGTGGAGTCCATACTGCAGTGTTGTCAAATATGACTAAATCATGTTAACATACAACTCCCAGTATAGTGTGCAGTGCATAGAAACATTAAACATTTTATGCAAAAACTGTCGCCTAACATTTATTAGCCGTAGGTAAGCTCACAAAATCCGGTATGAAAATAAGCTTTGTTTTCGATGTGTATTTGTGGTGCATATGATCTGTTTTGGTAGTAAATACGATTGATTTTTAACAATTACATTCATATTTAAAGCAGGCGGTAATGCAAACGTAATCTCTTATGTGCAGACCAAACGGATGAAATACGTGATCCCTAGAGAATAACTCGGAGTATCGCAGATGAAACATGGAGGAGGCGAGCAACTTAGGATGTAAAATATTAAGAGTACACGTACAGGCTGTTACGGATACGAGTGCAGATATTTGCACTGGCAATCAAAGACGGGGTGGTGAACAATATTACCACAATATTTGCTTCATTTCCGGACTTCTAATTTTACTTTTTAACAGTAGTACGATTTCAGGTTGGTTAGTACACAAAACTATTTCAGTAATATGCACTGTGTGGAATCAGTTTCTTCTCGTCTTCAAGGGTCTCGCGAAGGAGAGTTGTAAATGAGAACGAGGAAGGGGGAAGGAGGGGGAAGGGTAGATTCTCCTAGAAAACCACGTTTTACGTTTGTTTAGATTTATCTCCAAATTCTTAATACCTGTTATGGAAAACGTTGCAATTCTATAAATAAATATATTTCGCGTATCTCGGTAATAACTCTATTTGGATCAAATTTTGTATCCAAATAGGATGTTGCTTTTATTTGCATGTGTGTCTTTCTTGAAAAAAAAAAAAAAAAAAGCAATTTCACACAAAAAATGTTTTTATTATCTCTTCTACAAATAAGTGATACAATTCTCTGTAGGTTTGAAATAAAAATGCTACGTAGAGAGAAATAAAACATTTAATAAATAATGGTGGTGCTGGTGGTGGTGATAATGAATACGATGATGATGATAATGATAATGATAATGATAATGATAATGATAATGATAATAATAATAATAATAATAATAATAATAATAATAATAATAATAATAATAATAATAATAATAATAATAATAATAATAATAATAATAATAATAATAATAATAATAATAATAATAATAATAATAATAATAATAATAATAATAATAATAATAATAATAATAATAATAATAATAAATGATTTGAAATACATACAAGTAAATATCAAGAGAAAACTAGTAAAACAGGGGGTAAGCTTGAAAGCGGGAATGGCAAAGAACAGAGGCAACGTACATATTTAAAATGCTTAGTGTCGTTTCTATGCTGATCCGAGCGCCACTCACTCATCGCTTGTCAGTAGACATGGTCGGACGCGAGTGAGACGAACAGTTCAAAGTTTGTGAAGTTCAACAGATCAAAGTTTATTAATGTATGTTTAGTGGACTGTTTGTATTGTTTAACGCCCACTTTTACTACATACGGCACCGCAGGCGGTGACACTGATGATACATGGAATGAAGATGGAGCACCGGTGAAATGAGATGGCGGGGGAAACCGGAGAACCCGAAGGAAACCCGCCCCAGCGCCGCTTCGTTCATCACAAATCTCACATGCGGTTGCCTGGGATCGAACCCGGGCCGCTTTGGTGAGAAGCGAATTGTCTGACCACTTGGCTACAGCGCGGCCTTCTTTAGTGGATTGCTCCACGAATTAAATATTGATCGGCATATTTCGACGCAACAGTATATAAAGTGACACATAATTAAAATATGTTTAAATTTGAAGCCCTTGTCATCTTTTCACAAAACCTACGCACACCCTGAGATAAGAATTTTAATCACTCGAGTTATGCAGGAAGGGTAATCTACAAGAATCATCGATACATTGTCAAACAACGGAGTTCATTTTTAGCCTTAATTATTACGCCAACAACTTATACCAACTTGAAGCAGAAGAGTCATAGTCTGCTTTCAACCGTCAACCCACACATTTTTAACGAAGTTTATTACAGGTATTCACTTGTTCTAAAAAACATTATTTAATACTTGTTTACTACGGATAGGATATTCACCTTTAAACGCTATAATGTATCACTAAGGTCTTGCCTGATTTCTGTGCATGTTCAGGTGGTGTTACCAGAATTTGATCATCAGCAAATAGTAATGTACTTAATTTTGTATATCGATTAATTTTTATTCCATGATCAAAGTTGGCGTTCCATTGTTTTGTAATTTCATTAATATATATGGTGTCATCTGAAAGCTTATCGCTGAAAGCCTACTGTATTCCCATATTCCGCTGGCAATAAGCAATCAGATAACTTCTGCAAATGTTTATCTCAACATGAAGAGTTTGTAAGAATAGTTGGTGCAAGAGTAAAGAAAGTCATTTGAGTGAAACACTTCAGATTTTTTAAATACGTCGTTTTGATGGAATGTGTTCCTAGTTTAAAGCCTCAGTAATGATTTCAAAGAATTTTAGTTGTTCAAAAGGTATTCCTTCTCGATATATTTTTACATTTTTGCATGGATTTTAGAGACAAAGGCTGTTCGGTTTCTCTTTTGTCGCGATGAATATTGATGTCAACTGCTCTCAAAAGTGGCACTGAGCATTTCTACTTTAAGCCGTGTAGTGTATTTGTAACGAAGTTTGGGGCCGTTGCTTTCCCACAGACGTGGAGGAGAAAAACGCTGTCCAGGCATTCTTAATCAAAGTGCTCGATGGAGAATCAAATTCGGGCGATAACGTTAGTGAGCGAAGCGCTTTGGATTGAATTACATGCAAATTGGCTGCGCTGTTGTTACAAGCATAGGGAACAGGATCAGCGAGGTAGATTAACCCAGGCTTGCAACGCTACAACTCACTCGCTCTCGGCAAAATCTATGCTTTTCAAATCTCACTTTGAACACATGCCTTTAATAAATTTGTGAATCGGCGCCTCAAACATTTCCTTTGCTTTTAAACTTATGTGTGAAATAACAGTTTCTCTTGCACCATTTCTCATTTGCTATCATAAAATGATTGCATATAGAAAATATTCAACCACAAAATGCAAAACGTAGCACTATTATTGTAAATAAGATTCTGAAATGGCTGTATTCGTTTGTCACATAATCTCTATTCGCAACTGTGGCGCCGCTTTGTCCACCAAAAATACCACATGCGGTCGACCTGTAATGTTACCCGGTCCACTTTGTTCAGAGGTGATGGTTTAACCACTCGGGCACGGCATGGCAGGGCCAGAGCAATGGTAAAAAAGTGTCAAAAACTGCAGAAGCAAAGTATCACACACTTGGGTACACAAACATTGAAAATCACCAATAACAGGAGTGAAATAAAATCTAAAAGGGCCAAACTACACAGATCACAAAGGCCGCCACATACTACTGTAGTGAATAAAACTTTGTACGTACTCTACAACAGTAAGGTATCATGCAGAGCCTGGTCATGGCAGCTGTCAAACGCAAATATACAGTAACTGAACTAAACCTGGCACTAAAATGGGGCATGGTCTGCGTTAACTTAGTCATTTTGTAGTATGAGCCACACATATTAATTTTTAGGGTTACCGTATGTTTTGAACGTATGGAGCAGTTCAAATTGTCCATTATCATTAGGAGTTTCATTTTCCCTGGTCACAAAACAAATGTTAGGATGGATTCATATGCACTACTTGTGATTACCGTTTAACGTTTGCCGTTACCCTTTGGACATTTCTTAGATCCAGACGGTGGAAGAGTAACGAGTTTTACACTGGCAGAGGAAACTTTCGCTGGATCTCTCCCTAAGGATAGGGAGCGCCGTGTTCCACAGGGATTCACAATCTGGAGACTTTCGGGACCCCACTGCGTTCACTTGGTACCACCTCGCCTGATGCCTTCTTCCGGAGGTTAAGTCGACGCAAGGGATTAAACATAGTAATGAAATTCTCCTCCGTCGCTACTTATTACCGATGTCACCGTACAGTGAATTTACTGACGTTGCCGAAGCATTTCTGTGATAAAATTTTGAACAACCAGATCCGATAATCAGTTGTTATTGTAACAATGACAATTTGACAGATCTTACTCCTGACACCAGTGTGGCAAAATGACAAAAAGTCCAGTTCTTCTGTTCATTTTGTTTTCCTTAAAAACTCTTCACAATCACTCAAAACTTATTAACTGCTTTGCTATCTTCTTTTGACGCATAATTAGCATAAGATAATTTCTACAAATGTTCATCTCAACAATCATGAAGGAGTTTACAAGAATAGTTAGTACAAGAGAAGAGAAAGTCACACAGATTTTTACTTTCTCTACTGGTAAGTAGGGGAAGTATTGTATTCCACCCAAAAACTCGATATCGAGATTTCACCGGAAATACATCTTTTGAGGCCCCCTGAATCCAAAAAAGAAGTTTTAGAAAAGGTCCGTGAGTGTGTGTGTCTGTGTCACTCAGTCTTTCTGTCAGTCTGTCAATCAGAGTGTCAGTCTGTCAGTCAGTCTGTCTCTCTGTCAGTCTGTCAGTCTGTTAGTCTGTGGACAGCATGACTAAAAAACGAAAAGTCGGTTAAAACCAAAGTTGGTAATTAAGTTTCATGTCTTTCAAGGATGTGACACGAAGATTTTGAAGAAAATAGCCCCACCCTAAACTACCCTTTACATGGAAAATTTTTTGAAAATGTTGATTTTCTTGAAAATGGCTCTAACGATTTTTATTAAAATGTCATATGTTTGAGATATTTTTATGACAAATGAAATGTATATCTTGAATTTTCTGGCTATAGCCCCTGTAGTCGTATTTACTCTGGACGACTTTTGCATAACTGGTAAACCGTTAGAGATAGACCAAATTATACTTTACAAAAAATGTAGATCTTGCTAAAATACACAATTTATCTCTCAATAAATTTTCTTGTAGGGTGAACCATTTCGGAGATATACCTTGTTATGTGTGTGAGTTTCGGAAAACTTGGAACTTTCGTGAAATGGGTCATCGTTGTTCACTTTTTTATATGTTACGTGTACAAAGAGAACGGAATCTCAAAGCTTTAAAACATTTGACTATCGCACAAAGCCTACTGTATTCCAATATTCCCCTTGCACCTACAAGGAAGTAAGCAATAAGATAATTTGTACAAATGTTTATTTTAACTAACACGAAGAAGATATAGGAATAAGAGTTTGTAAGAATGGTTAGTACAAGAGTAGAGAAAGTCGTGTGAGTGCAACACATCAGATTTTTTGTGATGGAGTCGAAAGTGTTGAATCAGACAATTGTTAATAGTGTGTGGGTATGTTTGTGTGTGCGTGCGTGTGTACAGTCGCCGAGAGAAATTAGAGTGCGTCGTCAGAGACAGTTTTGGGACATTTAACCGTCGCGTTCGGAGTTATTGTGTGGATCAGTTTTATAGTGTGTGTTCGTTAAAGCCAGCTGCTGCAGAGAGGGAACTGAATGACGGAAAAATATGAGTCAAGGTTACGACAGGACAGAACAGTTTTGCGTTGTAAGGTCGCGAAGAACGACAAACTGTTAACTATAAAACATAACTGTTTTTGTGGTTCAGTTTTAGAAGAGAAGTGAACTGACAAAAAGTAACAATGTGTCATTTTGTCACATTGGTGTCAGAAGTGGGATTTGTCATTTTGTCACATTACTATAAACTGCAAATAAATGTTAGCGAATTATAGAAATTTGTAATTTTGCTGCGCTGCGCTAAGAAATGGGATATATGAAACTATAAAAGACTATTCTGAAATAAATTCTGTATCTACAGCAGTAGAGCTCCATTTTCCATTATCTATATTATACTCATTTCCGTTGGAGGAGTATCATAATATCCAGAGTAGAAATAAGAAAATAGTTCAATAGCTAGAGGGAAAGGTAGTTTTAAAGGTTCTCTCCGCCATATGGGAAAAAGATACACCCAGGGCGTATAAGCAAGAACATCCGTGATGCTTCCTTTCATAAAATGCCTTTCCGCGAAGCACTGCATTCGGAGATGATCACATCTCCGGAAGTACATATACCTGCAATCCTGTTCCCTTAAGGGAAACTTTATGTATTGATCAATAACATCCTATGCGAGAGTTGACCCAGCTAGTTGTGCTTCAGATTCCAATTTTATATGTCCCATGGAGCGAACAAATGCTAAAACTTTCGGAAAAAAGGACACGCTTTCAGTAACCGTGTAGAGTGAAAACGAAATAACAGAAATACCAGAGTGTAATACACTGCATATTTTTGCAATTTTCCCCTTTATGTCACACAAAGCGAGCATGTTTCAGTGACTGTTCTTCTGTATGTACGGTATTAAGGTCGGAATGTAACTCTCACATGTTCATATATGCCATACTTTCAAATTTCTCCCTTGGTATATAATCCGTGCCTAGAATTTCACTTATACCTTGTTCAGAATCTTTTGAGACAGTGGAAGGGGGAGATGAGGGCATTGCGTGGCCGGCGCGTGTATAGGAACCAAAACAACCCAGGCAGAGTTACAAGGTTCATGGAATCAGTCAGACACGAGTACAGATATTGCACAAAACTCTTAAACTCTTAAAACCGTATAAATATGTGGTGGCCGTAACAGGTAGCGCACCAGATACTTATAAAGAAAATTCCTCGCAAATAGGACACGGAAAACCAGTACATAAGCAGATGGCTCACATTATTCAAAATGCTTACAATTACTTTAAAGGAGGGAAGGACAATTATGTCTCGCCGATTGCACATACTATGGCTTCTTCGCCGTCTTCGGAAGATAAAGAAGAAGAACATCAACAACAAGGAGAAACAGAAACTATAAGATACTAAGATTGAGTAAATGCCAATGTACATATCTATGTCAGTGTAAATAATGTTTGGTTGTCCTGCTTGTATTTTTCTTTCGTTTTTTTTTTTTTTTTTTTTTTGGGGGGGGGGCCTCGTATAGTACCAACTGCATTACATATTTATATAATTACGAGAAAGGAATAAAATTAATAACAAAATAACAAATAACAACCAGGTAGTTCACAGCGCGAAACACATGTATTTAAAATTTAACATCAGTCTAAATCACATAAGGACATTACATTGTCCAACCATGTCTCTATGGAAACGCTTACTTAAGTAGCTTATGTTCTCCACCTCCTCTTTCTGTCGGAGGGTGAATCAGTTCTTGCCTGTGGCGAGTAGAACTCAGAACCAGTCAGTCAGTATCCAATGATGGACACAAACAGGGGATTCCGTTGTTGTTTTTTCTTTTGAGTGAACCATTTCTGAAATTTGTTATTTGTGTCAATTTGCCAATACTTACACTTTTCTTAAATAGGAATATGTTATTCATTTTTTCATATCTTGGCCTTTCAAAGGCATCGTATAGCAACCAGCTCTTAAAAAGTTCGGTCACTTACAGCTTATTGTATTCCCATATTTCCCTTGCACCCACAAAAAATTTACAACACGATACTTTCTGCTTATCTCTTCATATATTTGCGAAATATATTCTCCAACTTGAACTATACTAAAAGTCTGTATCGCAATAGTTTACGCGACAATCATTTGGAGTATCTTCTAAGGCTATGCACTTCGCCAAATATTGGTAGACTTCTTAATTTGTAAACAGAACCGAAGAAGTCACTAATGAAAAGATGTTTATCCTATAAGATTTGAAAGTGCTTTCGTAAATCAAACACAACGTACATATAACCAAACCGCCACTGCAACACAATGTACGTCCGAGTGTTAAAGAATGGCAAAGTCCGGGTATAGTTGAAGAAGGTAAATCCAACCTCCCCTCTTTGCGTAAGGTTGTACATCGCTGCCCTATAGTTTTTATAATTAATTTTGCAAACAATGCTTAGGGTTTACAGAAAGCCATATACGCTCAAGTATAGCTTTTGTTTTGGTCGTTCTTGGAAATTAGCTCATGCATTAGCAAAGGGAAGGGTTTCATGTAACTAACCTGAAGGAAATACCAAGAACTTCCATCGACTCTCTGCTTTATTGTATCTTGTTCTACACGTCTGGTACTTACCTGAAACAAAAACAAAATATTATATTTTTGAATTCTCCAGAAAATGTGCAGATTATTATTAGAGCAGAAAGACAAATATATACAACAATGGTGTGTATAAGAGTGAGTATATCTATTATTTTGTGAAAAGAGTTTCTCCAAATTGAACTATACTAAAAGCAATAGGTTACGCGACGATCACTTGGTGGATCTTCTAAACTAAGGCTGTGCTATTTGACTATATCACCAAATATTGATAGGCTTCTTAAACGTAAGCATTACCAAAGAAGTGAGTAATGAACAGAGGCTTATCATATAAGATTTAAAAGTGCCCTATCTGGAACAGTATATTTTAAGCAAGGCAATTGTAAATCGTAAAAGCCATTTTTAAAAAATTTCTATCTTGGTATATTCAAGTAAGACGAATAAGCAATTGTAGGAATAGCTTTACAAGAGTGAGTAGAGAAAATCATGTGAGTGTACTACATCAGATCCTATTGTTGTATAATGATTAGACGTATTTGTGGTTAAGTTAGGTATAGAAGCTAAATTATGTGTGCAGCCAGTACATAAAAGGTTGTTACGCACAGCAAATAGAAAATGCTCGGCTTGAATCCTGGCAATACTTAAATTGTTCCGGTCTGGTTCACTTCGGATTAGTTTTAAGTGCACTGAGGAGTGTACACGAAAGTTTAAACAGTAAGTGGCCTTTTAAATACGTTTACCGGGTAGCATTTTTTATTTTATTCCCGAGTTAGAACAAAACATTAATTCCCACTAGAGGAATACGTTGAGATTATAACTCATTTTAGGTTCTTGCTGCTCTTTCATGTGACGCATGAAGGAAAGGGGAGAAACTCGGCAAAAGAGAAACGAATAATGACTGTGTGTAACAACAAATTAAGCTTTTCATTAACAGATGACGAAGCATAAGTTGTGGCTTTGTCTTCTTATCCGTGTTTCCGTGCCGCGAATGAAAATGTTAACGCCTTTCTCTGTTTACTCAGCGGTAGAGTAGGTACCTGTAATGTTCTTTGTGCCCGGGCAGGCGGGCGCGCGCACTGCTCACCGTTACACAATGGGAGGCTGAACCAAATGACGATTCCTTCTGTGTGTGTGCGCGCGTGTGCTTAGCCATTTGAAATTTTACTATTCCCCGTCGAGTTCAATGCTTCCCACAGTTAAATACAAGTCCCTTTTAAACACCTCTTTCTGCGGATTACAGCTGTTTTTTTCGCTGCATTGCAGTCTAGGCATAAAACATTACATTGTATGAGGGAATACATTTCCTATATTCAGTTTTGATTATAACAAAACGGAGATCTCCGAGCCAATGTATGGTCTCATTGATCCCTTATTCAACAATCACAATACTGTCTTTTGTTTTCTCTATTACGTAAGTACTTGAAGTAAATAGAACTATAGTATTCCACGAAAAATTCGATATCGAGAAATCATCGAGAATACATGTTTTAAGACTTCTTGAGTAAACAAAACCATTCTTACAGAAAAAGAACTGTCTTTTTTGCGAGCTTTCCGTTTTTTACTTTCTCTACTGATTAGTAGGGAAAGTGTTGTATTCCACCTAAAACTTCAATGTCGAGATTTCACCGGAAATATGTTTTGAGACTCCCTGAATCCAAAAATAAAGCATTTTTTGAAAACGGTCCGTGTGTGTGTGTGTGTGTGTGTGTGTGTGTGTGTGTGTGTGTGTGTGTGTGTGTGTGTGTGTGTGTGTGTGTGTGTGTGTGTGTGTGTGTGTGTGTGTGTGTGTGTGTGTGTGTGTGTGTGTGTGTGTGTGTGTGTGTGTGTGTGTGTGTGTGTGTGTGTGTGTGTGTGTGTGTGTGTGTGTGTGTGTGTGTGTGTGTGTGTGTGTGTGTGTGTGTGTGTGTGTGTGTGTGTGTGTGTGTGTGTGTGTGTGTGTGTGTGTGTGTGTGTGTGTGTGTGTGTGTGTGTGTGTGTGTGTGTGTGTGTGTGTGTGTGTGTGTGTGTGTGTGTGTGTGTGTGTGTGTGTGTGTGTGTGTGTGTGTGTGTGTGTGTGTGTGTGTGTGTGTGTGTGTGTGTGTGTGTGTGTGTGTGTGTGTGTGTGTGTGTGTGTGTGTGTGTGTGTGTGTGTGTGTGTGTGTGTGTGTGTGTGTGTGTGTGTGTGTGTGTGTGTGTGTGTGTGTGTGTGTGTGTGTGTGTGTGTGTGTGTGTGTGTGTGTGTGTGTGTGTGTGTGTGTGTGTGTGTGTGTGTGTGTGTGTGTGTGTGTGTGTGTGTGTGTGTGTGTGTGTGTGTGTGTGTGTGTGTGTGTGTGTGTGTGTGTGTGTGTGTGTGTGTGTGTGTGTGTGTGTGTGTGTGTGTGTGTGTGTGTGTGTGTGTGTGTGTGTGTGTGTGTGTGTGTGTGTGTGTGTGTGTGTGTGTGTGTGTGTGTGTGTGTGTGTGTGTGTGTGTGTGTGTGTGTGTGTGTGTGTGTGTGTGTGTGTGTGTGTGTGTGTGTGTGTGTGTGTGTGTGTGTGTGTGTGTGTGTGTGGGGACAGCACAACTCAAAAACGAAAAGTCGCTTGAAATTTAAGTTTAATGTCGTTCAAGGATGTGACACGAAGATTTTGAAGAAAATAACCCCACCCTAAACTACCCTTTACATAGACAATTTTTCGAAAATTTTTATTTTCTTGAAAATAGCTCTAACGATTTTGATTTAAATGTCATATGTTTGATATATTTTCATGACAAATGAAATGTACATTTTGAATTGTCTGGCTATAGCGTATTTACTCTGGATGACTTTTGCATACGCGCTAAACCATTAGAGATAGACCAAATTATACTATATAAGAAAAGTAGACCTTGCTAAAATACACAATTTATATCCAAATAAATTTCCATGTACGTGAACATTTCGAAGATATTTCTTGTTATGTGTGCGAGTTTCGGAAAACTTAAAACTTTCGTGAAATGGAACATTGTTGTTCATTTTTTTATATGTTAAACGTGCAAAGAGAACAGGATCTCAAAGCGTTAAAGATTTGATTATCGCTCAAAGCCTGGATTCTAGTATTCCCCTTGCACCTACAAGGAAATAAGCAATAAGATAATTTGTACAAATGTTTATCTCAACCCGAAGAAGATATAGGAATAAGAGTTTGTCAGAATGGTTTGTACAAGAGTAGGGAAAGTCATGTGAGTGCAACACATGCGATATCTCCTCTTTGACTCTACTAGGGTTCAAGAAAGCCTATTTGCATGCATTTTCCGGTCCACTATTGGCGTTTGGTGCAATCTGTAAATGTGGCGAGATTTTATCTGCAAATTTAAAATATAAAAAGGAGCGATGTAAGATAACTGCACATGATATGAGATAAAAAAGATAAACCACTTCAATAATTATACTAAAAAAGTGTAATGTTCCTGCATTGTAACCACTTCAGTTATTATACTAAAATATATATTCGCCAGTAGGCGAATGTAGGGGTGGCTCCCCTCCTATTTTGTACATTTTAAGAGACTATATAGTTATAAAGACTTTATTTATGGGGAATTACTGCGTAAATTCATTGATTGCCGATCCTGAACTTGGATCTGTATTTCTAACATGGCATTTACGCGGCTTTCCTCTAATGATAGTTTTAAGTGCGTTTACTTAGCAAGGATGGTGTACGCACCAAGCAGAACACAAGCAAGTGTCTCTGGTTCGCATTTCTTGCACACTTTACAGCTAGTTTGCGTATTTCAGTAGCGGAAAGAGGTTTAAGGAACACAAATTGCTCTGAATAAAAATCCTTTCCCAAAACATTGTCCTGCTGAAGGTGTGCCTGGCATTACTTTATACCAGGGGGTGTTCAACAAGCTAGTACCTGCTCGCTTCCCCATCACGTTATTTTCCCCCCTCCACTGACCAAGGCAGACCTGCTAATCAGAGACGGATGGCGCGGAGTATGTATATTAGTCAATGCAGTTCAATGGGAGGACGATTCTTTTTTTCCGAGATGACGATAAAGTTAAGCACCTGATTCGTAAGACTGGTAGTTCAGATTTGTACCATTTCCCTTGTTTACGTTCCGTGTTTACAACAAACATTCTCCTAGAAAATTACAACGAACTTTAGAAGCAATTGCACGACATTCTCTTCACTATTTGAAGACCTAAACACATTTGAAACCAATATCTAATTATTTTACACTTTTGAAGTTTCAACGTCAAAAATCAGTAAAAAGAGAAGACGGTGGATTTACTAAACTAAAGAGCGATACTAAATCGAGTCACAAAGAAATTTCCAATCTGGCGGAACTAGGGCAGATGCATAACTTATGCCATTTGATTAATAACCTTGAAATGTCTATTAAATACGTAATGACCTGCTAAAAGCCTATGACGTGCAAGTGAAATGATGATGCGACATATCAGACCGACTCGCACACGTGTAGGTACATTAGAATTTAGAACGCCCTCTACTGCGAGGTCTAAAGTGGTACCTTGGCACGGCACAGGAGGAGCTGTTCACTCGCTTTCACTCTAGCTTTGATATTTGGATCGACTATTAATAATTAGTGCAGTGCATGAATGTTACATATTAGAGCTTACACTTATCAAGACCTTTTTCGGTATATCAGAGAGAATGTACGTAATGTTTGCAGTTTACTGTTCCACACACTTCAGAAAGAATCGTAAATAAAAACTTCAGAATTGGGCTACTTTATTTTTTCTTTAGTAAAATGTTGAAATAAGATTGCCTGTGAACTAAATATACCTAAGTAGATAAATGCATTCAGAGTTTTTCTTTCCTGCCTTTAGTTTCAATGGTCATATCGCTAACCTCGACTTTGGAACATAGGCAACGATATTAAACAATGAGTGTACGACTTTTCTTTTGGGTCTTTGGGTATTTAGTACATTATATTACGCACATTCACATATTTATTCATGTTTCCAGACTCTAGGGACTGTAGGCTAGAGAAAAATGTCCACTCCCCAACCATGAATCGAACCCAAGACTTCTCGCACAGCAGGCAGGTGCTCTAAGGGCCCAGCTATGAGGCCAATCCTTAAATTATAAGTCAGTAAGAGGGAAGGGGAATGTGGAGTAGGAAACGGAGAGAGGGGAAGTAGGAGGAGGGAGGGGTGAAAGGGAAGGACGGGGAAGGAGGAGGAAAGGGAGGGAGTCCCAACGCAGTATTTAATTTGGATATATAGTAAATTTAATTGAGAAATAGCTGATCTTGCAGTAGTAATTTTTATCAGGTGTGGTTTTACAGATCAATCAGATTTATGCAGTTTTGAAACTAAACCTTATAGTATTGGCCCATGGGAACAATGCAGCAAGTCAGCAAACGTCAGCAAACAATTGCAGTTAAACAGCGATATCTGAAGCTGGCCTCCTACTTCTGGTCGCGCTTACGATAGTAGTATCGACCTTGGAATATGTATTCACGCTAGATCAAAGCAAAGAAGTCACTCAGAATAGCGAAATTTAAACGTTATTTTTAGTTCATGCAGTATTCTATGTGTGTTCAAAAACCCTCTCTGTTTCGGTTACAAGTGGAGCGTTATATCGTGCAATTCCTGTAAGGAAAAGTCGCCTGTTACATTTCCATAACTGTTCGTCTTACCTTGGCCTAAAGTGGTTCTATTGGATTGAAATCACACATGTCTAGGGGCAAACAAACGACAGTGCGGCCCAATGAGACCCAAAATGAGTAGGTTTGTTTGTATGTTTGTTTGTTTGTTTTACACATGGAATTGTCACTCTGAACCCCTTTGTTCTGCAACCACAATATCACAGCAGATTTCACACCACTCTTATGGGGGGATTTATACTTCTAGGCCTGTTTCTTCTTTACTTTCGAGATAGCACTAGTGACTCGTCCAATTTTTAACTCAACTTAAGAGCTTTTAGCATATTAGTGAGCAAATATAGCGGGAATAACATTGGAGGTAAATTGGCAAAGTTACCAGCCACAACGTTATCTACTATGTTTACAAAACTCGGGTTATACTATCGTGGAATGTCTCTCCTCTTCGCTTCAGTCGCCTAAGACCATGAGCTGGTGAACACACAGGAGTAATTATGTTTGCCAGTATTTATTCATGTGCTGCTGACAGTACCACTTTTTTGTCAATATTATACTCACCAAATCGAGATATAGTATGAACTATATCATCATTATTATAATAGGGTACACTTAATGCAATTGCCAAGTGAATTCTCTGCTGATACACTTCCCCATTATGACACAGCTTTCAATGACCTTTTCGCGTAATAGCAGAGCAGTTTCAATCTCCTCCTCAGGTCAAGAATTGTTCCTGTATTGACGACATAAAGATGTGATCTAAAACTCTCCCGGAGACATTACGCGTTTCAAATTACATTACCTTGGCGACTGTCTCTGTGGTTTGGTGGTTAACACGCTGACTTAAAAAGCTGCAATTTTTTCTTTGGTTAGAATTATTTCTCATCGTCCTTAGAGTCTGGAAGATGTCTGAGTGAAAATGTCTGTACGTGTGTGTGTGTGTGTACGTGTGAGTAAGTGAGTGAGCGAGTGAGCGAGTGAGCGAGCGTGCGTGCGAGCGTGCGTGCGTGTTTGATGTTCACAAAGAAAACCCAACGTAAACAAACCGAAAGATGCACACTAGTAAACGAGTTATGACTACCGAAAAGTGGCAGCTCCAAAAAACAAATAGCTTTCAGAAAGAGTACGTTATAGACCCGGAAGCCTATATAACGCAGTGGGGAAAACAACCCACTAAAAATCAGAGACAGGGCAAAAGTGCAATCAAGTGAACATAATGTGATAATTACCGATGATCGATGCTGAACTTTCTGAAACTCACCGAAAATGAGTTATAATATGCCATGTAAACCAATAACCTCGATAAAAGGCCATATAACAAGAACAGGGCAACCAGAAGGTATATACACTTTTTCTAACCAATTGTGCAGCCCTGATCTGCGATAATTTGAGGAGATGTAGGTTTAAGGGCGCTCAAATTATGTTTAAATAATCTGCTATTCACACATCGTGAGAAAAGAGCCCTCATTTCCGAGAAACCATTTCCCTACATTACCGAAGTCAACCAATGACGTTAAGCCTTGTTTCTCACCCCAAACTCCCTCACAAAAGCAAAGATCGCCATTACCACATCAACGTATGAGGTATCAGGTATTACACCTGAACTAAAAGTCCACAGGGAAAATTAATTTAGGAAGGGAAGGAAACCATGGAATGAAAGTAAGCACCCCAGCATTCGCCTATGTGACGAGAGGAATCCACCCCATACCAGCATACTTCATATACCATCACAATTCTATTGTTCTATTGCTTCCTAACATTGGTCTATGTTTATTAGCTAGATCTTGTATAGTTTTCAAGTAACATTGCTTTGTGTTAACTACACCAACAATGTAAAACCCCAGCGCAACAGCCCATAAAGGGCCAAGCCTTGCCGCCCAGCTGCTGCGTCCCCCACCTCTACCCACTACAGGCATCATTGGTGAGGATGCAGTACTGCAGGGTGGTAAGTGGTCAGCGTCCCGAGCTCTCCCAGTCAGTTATGCGGCCTTCTCGATCTGAATACAAAAAAATGTAGATCTTACTAAAACACAATTTATGTCTAAATAAATTGTTTTCTAGGGTGAACCATTTCGGAGATATTCCCTGTTATGTGTGTGAGTTTCGGAGAACTTACACTTCTGTCAAATGCAATGTCGTTATTAATTTTTTATGTTACCCCCCCCCCCCCCCCAAAGAGAACGGAATTTGAGAGCTTTAAAACATTTGACTATCGCACTATCGCACAAAGTATTCTGATATTCCCCTTGCACCTACAAGGAAATAAGCAACAGGATAATTTGTACGTGTTTATCTCAACTAACACGAAGAAGATCTAGGAATAAGAGTTTGTAAGAATGGTTAGTACAAGAGTAGAGAAAGTCATGTGAGTGTAACCGATCAGATTTTTGTCAAATTATGCATTGCATCCTTCCAGGAATAACCTGCACGATTTATAGATGAACGTACATTAGTTTATCACCTTCTTACCGAGAACAAACAGCTGCGGAGTATGGGCTATAGAAAGTAGGAGGGGTCAGTCTATCACATGATCACAGCACAGAGGAGACCGGGTACAGTCGATGCAAGAACGTTGTATATAATGTTGGATATCTTATGTTCAATGCTGTCACCATTTACAGTTAAACATTCACTTCCAAGTTCAGTAATACGTGAATATTTCGATTTTCATGCTGGAGGCACTTTACTCTGTGAACACATTCGAGAGACACTATACACTCCAGGCAGTAAGCCCAGTTGTGTTTTGTGCGGTCACTGCACTTGCGCAATGACGTCACGCTCTACCCATGTGGCAGGTAACCTGCGACGGCCTCATTTCGCGATAGCCGTATAAAGGTTCGGACCCTATTTATCACTATTTAATTTGTATTTCGACTTTTCTAATAATTATTACTTCTTCATAAAGTGAGATCTAAGGGGAAAATGTGCCGAAATAAAAGTATCTGCGCAATCAACTTGATGCACGATTATACACAACATGCCATTAATAACACTGACAGTGGACCTGTTTGTTAATTTGGCTTCAAGAAAAGCGTCATTAAATTTTTCGCTCCTGCACTTTACGCACATAAAATATTAAACGAGACAGGGCAGTGAATAATAAACGGGCCTCCATTTGGGCTAATGTTTTGCAATCCAAGGGAAGCATTCTCTTTAAGTTTGGCAACGGTCTCAATTAAAAAGAAGCGATGGTTAAGCGGACTCTTGAGGAAAGCCGAGAGCCATCAACGAGTGGCTAGGGCGTCGTTATCAAGCAGAGAATGCCGTCGCGACGGTTAGTTGCTTGCCTCAACTTTTGCTGTTATTTCTTGTGTGCAGCGTTAAGAGTGGCCGCTTGGAGCAAGTAATGGCGCAGTTTCTATGACAACTACCGCAATTCCAAAGGCTCAAGCAGCAAAATGTGCTCGCTGCGAAAACTTTGGGGGCGTTCGCAAATTAAATCAAAGCTTCGCATAATAATGTAGCTCGAAGCAGAAGCTGTGATATAAGGATAGTAAGTGATTTTTACTGGACCGAGGAAAAGTTTGCGAGGGTTAGTAGTAAAACAATTACATACAACATCAATACATAACTGTGGGAGTGCGTAAATCACGTTTTCTTCAAAGTCGATATTCCTTTTTAACCTTAATTGCGTATCGCTAACCAGGAGAATACTGTTTAACTAGTTAAAGAAATCCCTGAAAATATATACTCACTCTTATTCTTGGCAAGTTAAAGGAGGACTAGTTTTCTTTCAAGATTTTCTGCAAAAACATCAATTTTAAAGTTACCAAGCGAATCTTAATTTCTTGAGTTGAAGTACTAACACATCACTGATCGGAATCCGTGCACGTGATGCTCAATTTTTCTGCTTTCTCGGCGTTTTAATTGTTTAAATAATGCCACTTATAGTTTATATCATTATATTTAGTATTTTATGGCAACCCTTACTTGAGAAGAGTTTTAAAAATAAGTAACTTTTTATCACTATTATACGAAGAGGAGAAAAACTGGAATAAAACGAATTTTAAAAACTTACACAGATGCTTCAAAAAACACTGACAGTATGTGCGGGATGGCAAACTGATCGGTGTTCAAGTAGCATTTACTAAGCATGTCCGGGTTTTTTGGGACACCCAGTATATCACAATATTTGTATAGTGTCATATATTATTTATAAAATACAAAATTGTTATATCTTTAAAAATGTTAATATAAAAATAGCTGCAAGGATTTTAAATTTAAGCATATATTATAAGTATTTTTTCTGCTATAACGCTTTATATCCTGTAAAACAAATATTTTGTTTTAAAAAGAATTTTCCTCATCAGGAAAAATGTATATTTTCTTTATTCCTTTTTATAACTACTCTAGAGAAAACAGTATTATTAGTAATCAACATGGCAGACGTAAATAAAAAATCTAAAAGCAAACCAACTGTTACTTCTATTTACTCGGTTAGAGTTAACTTGTCTGTACTTTAAAATGTAAAAACAGAATTTCCATGAAAATAACAATAATAAGCTTTTCCTTTCCCCTTTTACTTTGCAACATCATTTAATTCACGACAAAAATATCTCAACTCCACAATTTCTTTTTTCTTTTTTATCTACTTTCTTTGCTATAATTACGTAGAAAAAGAAGCTCGACGTTTGTGAAAGTTAAACGAAGTTGTATTTATGTAAATACACTGCAGAAAAATAACTTATTTTTTTGAAAGAAAACTAATAAAAGATTTAATTAAAGAGGGAACGAAGGGACTGGTAAGAGTTCACAGAAGCAAATAAGGACGAAATTCTATAACACAAGTAACAAACATACTCGTAGAGATAAATTACAAACCTTATCATGTATTTTATACGAATATTCTCGCGGAAAGTACTTTCTCCCTTGGTTCAGTTTAGTCGGACAAAAGCGTTACACTTGTAAAAAATGCACAATAAAAGAATGGAAAGTAAAACGGATATGTAGCAGTCCTTGCAAAAAATGTTCTGTACGCATTTATACACGAATTTCCTGCCTCGTGGTAATTGTGATAATTACTCACAGCAAAGGATTGTCTCCATATCGCGTGGTAGTGCTGTTGGTAACCAAGTGGGAGACTCGGGTTTGAATCCTGGTACCGGCCTGGGGGTATTTCTTCCACTGGGAGACCTGGTCCGGGGTGCACTCAGCCTCGTTATGTCCTTGAGGGGCCAATTAAGAAGCTACTTGATTAAAAGTAGTGGCCACTGGTCGCGAAGATCGCATAACTGGCCGGAAGGAAGCGGAGCGCTGACGCCGTCCTATCCTCCAGTTCTGTACCTCACGCATGACGCCCTGGTGGGCAGAGGTGGGGAACGCAGCGGCCGGGCGGAAGGCGTCGGGCCGGTATGGGAGTTGTGCTGGGGTTTAGTTTCTTAGTTTTTACTCTTAGCAAAACGTTTCTAATGCCAGGCACTGCCCAGAAGAACACCGAGCCAAACGCAAACTTTCCAAAGAAGCAGATTGAGAAGAGATTTATTCATAAACCCTTAGGCAAGTTAAGAAATACTGAATTTGTTTAAATGAAAACAAAAAATATATTATACTATTTAAATATATACACAAAATAGAACAATGAAAATACTTTATTACATCAGTTAAAGTTAATTGTGAAAACTTAGTGAGAAAGGAAATATTACAAGCGATGTTCAAATGTTAACTTTCGCAACAGACAGGATCGTAAAAACAGTGACGTTAAAGTATACATAATTTTCAATTATTCTTAACGTCATCGCTAAGCCGAGGCAAACAGGAACAACAAAAAAGGGTAAAACTAGGAGATACATTGCACTTAGTGCAAAAATATTTTAACAGGTTCATTGAAAAGGACGAACGCAAATAACGAAGGAAAATTACGACCCAAGATTTCTGATGGCAACTACGGTGGTATTAGAGTTCTTGCTTTAATTGTTACACTGAAATGCCAGCTACATGTCTTCTCTATCTATTAACTTAAATCAGCAAGTAAGTTAATTTTCTTACATAATTTGGTGTGAAAGTATATTTAATTTCCTGTAGTATATAATGTGAAAGATATAGAGGCTTAAATATATCCATATTCTGAGCACTGAAATCATCCCTAAAATTTAAGACAATGTGGTGAAAACTAGATTTTTTTTTTTCAAAAGTTGGTGCGCATGTTCTTTAATCCAGTGGAAACAAAAACTGAGAGACTGAGGCAGCACTGTTTTGTTTCTGTTTGTAGCAGGATGTTCCTCTCTCTCTCTCTGCTGAAGATGATAATCAACATTTCTCGTGTCAGTTAAACACTGAAAGTAATTTGTATAGCAAGATGAATTAAGAAAGGCAAGAGCAACACAACTTCCGGCAGTAATAATTAGTACACCACCACCACCAGATGGGGAGGAACGTCAGACAGTAATTGGTCCATGCAGCAAAGAGCTACAGATGTCAGGAGGATCTTAATCTTCCCAGATAACACTGTCTTGCAAAATCTACTGAGAAAACAGCTCAATCTGTAGCAGCGTCTCCGTACAGCTTATGACAAAATACAAAATGATTCCATCCTAATACTTACTCACGGTTAGGAAATTAATGGTTCAGAAACAAAAAATGAAGTTTTTGCATTGCCCCATAGTGTGAGCCACGCGGACATATACTTATTTTAGCGGTGAGGTCATTTTTAAAAGCAACTGGGAGATTTAACTGGCATATGCATCTCTCTTTAATAAGCCACGCCCCGCACCCATATAGCAAAACCTCTGGTAATTTTCAGCCTTTTCCTTTCCAGATGTCGCACGGAATCTATCACTCCTTGTGTCTGCTGCCATCTGGTTAAATTGTGCAACACTTTTTGAGACAGAAGATCGTGAAATGTTAGACCGATAAGGATTTTAAAAAATCGTGATAAACTTAGAGCAATATATGAATATCGAAGTGAGTTATAAATGTCTGATCTGTTATATTTACGTGACTTTTTCTACCCATTATTTTA
Source organism: Tenodera sinensis (assembly GCA_030765045.1). Lineage (NCBI taxonomy): Eukaryota > Metazoa > Arthropoda > Insecta > Mantodea > Mantidae > Tenodera > Tenodera sinensis. The sequence goes on along the minus strand of CM060961.1, from coordinate 34,204,315 downwards.
CAAACTGTTCTTTAAAAACAGCTTTTTCTATATACTTCGCGTTAGCCAACATAAAAATTTGTAGAAATGTTTTTATAGCATATCTCCATGTATGTACTACGGGTGTAATATAGTAGGCTTAAGTGATAGGAAATCTTTTAAGAAATGGTCGTTATGTGACGACTTCAATAATAATGACCTGTTTCAGAAAATTATAAGAATGTGAAAACTCAAACCAATAACAAGGAATTTCTCGAAAATGATTAACACTGAAATAAGGAAAGTATATTTGACATAAATTGTGATTTAACGAGAACTATTTTTTGTGCAGTACAATTTTGTCTCTTACGGTTTTCCAGTTATACCAAATCACTCATAATGAAGTTTATTGGCAGACAATTCAAGATTTACTTCTCATTTGTCATTAAAATTCTTAAAAATGTTGTATTTTAATCAATCTCGTTAGTTCTATGTTTGCAAAAATCACAATCAAATCCATGTAAAGAGTGATTTCCAGTGGAAGATTTTCTTGAATTCTTGAATCCTTGGTAGATGCCTAACTTTAATACCAAATTTGGTATTTAACCTTTTGTATTTTTTGGAGTTCTGATGTTTATACAATCCCGCACACACATACATAAACACACGCACACAAGTTGATTGTTTTTTCTTCTTTTTTTTTTAATTCAGCGAATCTCTAAACTTATATTTCCATATATTCTCGATATTGAAGTTTTGGGTGCAATGAATACCTTGTCCTACTATGTATGTGTAAAATAATTATTTTATTGTTTAACGACGCTGTCAATTGCCAAAATGACATCAGCGTCGCCCGTGTGGTGGAATTTCGTCCCGCAGGAGTTCTTTTACATGCCAGTAAATCTATTGACATGAAGCTGCCGCTTTCAAGCACACTTAAAAACCATCGGTCTGAGCCGGGTTTGAACCCGTGACCTTGAGATCATTTGGCTAGCGTCTAAGCAACTGAGCCACCCAGACCGACATTTATGTATAGAAAAAGCAAAAATCTACTTTGCTTATTTTAGAAGACAACTAAAATTATAGATTTGTCCGTTCAGACATCAAGAAATAACCGATTCCGTAGATATTGTATTTTACCCTAAAATTTGACTCCGAGACTTCACAGGAAATGGACGTTTCGAGGAACACCCATTCATTTTTTAGGGAACTATATGTGTTTGTTTATTGTTAACAGCGTAGTCAAAACTCAGCTAGGCAAATATGAAACCAGCTGGTTCAAACACAAACTAATATTTAAATACAGAAATATGTATTACCTAAGAATTGGGATTAAAATAATATACTTAAGATATTTGAATGCCAATTTCCGTGAATAGCATGTGGAGTCCTGTTACATCTAAATGAATTTCGTATACTTTTATCTTAATGGCACATTCATAAGAGGTAAAAGCTTTCCATACACAAAATGTAGATTTTATAATAGCACACAATTTTTCGTGGCATAAGTTATTTCGGAGATATTCGAGGTCATTGGTTTGAATTTCTCAGCACTTAGTACCTGAAATGCTAAGTCGTCACTTTCATTTCCGTTGTGGGAAGGAAGTGGGATTTTAAAGGCAGAATAAACGAACCGCTTTTTGAAGATGTGATTATGCTGGAAATATTGGACTATCGTTTCAGGCTCCTGTGTCTCCCTTGCACCAACAAGGACGTGTGAAACGAACATCGCTGCACACGTATATCTCGATTAACATGAAGTAGACACAAATACAAACGGTTGTTTATATCACATACGTACCTACGTATGGTGCTAAGCATACGCAATTAGAACAGATTACATGAGGCATGTACATCTCCTATGAACATCAAAGCACGTAACTTCACACTTGTGTAGTACCTGCTTGTAGCTATCTAATCAATTCACCCTTCCATACACCAGATTGTGTTGTGCTGTGATATAACATGGAGTATTGCTCACATAGAAAGAGGTGCCCTAGACAGAGGAAAAAAAAATCTGATGTGTTGCACTCATATGAATTTCTCTACTCCTCTATTAACTATTCTTACAAAACCTTAAAAAAGGTAGGCATGCAGAGGGGACACCTCGCTCACTTCGACCTACATAGATATATTGAGACCACCACCTCCCAGGAGGCAGGGATGAAGGAGGACATGCCCAGTCAAACGCCACCTAGCGCCGAGAACAGCAATTACCATACGCAATCATCCGCGCCATTTGCCCACCACTGCCAACACTACACGCCCGAAAGTACACCTAAAAGATGATAAGGAAATGGAATGAATGGAAATGATGGAAATGAAACCGTGGTATGAAATAATGCAACGCAGCATTCGCCTAAATGACATGGGGGAAACAACGGAAAAACCCATGTCAGAGTGCGCGGCCACGGGGATCGAACCTGCGACCTTCCGAATGTGGACCACAGACGTTACCACCTGAGCCATCCCCCAAAACCTTATTCCTCTATCTTCTTAAAGTTAGTCGAGGTAAATATTTGCAGAAATTATCTTATTGATTGGTAGGTGTAAGGAGAATATGGGAGTACAGTAGGCTTTGAGTGATAGTCAAATGTTTCAAAGCTGGTCGCTATATAAATGCTTTGAAATTCAATTCTCTTTGCAGAAAGTTAAAAATGCAGCTTTTGGAAATTTGTGCCTTTCAGTCACTCTTTGAAAGTTAAGTTTATAAATATCTAAATTAAAATTGTAGAACTTGGGACTGAGGTCTGAGACAAGTGTAGAGATTTACTTCTCCTAGGCTCAATGGTGCTTTATGGGGAACAGGAAACATGTGCGGAATAAAATCTCAGAATGTCCCTCGCAGATCCTTCTCGAGCACTAATTGCTGTGGATCGACACCCGCATTGAGCCAGGGATGATCGGCTGCGGCTGACAGTGTAAATAAAGTGGAGGGAACAGCTGTGCGTTACCTTGGCGACTGCAAACACGCGGAATTGAAACTCCGGCTGGGCAGTTTATTACTTCACCGGACTCTGCATTGCAGATGACCGTGAGAGATGGCTGTCAATACGTCACAGGTTTGCCCAAGGAAAATACCAATCAGACTGCAGCGTACAACATAAATCCTGTGTACCCAATACACCTAGCCCCTGTGGCTAGGGGTCTACGTGTTCTAAGATAGTAATGTTGAACCACAGACATCAGCCGACAGGAAATTGAATCAGACTGTGAACTTAACTCCTCTCTAAGCTTAAGTAAGTGAAACAAAACTGAATTGGGGTAAAAGAGATAGATAAACTTGCTCATGGTTTAGAATGCGAGATAAGACAGTGACTCTTAGTCGACAAGCCCGAATGAATCTATTATTACAGTAAATATCAATAATTAAGAATTATAGTAATCAATTCATATACCCAGATAGATATCAGTATTCGTACAGTTGCGAATACAAAATAAAATATTTTATTTTGAATATTTGTTGGTGACAAAACTTGGAAGCAAGTTCACAATACCAACTTCACGCACCTTATTTAAGTACAGTATAATAAAATTACTTTGTTCTACATTAGTACATAAAATCGTTGATTTCATAGGTTGAATTTTAAGGAGGACTTAAGTATTCATATTATGTATATGTACAACATAAAATGAGAAAATTGAAAGAGAAACTTTCGTAGTATTTTGTACACCAACCTCTTCTCCGCTGTGTGATAACCTTTTGTCAGTTCGCCACGTGCTGCTAGAGTGTTGGTCTCTAGCGCACTTTCGGGATTCTCTGCGGCTGCCTGCCAGACTTGCAGAGGTCTTAGCGGATGACAAAAGAGCGGTTGATGGTGTTTAATTTTTTAGCGGAGTGCAATATCAATTTGAGGATTTAAAATTTTAGTTCTGTGTATGCTTTTGGACGTATTTATCACCTTGTTTCATATCTGGCTATTGCCACAGTTTTTTTACTTTTTGTGTATACTTTTCTTGTTGCTAGCATTTTTATTTTTGAGTGAAAGATATATCTGGTTATTGCCATTAATCTTTTAAGGGCGCTGATGACCTGGAAGTTGAGCGCCCTTAAACTAAACCAAAGCACCAACCTCTTCTATAAATTGCTTCTCTCAGCTGTTTGGGCATTGAGTGGGCAAGTTTTCGAGTTGTTTCTGAACCACTATTAGATATACTATTCTGTCACGAATAGTTATTTATGTAGTTGAGATTTGTTGGATATATGGTGCTTTCTTATTCCCGTGTGTCTGTGTGTGCCTCTGTGTGTGTCTGTGTATGTGTGTGTGTGCGCCCGCGCGCGCGTATGCTATCTCTGCAGTATGTTTAGAGTCATTGTAGTAATTGTCACCTAAATTCATCTTCTCGTCATTCTTTTTCAAATTGCTTTTCAATATGTCAAAGTAACCATAATATTTCTCTACAATGAACACCGTTTTCCCTACACCAGAAGCAGCCATGTTAAATAGTTGTTTGTAAATTTTGAATATCCAATCCTGCATTCAGCTTTCCCCACATTCGGATTCTGCCATCATTATGAAATATTTCCGCGACAGCCAAATAATAAACTATTTAAACTGATCAGGGCAAACCGCGATAAGGCTCGAGTTCAGGCTGACTAATCGACGGGAATCGAACCCGGAATCTCCTGAAAGCGAAGCTCACACGTTACCGTGTAGCCAATGACTATCCTCCCCTCCAATACGAGCAGTAATTTCACCTTGCCCACATCGACAGATTGCGGATATGATGTGTGTGAGGGTAGGAACGTAATATAGGGGAAGCCCAGCTTGTAACGGAGCGATTGATTTCACGCAGGAGTGACTTGCATTTAACAGAGCGTTTCCGTAAACATGAGGCTGGGTATTTCATTTCACAGCTGTCACACTCTTATTGTTTCCGGAAACTGCCCAGTAGCGGTCTCTACCGACATGACGCACCAGCTTCCATCTTCTACAGCTATGCTTGCAAATATCTATATGGGTCAACTGAACAAACGGACTCATAAATGTGAAATAAAATATTAATTTAGTATTAAGTATAGTTTATATAAATGTAACCCCGCTGCATAACAGCTCATCCCGGCAAGTTCTACCGCCCGACCGCTGCGTCTCCCACCTCTAGCCACCACAGGCATCATGAGTGGGTGCAGTGCTGGAGGTGGGACGTGGTCAGCGCCCTAGTCCCTCCCGGACGGTTATACGGTCTTCTCGACCAGGGACCACTACTTCATAATCAAGTAGCTCCTCACTTGGTCTCTCAGAAACCTAATGAGGCTGAGTACACCCCGTGCCAGACCTCCCAATGGGCGAAAGATCCCAACGCCGGTACCGGGGATAGAAACCGAGTCCTCCGCGTCAGAGACAGGCGCGCTACCATTGCGCTACGGAGGCGGTCAATTTATATAAACACTGCAACAAAACTGTCGGACTTCACTCCGAAAGTGTGACCCGCTCCTTAACTGTGGTGGCACGCATTAGAAGAAACCAGTTTTCCCTTTGTTTTCCACCTTAGTTCCCCTTTTGTGGTCAGGAAAGGAGGGGAAACGCAGCAATGTCTTCACACCTGGCGAGCGCTCTTCAACTCGCACATTTTAGTTCACGTAAGCTTGACTCAGTCCTTTCGGTGTCTTTCATTTTCTCTCATTTCCTCCCCTTACCCCAAGCTGTCATTTCTACAGAACTTGTTCCGAAAATGATTAACGATTTTAGTTAAAATACCGTAAGTTTAAGTCTTGTTACTGAAGAATGAAATGTCTATCTTGAATTGTATGTGAATATGCTGAAGTCCAGTTCATTCTGAACAACTTGTATAACCATTATACCGTAATAAGTAGAAAATATTTTAATATTCAATTCCTTTTTTGTGCAGTTAACCATTTTCGAAGTCATTTTCTGAATTGGAAAGTCGTTGATTTTCTTTTTTGGTTCTATTTTTCTTTATTTTGCTTTTTCTTGCCCTCATCATACAAAGAGAAAGGAGCTTCAAAGATATCTGATAGGAGCTTTTAAACGACTTGCGTAAAGCCTTTTGTAATCCCCAGTTCCCATTGCATCTACAAGAAAATATATAACACCATTTCTACAAGAATTTATCTCGACTTACCTGAAGAACATAGAAAAATAACCTTTTAAAAGCATAATTTATTAAAGACTCGGAGAAAAACTCAAGTGAAGTGAATTTTGCATATCACTAAATTTTACAAATGCCTTGTTAGTGGATAGGTTCTCCAGAAAGGTTGAACTTCTGCTAGTCAGGTCTCTCAGGTGTAAAAAACAAATAAAAGATGGAACAAAGTAAAGCACAAGCTAGGATTATATTGCCTCACCTTTATTGGAAAACTCCCATTAAATATCTCCTAGGAAACCAGCAGGTGTCTCTAATGGTTCATAGCAAAAGTGCGAGTTTATTGAAGCTGCCCGCTGTGTAAAACTATCCTGATACAAAATAAGTTTAGTGGCTGGTTTATGAACCATGTTCTGCACTGAGAACTATTATGTTTTTAGCACACATGCATGGAAACTCCAAACTTATTGTTTTAAAGTTTGAGCTTTATTATACACGTAGTTATACTAAAGTCATCTCCCTTGGTAGTCCAAGAGAATAATTTCGCCCGTTCATTACTTTCTGAAAGACTTAACTGTAACCCCGTGACAACAGCCCTATCGCCAGACCTCTGCCTAGATAACTGATTTCTTCAAAATCTTCGTGTCCCATTCTTAGAAGATGCGGAACTCAAATACCAAATATGTTATTTAATCCAGTTTCCCTTTTTCAATTGTACTGTTGACAGTTAATCAAGCCATGAAAAAATGATTAGGAGAGCAGAACATTTCTAAGTCCCACATCGTTACAGCGTTGTTCACACAAGTCGACATTTCCAACATGCGGCTGAGGTTATTGGTAGTTTGTTCCACATATTATCGTTTGTTAGACACCACCTTATCAGGAACAAATACAAGTGCGAGTGGTGATTCAAGAGACAGGCTATTTGTGTGTCCGGCAAACAATCAATAAACTGAGGCTGCATGTTGGAAATATCGACTTGTGTAAACCGCGCTTCTAGGCGATGGGCTCTCCTAATGCACCCCATCATTTTCTTCAAGGTTATACATTTTTTCTAAAACTGCCGGGAAGTGGTTATTCTTTTTTGTGGGGGCCTTTATCCCGCTCCTGGTTATGCAAAGGGAAGCCATCACAAAAAGACGAGCTCTTAAAGTATGGGCCATTAGTCGTACAGACATACAATATACTTTTTTTTCTTCACATTTAATGCACCATATTCCACGTGTTGTTATTTGCAATTTTAATAACAATATTTAACACCAATTAAAATTCCTTCTCTATTTTACATACCACCTACGTACGACATGCAAAACAAGTGTTTAAAATGGCTGGATGTCAGCCAATTACTGATTGATTACATGGAAGTATGGTGTCGTCAAGTGTGAAACGCAAATTAACATAAGTATGACTAATTCCAAAGCTTGACATTAAAATAAAATAAATAAAAAGAACTGATGTGTTGCACTTACATCACTTTTCTACTCTTGCACGAACAGTTCTTACAAACATGTATTTTTCTATCTACTTCAAAATAATCGAGATAAACATTTGTAGAAAGTATCTTATTGCTAATTTTCTTGCAGGTTCAAGGAGAATACAGTAGGCTTTAAGATACAGTCAAATTGTGTAAGAGAGCTCGCTCTATGATGAGTTTGAAATTCCGTTCTCTTTGCACGACCAGAGATAAAAAGTGACTAACGACTTCCCTTTTGAGAACGGTCCATAGGTATTGCAAAATTCTGGCAAATAACAAAGAATATCTACACAATGGTTCACCTCACAAAAAAGACCATTTAGCATAAATTGTGTATTTGTACATTTTATGTGCAGTAAACGGGTTGCCAGTTGTGCAAAAGCCATCCAGGGTAAACAAAACGACATGGGCTATAGCCAGAGAATTCAAAATATAAATTTCTTTTAATGTAAAATGTCTTACACATATGATGTTTTAATCAAAGTCGTTAGATCCATTTTTGAGAAAATCATAATTTGCCATGTAAAGGTTAGGTTAGGGATTTTCTTAAAATCTTCGGGCCACATCCTTAAAAGATATCAAACTTAAATGCCACGTTTGGCTTTCAACCAACTTTACACAGATACATAGACACACACGGATGTTTTTTTTTTTTAATGTTCTTTTATTCAGGGGGCCTCAAAACATATTTTCAGTTAAATCTCGACATTGAATTTTTGGTTCGAATACAATACTTTCCGTAGTAGAGAAAGTAATAATTGGAAAGTCAGAAAACTGTAAAGTTAAAAATAAGTTTAACAATTGAATGAGTGAGTGAGTGAGTGAGTGAGTGAGTGAGTGAGTGAGTGAGTGAGTGAGTGAGTGAGTGAGTGAGTGAGTGAGGTGTTTAAGGGCCCGTCGACAGCTAGGTAATTTGGACCCCAAGTCAAAAGATAAAAACTGGGCAACTCGCCACCCGTTAAAATTCACTGTCAAAACATTAAAAAGGGGAAGTTAAAACAGATAAAAGGTGAAATAGTTAAAACTTTAAACTGATCATAAAAAGAAGCTGTTAAAAGGTTAAAAATAAAAAGGTAAAACATCTTAAAAGTCCAAACAAGCTACGGAATAAAATACAAGTTAAATTTGCTTGCCAAAGGCAATTTGGGCAACAAGCCGCAGCATTGTATTGACAGCTTCTGAGTCGTTACCCAGGCTGAGTCGTGATCCTGGCAACTGACAGCGTCCTTAAACAACAAAATGTTATGTTTTAACAAAGTATAGAATAACTTAACACCAATATCAGAAAATGTTAGTGAAATAATAACTGTAAATTAAAAGTACGTGACTCGCTAAGGAAATAAACTTTGAACACTGAAAATTTGGAACGAAGTAAGAAAAGTCGGTTTTGAGAATTTGTTTTTAAAAGACATTCTTGTTAAATGGGAAGCTTTGTGGAAACAAATGTTATGTAAATTTACAGCCTCATAACAAGTGTATTAAAATTTAATTTTGGGATATTGCAACAAAAGAATAAATTATAGAATTCAAATAACAATATTAAGATTTTGGCTAAATTATTGTATTCTCCGTCACCTGCCACCGTTTTCCGCAAATTTGCAGAACAGGGGGCGGGGGCGGCAATCTCTTAAGGATGAAGAGGAGAGTGGCAGACCAGCAATAGTAGGTACTGACAAAAACATCCCGCTGTGGAAACTACGATTGAGGGAGAAGCAAGACTAACCTACAAGGACATTGAACTGGCATTATGAGTTAGTTCGCCGAGTATTTCAACTATGCTTCATGTGAAGAGGAGTTATCTGCAGTATCAGAAAATGAGTGGTGCGTATATCTAGAAGTTGTCCCGGAGGGTGCCACGCTGCCTACAGTGCCAGGAAGAATACTTTGAGAAACTGGAATAAACAAAACGTTTGTGCCTATTCATATTTTGCTGTCTTAATACATATCTTGTGCTCTCGTATTAATTGGAAAACAGTTTTATTTGGATTTGTGGTTTTTTCTTTGGGTCGTATATTGTCTGTCTTGCATGCACACACACACACACACACACACACACACAACACACACAACACACACAACACACACAACACACACAACACACACCACACACACCACACACACCACACACACCACACACACCACACACACACCACACACACCACACACACACCACACACACCACACACACCACACACACCACACACACCACACACACCACACACACACACACACACACACACACACACCTGTATCCCCACACACAAATGATTTCATTTGTATTGTGCATCTCAGCATAATTTTCAGCGAAATGTTAGTATTAGAGAAAGCCATAAGCATGTATCTAACACAAAAATGCTGCTTTGTGCTGTTTAGTAAGAACTATTCAAACAAGGTGGACTACCCGTAGTCTGCACAGGTCGGCGTAACTATAGGTAAACGTGCGGCTAATTTGCCTGTCTGCACTTGCCTCGGAGGCAAACTGGCCAATTAAAAACTGACATTTGTGCAATTATTGCAACAAGTTCCCGTTGAACTTGTGGCTTCCCAGGTCGTTCTGAAAACAGGTGATGTGAATTTATTAAAATAGTATTCTTTGTGAAAAGAAAGTCCTATTCAGTAGTATGCCATTTACCCATCACCACTTATTATTACTATTTCAAAATTAAGAGATTGCTTTATTACTTTCTGTAGTGGTAAGTGGGGGAAGTATTGTATTCCACCCAAAAATTTGATGTCGAGATTTCACCGGAAATATATGTTTTGACACCCCCAGAATCCAAAAAAGCACTTTTAGTAAAAGGTTCGCGCGCGCGCGCGCGTGTGTGTGTGTGTGTGTGTGTGTGTGTGTGTGTGTGTGTGTGTGTGTGTGTGTGTGTGTGTGTGTGTGTGTCAATCTGTCTGTTAGTCTGAGGACAGCAACTCAAAAACGAAAACTCTGTTAAAAACCAAAGTTGGTATTTAAGTTTAATGTCTTTCAAGAATGCGACACGAAGATATTTTCAAGAAAATATCCCTACCGTAAACTATCCTTTAC